>JASJET010000018.1:14170000-14525000 GCA_034092305.1 Diaprepes abbreviatus
TTGCAGAGAACTTTGCATAGTTACATTTATAGAAAATTCTGAAATATTGGGCGGGAAAGTAAAAATTGTTGAAATAGATGAATGCAAGATGGGTACGAGAAAATACAGTAGAGATAGAATTATTAATGGCCAGTGGATTTTCGGAGGAGTAGACTCGTTCTGGTTGCGGAACGGTTGAGGGAGACTCTTTTGGCGGTTATTCAAAATTGGATACTGCCGGGAACTATGATTGTGTTGGATTATTGGAAGGCTTATTGTTGCTTAGAAGACGAAGACCTTCAACGCCTAGCCTTGAATCATTCATAGAATTTCGCAGATCCCGGTAGTGGAGTCCACACTTAAAACATTGAAGTGGTCTGGAGGAATTTATGTGGAAACGTGCCACGATTTGGAATCCACGGCGACTTTGCCGAACATTTATTTCTGACAAAATATTCAGACCACAAAACATGTATCATGAATTTGTTATATACATGGGATGAGAAAGAACATTAATAATATGCTTTTATAAGATATTTCTTTATGCCGCCTATTTCTTCTATTGTTTTAGCGCCAAACAGTACCCTTCTTCTATTGAATTTATAATCCTAATTAATTTTTTTACATATTAGTCTTATAATTTTACTAACCATATTTCTTTGCAGCAGATACTAACTTTACTACTAACGCTGACCTTTCTAAATATCCTTAGCTGGTAGAAATTGTTCCGCGTTTACGTTGTATCTGCTAAACAATAACATTTTTTAATGAAGATCTATATCAGTTTAGGTTAGTTTCATTTTTCCAAACTAAATAAAACCAAGCTAAACCTGAACTAATCTGAACTAATCAAACATTTTGGGTGGTTAAGATTAATTTAACCTTTTTTAAACATTACAAAAATAAAACTATGTTTTTTACTGAGTTTATACCATTACATCTAGCAACGTTGCATCGAATATTTGACCTATTTTTGGTTTTTAGTTGAAATTACAATTTTTTTTTCTCTTTGATTAAATTTGTGCAAGAATAGTTGAAACATATTACATACAATATTTTTTAACTAGTACCATGCAAAATAAATATATAAGTTCGGTGTTTTCTTCAGAAATAAAACTGCTTGGTGAAATAACCCTTCGTGTCTTCAGTTTTTTGGAAAAGTGAGGAAAAATAGTAGAAAACCAAAGCCACAATCGTGTTCTACGACCTCGGAATAGGAAGCAAGTATCAAATTATTAAAAAATATATAATTTTTCTACATTTGACTTAATCTAAATAATTACTATAAAATTTTACAGGCACATTCTTTCTATTAACTCCCATACACACTTGGACAGTCTTATAATAAATGAAATCATCAATATAGCAGATAGGCAAATGTTATTAGGGTGATATTATGAGATAACAATTTTTCAGATTAAATGTGCTCAATTTCTATCCCATTTTAAAGGGAAATACATTTTCTTCCACACGCTATTTTAATTTAAAACCTCGTAGCTAAAGAAGTCGTCTTTACATAATAAGAAAATTCATAGACCCGCAATGCAGTTGTAGCAATATCAGCGTCGGCTGTAGGAAAGAATATTATATACTATTATATGACATCTTGTTCAACGATTCAGTGAACATAAAGGGTCGATCGGAATAGAGGATATCTATATGAAAATTTACAA
Source organism: Diaprepes abbreviatus (assembly GCA_034092305.1). Classification (NCBI taxonomy): domain Eukaryota; kingdom Metazoa; phylum Arthropoda; class Insecta; order Coleoptera; family Curculionidae; genus Diaprepes; species Diaprepes abbreviatus. The sequence goes on from JASJET010000018.1 coordinate 14,171,653, forward strand.
TACATATAGCGAAAAATAAATAGTTTTGGTTTTATTTTCCGTTTTTTGACCATGTTTTCTTAGATACATGAATATCCTTAAAGTTTGATAATACAATATGGGTTCAAACGCTGTTGGGTGTATTCGTGTCGATGTTTTGGGGATGTGAAAGAAACTAAAACTGTAGTTAAAAATTTTTATTAAAAAATTGCACGCACTTCTAAAAAAGTGTTAAAAATCGAAAAATAGCAATAGGATTCCAGAAGTACTGCAAGCTTTACATAATGGTGTAGGCGGCGGACACTTAGGGGTTATGAAAACTCTTGAAAAAGTTCGAGAGAGGTTCTATTGGCTGGGGAGCCGCGCAGATGTAAAAGATTGGTGCAAAACTTATACCGACTGTGCTGCCAGTAAAGGACCGAGGACCCGTAGTCATGGTAAAATGAAGCAGTACAATGTAGGAGTACTTTTTGAAAGAATTGCTATAGACATAGCAGGACCATTTCCTATTAGTAAATCCGGGAATCGCTATATTTTGGTAGCTATGGATTACTTCAGTAAATGGCCAGAAGTCTATGCCATACCAAATCAAGAAGCGACCACCGTTGCCGAAATATTGTTTGAAGAGTGGATTTGTAGATATGGGGTGCCAAGGAGAAATACATTCGTATCAAGGCAGAAACTTTGAATCCGAAGTTTTTACGAACCTTGGCAAGCTTCTGAAAATCCATAAAACTAGAACAACACCCCTACATCCACAGTCAGATGGAATGGTTGAGAGATTTAATAGAACACTGGAGAATTACATCAGAACACAAGTAAATGAACAACAAAATGACTGGGATAAATGCATTCAGCCATTTTTACTAGCCTATCGTTCAGCCATTCACGAAACCACTGGAAAAACCCCTGCTAGCGTCATTTTTGGAAAAAAATTACGTCTTCCAGTCGATCTGCTTACTGGACGTCCATCTGATTGTGAAGCAACTTGGGAAGACTACACCAACCAACTCAGTAAGCAGCTTCAGGTGTTACATAAAGAAGTCCGTCAAAAGTTACAAAAAGAAAGCGACAGAATGAAGACTCGATATGACCTCAAAGCCAATACGGATGAATTCATGGTTGGTGAAAGTGTTTGGTTGTACAATCCAAAAAGAACCAAAGGGCGTTCACCAAAGCTTCAAAAGGCATGGGTAGGTCGGTACAATGTAGTGACTCGACTAAACGATCTGGTGTACCGAATTCAGAAAAGCCCTCATGCGAAGATGAAAGTCGTGCATCTGGACAGATTGGCCCATTACCAAGATCAAGAAGGTTGATCGGGACGATCAAGGCTTGGAAGGGGGGCAATGTTACAAACTTCACACACATAAATTCATAGACCTGCAATGCAGTTGTAGCAATATCAGCGTCGGTTGTAGGAAAGAATATTATATACTATTATATGACATCTTGTTCAACGATTCAGTGAACGTAAAGAGTCGATCGGAATAGAGGATATCTATATGAATATTTACAATATATATAGCGAAAAAAAAATAGTTTTAGTTTTATTTTCCGTTTTTTAACTATGTTTTCTTAGATACATGAATATCCTTAAAGTTTGATAATACAATATGGGTTCAAACGCTGTTGGGTGTATTCGTGTCGATGTTTTGGGGATGTGAAAGAAATTAAAACTGTAGTTAAAAATTTTTATAAAAAAATTGAACGCACTTCTAAAAAAGTGTTAAAAATCGAAAAATAACAATATACATTTTTATATGAAATTAAAATTTTTGAAGTCGGCACCAAATCAATACCTAACAAAATGTGATTCACATAAAAAGGTTAGGAAATATTTTATTTGTGATAGCTTTCTTACCATAACTTGTATATATTGGTAGTTATTTGTTTCATTTAGTAATAATTTGGCGCCGAGTTCAGAAATTTTAACTTTTATTTTTTCTAATATTTTGTCAAAAAAGATACTGTACTTCTTTTAATGTATATTTCTCTAGAATTTCAGATAAAAACTAAAACTACCACGAAAAAAGAAAATTTCATTACATTTTTATGATAATGTATATTTGTTAAAATAAAAAAGATCCCTAAGGACACAAACATTTTTATTTTTCAGTCATTACGGAAGTTTATTACCTTTAGTACAAGTTATCTCTCTAAGTTTCCCTTTTCAGCATTATTTTCTTTACAATTTTTAAAAGTTAGTCTCCCTGATTACGGATATCGAGGGTAGATTCTCGAAAATGCCTGATAATTGGATAATTTGTTATAAACAACCAAAATGTAAAAAATTTTTTTTGTAAAATGAAATATATTTTCATGTTCCTTGGCCAATTCTAAGCAAAAAGTGTTCCTTGTGATTTTTCCTTCTTTTGAGTTAAAATCATTTTTTTGCTACTTGCATCAATAACTTTTAATTAAATGAATATTTTCAAATTGTGCGTCCAGCAAATGATTCAAAATGCCGAACCTTAATTTATTTAAAAGCTAAGTTTTATGTCTAAAAATACTTATTTGGGGGTTTTTGGGGTTGTCAGGAGATTGTCAAAAGAATTTAACATTTCATTTCTTGTTTTCTTCTATTCTTTTTATTTTTGTGGAATTTTTTCGGTGTTTTTGTAGTCTGGCGAATGACATCTCAACTTTCTTCACTTTTAATCTATTTCATTATATCTTCTTAGCCAAATTTCCTTCATAATCACTAATATTATAAATAAAATAATTCAGATATAGAAGATCAGTTAGTACTTCCGTTTTAGTTACTATGGAAACCTCTAAAATTACTACAAATAATATGGTACGAGATGACATAGCTTTAAAATTGCGGTTCACCGTTGAAACACTTTTTATAAAGAATGCAATAGGAATATTACTCATAAAAGGAAACATCTCGCCCAGGCTATGTAGGTTTGAAAGCTTCGGTTATGTCTATCGAAAAAAAAATAGTTCGCTTAGCTGTTTGCTGCATTGGGAACCTGAATCTCGTTAAGTTATGTGAGTCACAAAAAAAAACAAAAAAAGATGCTATATCCTTTTGATAACCTTCTCGAGGGTTTATCCTGGGTTGGGCTGATGTCAGAGGTAATTTGTGCTCAGGAATTTTTGAGATAGCTGAGTACAATTATATCATTTCGAATTCTGGACAACTGAATTTCCAATTGAAAATTCGCTCTCAGCATCTCCAAAAGGGTCGTAATAATTAATTTTCAAAAAGATTAAAGTTCACCATTTTGAATTCGCCATATTGGATATTAAAAAATTTAAATATTCCTTACATATGTGGGCTTAGCTACCCCAAAACCTCCCGAATAAGTATTTTCAGAGAAAAATATTAGCTTTAAAAAAATTAAGGTCAACCATTTTGAATCCGTCATCTTGGATATTGGAAAATTAAAATTCTCATTACATATTCGCACTCTGCGACCTCAAAAACTCCCGTGTGAGTAATTTTAAGTAAAAATAGCCAATAGACAAATGGGAGCTTCAATGGGATTTAAGTAATAATAACTTTTTCACCATTTATTTTCGATTTTTCGAAATTTTCAGGATGATCGGATTAAATGAAGTAATTTTGCTACGCACCATTCAAAAGCTTGTATTTTTCTGATGGTTTCGATATTTTTTTGAAAATTTCTTAGACAAATAGAAAATAGGCAGCAAGGGTGTAACGTATATATATATATATATATATATATATATATATATATATATAGATCAATAAATAAAAAAAAAACAAAAATTTTTTGAAGATGCCTTAAATAAAGGGTAAAGGTCAAATTGTTTTTAATTTTTTGTTAAATAAAGAACCTAAACCCAAGAAAAGACAAAATAAAAAGAAAAAGATATTTATATATATATATATATATATATATATATATATATATATATATATATATATATATATATATATATATATATATATATATATATATATATATATATATATATATATATATATATATATATATAATTTTTCTTTACTTTGTCTTTTCTTGGGTTTAGGTTCTATATTTAATAAAAACACAAAACAATTGACGTTTCGCTCTTTATTCAAGGCATTTTCAAAATTTTTTCCTCCTAAAAATATTTTTATAATTAAAATGCACCACATAAAAAACATTTTTACAATTTCAAAAAACAAACAAGACACTTAAAAACAGCATTTAAATTTTTAAAATTATTTAAAAATATTTAATTTTACCGGTACACACCTTGACATTTTGCTGCTCTGTTACTAAATAAAATTCAAATTTTACATTGTCTACTGAGGATACGTGGAATGCGAATGTGTTTTATTTCTTTAATATTTTTTATACTCTACAATGCATAAAAAACCAAATAAGGTATATGTTTAGTTTTATGTTTAAGAGGATATTCAATTTTTGATTCTTATTTGACCGGATCGAATACTTAATATTTTTGTTTAAATTAGGCTTGCGTAAATGTGGCTCAAATTTCCCATATCTGTTTTGTCGTTAACAGTGTTTTTATTTTTTTTTAATTTCAATCATTTCCTTTATCTGTAATTCTTGGTAATTCATATCTTTGTTTTTTATAATGGTACTGTTATAATCAAAAGTATGTTTTTCGTCCTGTGTGTTTGTTTAATGTTGTTGAGACGTTTTTCGTATATTTATAGTCATTTAATCTGTTCTTCAGCAATTGACTCGTCATGCCTATATATTTTTTGGGACAATTTGTGCAAGGGATCGAATATATTATATTTGATTTATTCATGAGAGGAGTTTTACTTTTTAAATTTGTGAACAATGTATTTAATTTATTATGTGACCTGCGGCATACGATAATACATATCATGCTTTTTTAAAATGTATTTTATTTTTTCTGATAGATCACTAGTGTGTAAGGTAATGCTACATATTTTTGCTGTTTATGTTCTATGTTTTTTGTTTTTACGTTATTATTAAACTTATATGTTCGTTTATCAATTATTTTGGTGATAGTCTTTTCGTTGAAATTATTATTTATTAGTGTCTCTTTTACTTTTTGCAGTATTTTTGGTCGGAATTCTGGAGACGTTGTTTATTTATGCATTGTAAAATATAAAAAAATATTAAAGAAATAAAATACATTCGCATTCCATGTATCCTCAGTAGACGATGTAAAAATTGAATTTTATTTAGTAACAGAGTAGCAAAATGTCAAGGTGTGTACGGGTAAAATTAAATATTTTTAAAAAATTTTAAAGATTTAAATACTGTTTTTAAGTGCCTTGCTTTTTATGTGGTGTATTTTAATTATAAAAATATTTTTAGGAGGAAAAAATTTTGAAAATTCCTTGAATAAAGGGCGAAACGTCAATTGTTTTGTGTTTTTATTAAATATAGAACCTAAACCCGAGAAAAGACAAAATAAAGAAAAATGATATAATGATATAATCTATGGTTGAAGAATCAAGAATATATATATATTTAATTAATGTTATTTGGTATTTGGCATCAAGGTTTAATGAACATTAACAGATACAATTGCTGAACGACCGCTTATAGGTATAACATCTTACCTATAGATCCCGTCAAGGAATGACTTTAAATATAACATCCAAAAAATAATCAAGTACGTAAACAAGGGTGTCTGGGAAAGGCATCCGTGGAACCCACTGACGAGTCCGCTACCGGTGTCAGGACGAAACGCGCTTTAAACATTTTTAGTGGTCGAAAACTAGCTTGTACTTATGTCGTAACATTGCCGGCATATTTACAACAATATCTAGAAGAAATTACAGAAAAATTAAAAATAAATAAATAATTTACCTTTATTCACCTGTGAGTAGGAAACCACAGGAGCTACCTTTATTTTAGCATATAGAATCACTATTTGAAATTTATTGATATTTTTTTCGGATACCCTGTATATAACAGATATCACTTTTAAAAATGTTCAAATTAGTTAGTTAGGTAGATTTAGCTTTCATAAGCTTAGTTATTCCACCCGTTATCCCAAATACATTTAATTTACATAAAGTTTACCAACTTCCAAAACAAACGCGTTTGCATCCTGTCTAGTCTAGTGGTCTGCTTTTTTATGTTCTTCATTTTCTATTTACTTTAATTATTCATACCATATTCTCGGCTAATTTGGTCGTTGGCAGTTATATTTTAGAAGTTTAATTAAAACTTGCATACGAAAATAATCTGCGCTTTTCGACCTTTAATATTGTGTAAAAACTCGTCTAAATGCAGACGCTGCGTTGAATTTTCATTTCTGTTTCCTTTTACGACTTTTTTTTTTGGATGTATGAAAGTGTGGAAAAGGGCAATAAAAAAAAGTCGAATGGTAAATTTGGAGCTTATTGTGAAATCGGGAAAAAAACTGGATCTTATAATTCTGTATAAATAAATTAGACCTAATAAAAAAGCATATAAAAGTTTCACATTTGCATTTTTCGGAAAATTGGTGTTTGAATTAGCATCAAATGGTAATGATGAGTAGATCGGACTTCAATAACTTATTCCATTGACGGATTCTGTTAGAGGAGAAATATGAAAAATTTTACATTCAAGTCTACAGCTGCTGTTAATTTATTGCCACTCTCAACCAGGCGCCGATCCAAGGGGGGGCAGTGGGGGCGATCGCCCCTCCCAAGAGCTTTGAGTTCAGAAAAATAGGTCCGATTTTGCCTCTTATAGTATAGTTTATTCAAGAACTAAAGAGAGTAATAAATCATTTCAATTTTGAAAATACTGTCGTCATTAAATTTGAAATAAAATGGCATAGATTCGAAATCGATACCTCATTTATTAGCAATGTTACGGAGTTATAAATAATTAAATTTTTAATAAATTCTGAGAGTATGTGACGCCTATACTGGTTACTACACATGTGTATAAAGTTTAATTTTTGTTATTTTGATTTTTAGTCACCATATCCGATTGGTGTATAGTCCATTCAAGAACTAGAGAGAGTAATAAATCATATTTTACCCTATTTTTCTTCGCAAATTACCTGTGTTCTTTAGTCCGGTGTCTTTGCAAAATCTGTTAGACACATATATTTTTCATAAGAATGGGTTAAAAATTAGAAATACCGGTCTATAATAATGTACTATTTGGGTTGGATAACAATAGATATTAGGATGTGTGAAGTGTTAAAAAGGATTTTAATCCTTATCATAGTATCAAGTATTTATGACATAGAATATTATTTCGGTAAAAAACTTAAAATAAAAAGTTATTGTAATATTAATTTATTTTTTCTGATTTCTTAATAATTCACATACATTAGAAAATATAGATAATAAATAATCACAACTGTATTTTTATTATTTTTAATTTTGGCATAGAAACCGTTTTAGGCACATTCAAACTAAAACGTAGCCTTTTTCTCTCAAAAAATTTATATTATAGTTTTAATTTAAATACTTACAAAATACCCAATGTCAAAAATACAAGAAGTTAAACATATATGAAAAAATAAATTCGTTCCTATAATATTAAAATTTTTTGGGACTATCGGTCATTTTATTATTAATTAAAAACATTTTTAGGATATTTGATGTTTCAGTTTATTTATTTCTTAAACCACCTGCAGAATTACAATTAAATACTAAAAAGGTATTTAAATATAATTAATTTAAATATGTTGCTGAAAATTTAAATAATAAATGGTGTTTACGCTGGTAAACATTACGGATCTAATTCGTAATCAAAGTCAGTGAAGCTATCTTCACTCAAATTAATTATAATTGGTTCCTCTATCTCATCAATCATGAGATCGAGTTTCCACATTTTCTTTTATTCTTTTATTATATGGATTTTTCCCAATTTTCAACAGTTACTTTATTCAAAAAAAATCTTTCAAAACTTCAGTTAAATTACTAATTTTGTAAGTTGTGTTGTTTCTAGCAACTCTACCTTTTACTTGAGAGAGAAATTTCCTTCTCCAACGGACAATTTCGGGACGATCTATAAGAACAGATTTCCTATCTGGTTTTTCCGGCAAAAATTAAGTTCTCTGGGCAATTTCCAGAGCTCAGTTCTTTTAATTTCAGGTAAATCTCGATTTTCATTGATTTTAGTTAGAATTTTGTCGACGATTGGGATCTGCTTCTCATAATAAAATGTATGTACAACTCCTTTTCTTGCAGTTTACATCTCTTCTTCCAACGAGGTTTTTCGTCTGCCTGTGATCGAATGTAGCTTGGGAGTACTAACAATTCTAATCGTTTTCTTCTCACTTTCAATTACATAATTTTCTAGCTGTACCACTGTGAGTAACATATACTTCTTAAGTATATTTCTGAACAAATAATGTATTGCACAATAGAATCAACCAATGTAAGCCTACAGCTTACGTCAGTCCGCATGCAGTAAAACAACACATTTGTACCATTAAAAAATGTTCCTCTTAACAAGATTAATAAAATACACGTCAAAGCAATTAGGGAAAAGCTTCGGTAAAAAATTAGCCGTTTAATAGGAAATTGAGATTTAATGGCATTTGCTGCTAATAAATAAGCACTGACAGGGACCAAGGGATTAAAATGGACAAACCTCAGTGTAAAGAAAAACATGAAGGGTTATTAACCAAACATTTTTTAAACTAGAAAAATATAATACAAGATGGCCTAGCGAAAACTGAACCCCCTGGTTTGCGTGTTTTTAGGCGAATGTTTCAAAAATTGCTCTATTGAGTCTATTTTTCAGTAATAGAGTTAAAATAACCGAATATTTACCGGCATAACGTCGACTTCTAAGTGGGTTTTACCCCAACAAATTTAAATGGTAAAGAGGATGTTGTGGCAAATCAATATAAAGCTTATTAAATTTTATTTTAAATGGCATACTAATTTTTGAATTTGAATCACAGATTTTTGAATACTTGTGTTCTAAAATGAAGTGCAGGAAATCGTTAATGCTTATGTCTTAATTTAATAAATATTAAAAATATAGACGACATGTCCATACTGTGACACGACACTTGTTCAGAATGTTAACACGTTTGGAGACGGCGTTTTTCCACAAATATTCTAAAGACTAGGACGAACATTTTTGTTTTTAAATTTTCTTAGATTATAAATCTTATGGAGTTATATCATATGATCTCGTGAGCTATTCGATAAATTTCCTTTAGCTAATGTATCTTCCAGTCTTGTTTCAATTTGGACGACCATCGTCTTACTGAAAGATCATATTTCCTTCCATCTAATACTTTAGCTATCTAGCGTCTATATGAAGTACTAAAGAAATGTGGAGATTTCCAAAGTTCTCAAAAAGTGCACAAAATAGGCGAAAATTTGTAGCACGCGCTTTTATAAAATTTAAAATTTTTATAGCGTCGCTTAAAGTACTGGATAACTCCGCAGGAATGCTCCTTTGGTATTAAAATAGATCTTAAATAAATCGAAAATTTAAACGAACTGAAATGTGCAGACACTTCAAAAATAGCCCGTTAAGTTAGCAATTTACATTATAACGTTGAATGAAAATTCTTCTGACCCATCTCTTTTTAAAAGCTTATTATCGGTTGCATGACAAAATATTTAAAATGAATTTTGTCGACAAACATCATTTAAAATTTTTGTGGGTTAAAGTTATTCCGATAAAAATAATAAAAAATAGTGTTTTTTGACCACAAAATATAACGTATTCAAGTACTTTTTGAAAACTCCATATAAAAAGTCTTAAAGAAATAATCGTCAATCATTTTTTACTTATGTATGTTAAATTTGATTTCAATTTCTTGATTAATTTGTGTTTTATAAAGTGTTGCGCAATAAAAAAAAAGAGAGTTTCTTCTAGCGAAAATCAGAAAAGATATGGGCATTTTAATTTATCAAAGAGGGGAGCATTTCAATAAAAACTCTAATTACTATAAATAAATTTCAAAGATTTAAAAAGAGTTTTTCAAACTTCTAATATGATCTTGTCTCGTCTCCATTTACTAGTGACGGATGAACATTCCCTTGTAGCAACTAAACTAAACGTAAAAACCACACATTTTTAACGAGGTATGAGGTTTAGCGTCTTTTACAGTTTCTTCTACAATGCAATTTTCAAAGGAATACGTTCAGACAATGGTCATGGGTCATTCTACCATAAAAGTAAAAAAATATATATGATAGATAAATGAGAATTTATTGAGTTAAAATAATGATTAAAATATTATAATTTTTAATACTTTTTTTGATAATTTTCTCGTAGATACGAGGTGTGTAAATTAAATAACGAGACTGGTAACGTAACGCGTAACACTTGAGACACGGAATTTAAAGGGGCGGAAGGTGATTATATGATACGCTTTTAGTACATGTTTGAACTAGCTAGAATCATTTGGTTGTTCGAAGTGATTTTGTTTTGGCGAAACACTGTTTTTTCTAGTGCGTTCTAAAAATGAGTAACACCACTTTCGAGTAACAGCGTGCCATCAGGTTTTGCTTCAGACTTAGGTACAGTGCAGCAAAAACTTTTGCAAATCACTTTCGATCCAAAAAGTCAGGGTACTTTTCCATCCTATGAAAGGTTTTTGGGAATCATGTTTGTGCGGATTTTTCTCATTCTAAATCCTGGTCAAAATGTGATGAACACTTTCTCGATCATTTTGTTTGCCAATTGATAACCTGAAAGCATACGATCCCGGATTCTGTCGATATTTTCATTTGTTTCGAAAATGCCTTAAACCACTGAAAAACTTGGTCCTTAACAAAATATTGTCTTTGTAGGCCTGCTGCAGTTTGGGAATGTATATATATATATATATATATTCTCTTGTTTTTCTTGAACCATTAATTATATGTATCAATGTGTTTTTTTTTGTATTCTTGGAGTCAGGTTCATACGTGGATGTTAAAAAAAAACAACGTATTTTGACGTTTTGCTTTTTGTTTAAGGCATTTTCAAAATTTTTTTTTCTGTTATTTTCCTCAATTTAATAATACCAATAACATTTTTGTTGGTCAAACAACCTAAAATTTGAAATACACAAATTATGTTTAAAATTCCACATATTAACAGAAAAAGTTAAAAGGTTAAAAAACAATTGAAAAAAAAATTTAAAAAAATTATTTTACAATTAAAACCTTTATATGATTTTAAAAATATTTAAACTTTTACAAAAATGTGTAGGTACGCACCTTGAGCTTGCCATTTCTATTTTTGTAAAAATTTAAATATTTTTAAAATTATATAAAGTTTTTAATTGCAAAAATTTTTTTGAAAATGCCTTAAACAAAAGGCGAAACGTCAAAACACGTTGTTTTTTTTTAATATTCACATATGAACCTGACTCCAAGAATACAAAAAAAAAACACATTGACATATATATATATATATATATATATATATATATATATATATATATATATATATATATATATATATATATATATATATTCGATGAAAAACTTGTTAAGACTTATTTGCCTTTTTTACCGGATGTTTCTAAAAGGTCTATATAAAACGCTAGCGCAAATTTCTGATGTTAAGGTATGGGGATCTAGCCTAAACCTTAATCCAAAGGATGGTAGTTTCCGAAATACAGAATATCAAATTCATAACCTTTTGAAATTTTTTGTTAATATTTATTTTAATGATATGCATAATATTCGCTACTTTGGAGTTTTTTAGAATAAGACATCTAAATCTGAGTACAGTTTCGATATACATTGCAGATGGTGCCACCAGCAGTAGTTCCCCTACATCTAACGCTCCATAACTTTTTGTGTCTTGGTATATTAAATTTATAATCAAAAATTCTTATGTAGCAGATGTCGCTTAAAGCAGCCGTTTCTATATATATATATATATATATATATATATATATATATATATATATATATATATATATATATATATATATGTCGAAATAGCCTAAAGCCGCTAAGTAAGTAATATCATGTAGATATTTAATAATATTCAAATTAAAAAAAAAGTTCTCTAAAAATTCAACATTTTCGTTGAATGTATCTCATCTAGCGCTTTAGAGTCTCATCCTATTAAATGGATTCTAGCGGAAATGAGCCCCAAGTCAGTGCAAAAGCTCGCGTAATCCAGTTAGTTTAAATTAAAATCCAATAAAAGAAGCTTATAACACAATCCTAAAATCCGTTTCATTTTGAACGAAGCGAATAAGATCTTTTTCACAGACAATCATTGCATTTTGAACAGCAGTACATAAATATTTTAAGGATTTTAAACATTATGCAGGTCAAATTAAGACAAAAGATAAAATGAGAACATTTTCAGGCAAACTTAAAGAAAAAGAACATTTTTGGAATAGAAAGGGAAACATAATTGCATGACATTCATACTTTTCTTCAGCACGCTACAATAGCGGGCATTATTTCAAATCTTTATTATTTGCGAAGAAGATTAGTTTAGGAGTTATCACGCTTCATTCACCTAGATAGCAGTGGCGTAGCGAAGATTATGTACGCCTTCCCTCCGCAGATTTTTGAATGTCTCCTACTATTTTGCACTCGTCTTGATCCTTCGTGTTTATTCATTTTCATCAAGAATCTTGAGGGCGCCTTTGGATTGGCTGCACAGCGGAGCCTTCTTCTTCAAGTGCCTTCTCCATTGCGGAGGTTGGCAATCATAATAGCAATTTTAATTTTTGATGCAGTTGCTCTAAATAGTTGTTTTGAACTGCATCCAAACCATTCCCTTAGGTTTTTTAGCCATGGAATTCGTCGTCGTCCTACGCCTCTTCTGCCACTTATTTTGCCTTGGATTATGAGCCGTAAGATGCTGTACTTTTCTCTCCGCATAATGTGTCCGAAATATTGCAGTTTTCTCTGTTTTACTGTTATCTCGACTTCCTTTTCTTTCCCCATTCTTCTCAACACTTCGGCGTTCGCAACTCGATCCACTCACGAAATCCGCTGAATTCTTCTATAGGTCCACATTTCAAAAGAGTTAAGTCTTCTCATTGCCTCTCGATTCAGTGTCCATGCTTCCATTCCATAATATAGAACACTGTATACATAACATTTATTCAGTCGTATTTTCAGGGCTAATGTTAGATCTTTGCTGCAGATAACCTTTTTCATTCTAATAAAATTGGCACGTGCTTTCTCGATTCTGGTTTTTATTTCGACGGTATAGTCATTATTTTTTGTTATTAGGGTTCCCAAGTAAGTGTACTTCTTAACTCTTTCTATGTGCTGGCCTCCTACCACTAGGGTTTCATTATTATTGGTGTTGTTTTTACTAATTATCACGAACTTGGTCTTTTTCGTGTTAAGAGAGAGTCCATATTCTCCACTAACTCTTAATATTTTATTCATTATTTTTTCTAGGTCTTTCAAACTATCAGCTATTATTACGGTGTTATCTGCATACCTAATATTGTTGATTAAAACTCCGTTTACTTTTATCCCTGCTGTTTCAGATTCAAGACTCTCCAATATGACCTCTTCATAATAAGCGTTAAGTAGTAAAGGTGATAATATACACCCTTGTCTGACTCCTCTTTTTATTTCCACATCTCCGGACATTTCCTGTCCAATTTTTACTGCCGCTCGCTGATTGTAATACAAATTTGATATCAACCTTAAATCTCTTTCATCCAAATTTTTGCTTCTGAGAATCTCTATCAGTTTGTCATGTTTGACCCTATGAAAAGTTTTGTTGTAATCTATGAAGCAGACATAGAGGTCCTGATTGATATCTAAGCATCTTTGGTAAGCACATTAAAAGCAAATAATGCTTCTCTTGTACCCACCCCGGAGCCTACGGAGTCGTTATTTACGTCACTGCAAATCATATATCATAAAAACTTTTAAAACATTGATTTTGGTGTCTGAGTAAGTAACCCTTTCAAATTATATTCCACATTATCGATTTCCAAAAATAAAAATGAGGTTTCAAATTTGCCTGTTTCCACAAACTCACATTCTACTCTCTATATCAAACGGTTTCTGAGAAAAGAGATAAACAAATGCATAAGTTATCTTATAAAAGTGTTGTTTTCCTTTTAGGGTACGGAACCGTGAAAATCAGAAATTCCCCAAAATTAATCTAATCAGGAGAAAAATAAAATCATCTATGTAATTATTTGCTATTGGACATTTTTTTTTCAAATAAAAGGTAGAAAATGGATAAAAACAAGCGTTCGATTTAGTCGCAATTTTGTTATACAAATAAAGACCTTGTAGAGACTTATCGATATAAGACACTTTATGAATCTTTTTACGTCTTATTATAGAGGCTATAAATATGTGTTACAGATTGAATCTATAGGTCCCTCATAAGAAATTACTTAAATTGGGAGTAAAATATTTTTAGCCTTGTAAGACACGTTCCAAAATACTTCAGTTGGTGTATTGTAAACTGACGTATTGTGATTCGAATTTACAAATAGCATAGAAGAAATATACCAAGAATTCCTATCCTGTGCTATAATTTTGACGCTCCTAAATGGTACGCAAACTGGTACGCTGTCTCATTCATAAAAAGCAATTTACAATATTGTCAATGATTAGATATCAGTATTTTAACGTAATATATATGCTTTTGTTAGAAACAAGTATTAAAGATTCAAATTTTCGGATTTATGTTGAAAACGTGGCAATTCTGCTCCACTTTTTTATCGATTTAAATGTAAGGTTGCCGCAGGCTAGCGCAGTTTTACTGAAAGGTTTGATCATTACAACGTTCCCCGTAGTTTAGATCAACTATCTAATACGTCAACACTGCATATCCATCATTCCTTGCCGTTTTACTACTCATAGTAAAAACTACCTCTTATCAATGACCGAGTTTTAATACCTAGCGCTTCCAATCCTCCCATAAGAATGAACCTTCTTAGTATAATTCGTCAATGCTAATAGTTTATTCACAATCGCCAAATTTTTGATATATCTCTTCATTTTTCAAAAATGTTTGAGTCTTTTTTTGAGCTTACAAATTTCCATCAATAATCAATTTGTAATCATTCGAGTAATCTTAGAACAATTACTGGCCTTATTTATTTTTATATTTATTTAAAAAAAGTCTAGCTAAGCTTAATTTAAAATATGTTTGTACAGGGTGAGTCAACGATTGGATGAAGTAGGTTTGTGCCTTTTCGGTGAAATTAACAAAGAAACTATATTTATTGTTCGATACAGTTTATTTTTACGCAGATTTTAAAAATATTTAGGACTCTACAGGGTGAGCCAAAAAACTAGGACAGCATAAAGTTGTATTTTTTTAAATAGAACGCCCTATATACGAATCATATTTTCGATTTAGCTTATAATTTTAAATCTTTTTTATTAAGGGTTTACTATAACAAAACTTTATAGTTTCTGAGATAATTAAGTTTAAAGAAAAAAAGTCACATTTTCAAGCATCAATTCAATCCTAAATAACGTTTTCAATTTTGTGACAAATATATTCAAATTTGGAATTTAGCAAGGCCAAGGACAAGTTAACATAATTTTTATCTAATATTTGCAATAAAAACTACAGGGTGTTGAACACATCGGCTCAAATTTGAACAAGTTTAAATGAATAAATATCTTTTTTTTAAATGGTACACCCTGTATATTTTCATGTTATTTAATAGAGTAATAAAGTAATAAAAACACTAAAAATTTTGTTCAATATATCCTATACCTATTTATAATAGTTTTTGAGATATTTCAGTTTTTCTTATTTTCCATACTTTTTTACAGAAATAGTCTTTATTATCATAGTCGCCATGTAAAATAATAAAAAGAAACTACAGAAACAAACAGAATGTGGTTAAATATGACGAAATACATTATTCGTTATATTACAACGGCAATAGTTTAATTAAACATAATGTGAAAAAATTAACACAACAATAACGACAAGGCAAATACATATTTACTTTTATACTAAATTGAAACAAAAAAATTACCTATTAAATACTGAGATTATTTATTTCTTTTTAATAAGTGTTCGAATAAACGACCCTCTTGTGCAATGCACAAATTTAGTCTTTTTTGCAGATTTTCTCGGACCCTGGACAAAATTAGTGGCGTTATTGTTCTACAGGTATCTCCAATCCTGTTTCGCATATCTTTCACTGTTGTTGGTGGATTAACATACACCTTATTTTTAATATAACCCCATAGGAAGAAATCTAATGGGGTGATGTCGCAAGACCTTGGTGGCTACTCAATGAAACCCCCACGTCCAATCCATTTTTGCGGATATCGTTGTTCCAAAAACGCACGAACTTCACGATGGTAATGCGGAGGCGCACCATCGTGCTGGAACCACATACTATCGAGCTCATCCCTATCGAGACCTTGAAGCAGTTGGGGTAGTTCTTCTTGTAGAAAGTTCAGGTAACTATGGCCATTTAGTGGTTCATTAAAAAAGTGGGGTCCAATAATTCGATTATGATGAATACCACACCAAACATTTAATGACCAGTGGTTTTGATGTAGCACCTCTCTAATCCAAAATGGGTTTTCTGTGGCATAATAATGCATGTTGCGTCTATTTACGGCACCGTTACTTCTAAAAGTAGCTTCATCACTAAACATTACCTTGCATAATAAATTTGGATTTAATTGAATCTCCGCATTTATTGTAAGACAAAAGTTTACACGATTTTCAAAATCCTGTCCATGCAATTCTTGGTGTAATTCCATGTGATATGGATGATACCTATATTTCTTGGTAGTACGATTAGCGGTGGATTGTGATGTTTCACATAACGCTGCTAACTGACGGCTACCAATATAAGGATTTTCCTGAACATTTAACAATACTTGTAGTTCTTTTTCTTCATTAGTTACTGGTTTGTTGACCACTTTACGTTTTGGATAATCAACAGTACCAGAAAAATCAAATCTTTGCATTAAGTTTTGAAAAGTATGGGTATTAGGCTGGCGTCGATCAGGATACTTCATTTTGTAAATTCTTTGAGCAAGAAGGCAATTTTTTTGAGCCTCTCCTATTGTATAAATCATATCTATTAACTCATTCTTTGGAAAATTCATTTTACAATATAAGATGAACGCAAAAAAAACCAAACTACACTACATAAAAACCAAAAGAAGCGATTGCGGTTATAAATTTGACACACAGAAAAATGTTCTTTTACATTGTTTTTGCCGTGGCTACTATGATAATGAAGACTATTTCTGTAAAAAAGTATGGAAAATAAGAAAAACTGAAATATCTCAAAAACTATTATAAATAGATATAGGATATATCGAACAAAACTTTTAGGGTTTTTATTACTCTATTAAATAACATGAAAATATACAGGGTGTACCATTAAAAAAAAGATATTTATTCATTTAAACTTGTTCAAATTTGAGCCGATGTGTTTAACACCCTGTAGCTTTTATTGCAAATATTAGGTAAAAATGATGTTAACTTGTCCTTGGCCTTGCTAAATTCCAAATTTGAATATATTTGTCACAAAATTGAAAACGTTATTTAGGATTGAATTGATGCTTGAAAATGTGACTTTTTTTTTAAACTTAATTATCTCAGAAACTATAAAGTTTTGTTATAGTAAACCTTCAATAGAAAAGATTTAAAATTATAAGCTAAATCGAAAATACGATTCGTATATGGGGTGTTCTATTTAAAAAAATACAACTTTATGCTGTCCTAGTTTTTTGGCTCACCCTGTAGAGTCCTAAATATTTTTAAAATCTGCGTAAAAATAAACTGTATCAAACAATAAATATAGTTTCTTTGTTAATTTCACCGAAAAGGCACAAACTTACTTCATCCAATCGTTGACTCACCCTGTACTGTAACATCTTTAATAATCACTTATAAACTCTATCTTATCAAATATTTGGCAAAATTTTCATTATATAATTTTTATTCCTGTTGTTTTATTTTATAAAATACAGTTTTAACAATGTATAAAAAATTTTTCATCGAAAAATATCAGGAGAGAATAAATTTTTCCATAGCGGTGACCACGACTGAGGAAAGTAGTTATATAATATACGAATATAATAGATATTGTCGTTGTTGGTTGTTGAGTTTTTCGAAATTTTAATTCAGGTCATAACAGTAGAGGTTAAATGTCAAAAGTTTATTTTTCGATTAAAATATAGCTCAATATAATTAAGAAAGAAAAATAGGAGTAAAATTCAAAAATTCTTCGATCAACGATAACAATCATGAATTTAAAAGAAGTTTAAATACGACGAATTTGTTTTAATAGTATTTTATAAATCGCAGTTAATGGTTTGACAAATGCTATTTTTAGGAAAAAATTATTAAAGTTTTAAGGGAACTTTGACCTCATGTAAAATGATTTATTTTTGACTTACGTTAAGCCTTCTATGCTACGTTTATAAAAGACGACAAAAAATTATTATTATTCTAATAATAAATTCCATCCGAATATTTGCTCATGGAGGGTTTCATTTGAAGACCAAAATTTAAACAATATATTTTCGAGATGTTATAGAAAATGTGACAGAATAAATTAAGATTTTAAAAGTTAAAATCGACTGGATGGCTTAAGAAAAACAAAAAAACAATTGAGAAACATAAAATAGCGTTTTTCAAAAATGCCGAACAAAATCATCATAAAATTATATATCAATTTATTTTTTAAATAATTCTTGGGAACTAACCCATCAAGTCACGTGAAAACAGTAATTCAACAACGTTATAAAGAAATAGTTGTATAAGCCTCGATTTAGTTAATTTATTTAAATGTGTTGGTGCAATGGTGTACTAATATTTTCATTCGGACTACAAAAATCTATATTCTTTTGACATAGGTTATATAAACTGCGCATTCCTAGTGCTGACCGTTATTACAGTGTGACAGAGAAGGAAGATTAAAAGCAGTTTCCTCCTCTCTTTCTAATGAACAAAAGATAGAACAAGACATGGAGTTTATAATTCCGCTTGAAGGTCACCTGATTTAGATGTCTTATGTCTATGATGGATATGCTTAACGTAACCGCATGATTTATATATTATCATTTCAGTGAAGTTTAGACAAGTCCATTTAAGTAAGCAATAATTTTATAACTATGATAATACTTACTTAGACATGTTTACATTTCTTTATTTTGCAAATTTGCATTAGATTTGAAAAATTGTTCAATCATAAATTCAGCTTTTTTTTTGTAAATAAGAATTGTCAGTTTCTGTAAAACAATTGTAATATACAGAGTAGTCGAAAAGAAAACTTTCGTTTTTTTTTAGAAGTTGTTAATAACACCATTGCAAGGTTCGATGCATCCGAGCATACCTATATATATATATATATATATATATATATATATATATATATATATATATATAAATATATATATATATATATATATATATATATATATATATATATATATATATATATATATATATATATATATATATATATATATATATATATATATATATATATATATATATATATAAAGTACTGGTTCAGACAGCTCAAAAACCAAACTTTCAAACTCACACACATTGCTTTAAGAACACTTATTTGACGGCCATATATACAGACAGATGGAGGGTAATGCCATGGGCTCATCAATATCTCCAGCTATTGCAAATCTATTCATAATCTATTTCGAAACCAAAGTTCTTCAGAAATCCCACCTCTAACCCAAACTTCGGTGTCCCCGTGACAAACAACAACTCAAGACAATGGACGGACACTTGTAATATACATATTGAAAGCCAACCCTCACGGGCAGATATTTCAATGCTGATTCAAATTATCACTCTTCACAAATATGGGGCGTAGCTAACACCTTAAATTCAATATCTTCACCTAACCCACAATGTAGGAAAAGAAAAAGAACTTATACACATAAAATATGCTCTTAAATGAAATAACCATCAACCACTAACTATAACTAAAACAAAAAAATGTAACAAAACCTCACGCAGGAAATAAAACCACCTACCAATACCAAACATATTAACACTTCTCAAGTGGGACCACAATACCGATACGCCACCTGAGGTCAGACTGACACCACTAACAGTTCTGAACTTTCGTAGTATTACTATTATTATTATTAGAGCGAGTAGCCGAAGACTGAACATTTTTGTTACTACTCAAGATGTCCCAAAACTAAATGATCCAAGTGAAATAAAGTACAAGAAGAAAGTCCGGGAACGTTTGAGAATACTTGACCGCATCACAAGAGAATGATCAAAAAGTCTCCCTGCTGAACAAGAACATTTCAACATAAATCCCCAGGAACACCAGAATCACCACCGACGTTCAAACACATCTACAAGAGCCCACATATGAATTCCTCATCAACATGATGACCCAGTTCAAAAGTTTCCTATTGCTACTGATGCCCAGTCCAGTGGTCAAGAATGCCTACCAACTAGTCCTATAGCCAGAATCTTTACATAGAGAAGATCAATCCTACGACCTCCTCATCCAAAGAAAAAGGAGACTTAGTTTCATATATTAGACTTAATTATAAGTGCAGTATAATTTTAAAATATTTAAGGCTAAACGTAAACTTGTCTGACAAATGTTACCCAACTTATGTATAAAGAGTAGATATATTTGTATCAGCTTACTTAAAAAACCCATAAACGATTCTAATTTTAAAATTAACTCCCTTAGTTGATCGTCAACCAGAAAACATTGAAGATATCAAATGAAATTTGGCGAAAAATCTGCTGGTTCCCATTTGATATATATATATATATATATATATATATATATATATATATATATATATATATATATATATATATATATATATACATAATCTTCGCGTCGAATTGAAAATTTTCTTTTTACTGAAATCAGTTAAAAACTATGCGATAAACCGTTCATGAGGTATGATTGCCACCCCCTCTTATTAGAACCATTTGTAAAATATTTAGTAACTAGTTTCTTAATATTTTAAGTAGGCAGTGTATTTGTGATAAAATAAGAAGGTAGGCCGCTTGAAATATCGTGACTGTTGATTAGACTGGACACAAAGTGGTTCGAAGTCGAGCCACAGTAAAAAATTAGGCAATTATACTTAACTAAGATTTAATGGCTTTGTTGCTAATTGATGAAGGGATGAGAAGTGAAGCTAAACTAACTGGTTTCGAGCAAAACATTTAGGCTTAATAAAATGGCTTTGTTTATATAGTGTGGCCCATACTTCTATTAATGCATTGAAATTTTGAAAATTGTTAGAGATGCAAAAATGATTGAAAAGAAAAAGTTTTAAAGTATTTACCATTTCAAAACAATGAAATACATGCAATAATTTGCCCATTCCATCATTAATTTTCCAAATTTTGTCAACATATTGGTAAAAATAAGTTTTTATTGAAACTAGAATAAAACATGATATTTTTACTGTTGTGCTTTTATTTAAATCCCTTAAAAAATAGTCTAAAAATAATAACTATGGGATGGGTAATCTCGGATATAAAAATTGATAAAAGGCAATTGCGAACATAGTAATCCTTATGCAAAATAAAAAGAGGGAAAAATAGTACTGAATAAGCAATTTTGTTTCGGATAAGGCGGAGAAATCAAATCATTTTTATAGGGGCACATGTGATGTTGTTATTAGTTTAGGAAATGATTTCGTTCTCGAAGAGCGCTTGTGAAGTAAATAAAGCGAAACAGATGCCGAAAAAAAGAATGTTGTAGGTCTTGGATTATTCAATTTAAAAAATAAAAGTAAAGTTATTATTAGGTTTGAATTTAGAAAAAGTAAAGAGAAATGATTCCTTTATAGTGATGGAAAAAAGCTCCGATTCATATAGACATATAAGATTAGGATGTCGCCTTTCTATTGCCTTTATATTTAGAATTTATCATTAGTAAGATAAAATGAACAGCTAGAAGACACCTTGTGTTTATATTAAAAATGCGAATGCGCAAAACATTCGCTTTTTTCCAATAATGCTTGAAAATTTTCTATTTTGGATAACTTAAGGATGTCTAATCGTTGCACATGGTAAATAAAAAATATTAGACCATATTGAAAATCAGTCTTTTAAATATAATTTAAGTCGTAATTTATTATATCGCGGAATTTCGATTAACTTTATCGTGTAAATTTTTGAGAATTCAATTTGTAAAAATGTAAAAATTTGTACAGAGTCTTATGAGAAATCAGGATCTTGGCAATTTCTTTTGAGTTATAGTGGCATTTATCGATTAGATGAGGTTGAAAAAAATTGAAAATTAGCTGTTTGAAACATATAGATTTTTTTTTAATAAAATATTTAGGTAATCATGGAGTTTACAGAAATATCAATTAAAAGAATGTCATAAAATTTAGGATTAACCTGCATTAAAATGAAGTCGTAACGTTTGGCAATGTTGTATGAGCTCGAATGTTAGATCTTTGAATAAATTCATTATGGAAACTTTGACACATTTATAGATTTTATTCTATTGATATTAAATGAATATGACAAGTTGCAATAACACCAATTAAATAATTATTGATATACCTATATATATATATATATATATATATATATATATATATATATATATATATATATATATATATGTAATCGAAGGTTTTCGGGCATCCTGAACTGAGTTCGCTCGTAGACACCATACAGTGAGCTTTGAAAATGGTGAATGAGATTTCACCGAAACGTTAGCTGCCTTAAAGTCCTGAGAGGGACTCAGCACATACACGGGATGCCTGAAAACCTTCGATTACATATCACACCCGTGAAAATATCCGACATTGTATATTGTATATATATATATATATATATATATATATATATATATATATATATATATATACTCTAGTAAATACGGATTTTGCCACTTTCGTGATATAAATAGCAGATACCTCAGGTTTTAATTTCATCAAGCTGATTTTATAATAATAAACAATAAAGTGAAAAAAAAGTTAGTTTATTGTATCAAATCACCAGTGTATAGTGGGAAGCTAGTAGCAGCACCAGCAAGCAAAAATGCCGAGCTAACCCTTATGCCAGAGAATAGGCGTGGGTTATTTGGGGCGCCAGTGCATCATAAGCAGGGCTCAATTCAGAAACCTTGCATGATGTTGTTAGGAAGTAGCATGTGCGGCAAATAAAACTCGGGTGTAGATAGTTATAAAAATTTTTAATTAATATTAAATGGTGGAGTTGTAGCGTTAATTAGATATCGCATTATATGAACAATAAATAATAAAGATGAACTCCAACAGATTCACAATAGGTCATGAAATAATTAATGAATTTAAATTTAACAAATTTCCCACATAAAAAAAAGAAATAATGTTTTTAATCCTTGGCAGTGAAAGGTCGCAACCTATAGCCCTTTGGCGTTAGAACAAAATATAAAATAATCTTGTCATATTATGATCATAGTTTTACTGCTCAACGCCTTATAAAAAAGTACATTAAATCAAAAAGGTCGTTCTTTTACAATTCAAGAATTATAAAGAAATAAATAAGGTTGTCTGTCTAATGCCAGAAAAATGGTCTCAAATAGTAGTGGGCTCCGTAATGAGATTATCAATAGATTGGACCCTACAAAAAAAGAAACGTCTACTATAAACTTAAATTAAAAAAAGGCAATTAAATTTATTATCCAACCTTCGCCAAAATATCGAGA
Source organism: Diaprepes abbreviatus (assembly GCA_034092305.1). Taxonomy (NCBI): domain Eukaryota; kingdom Metazoa; phylum Arthropoda; class Insecta; order Coleoptera; family Curculionidae; genus Diaprepes; species Diaprepes abbreviatus. The sequence continues at coordinate 14,195,122 of JASJET010000018.1, forward strand.
AATGTTTATATTTCAAATTTTTAACTTTCTACATATTCAAAAAAAGAAATCGAAGGTGATTTTTAAGTTAAGATAGCATAAAAAAGTAAATATTAATTAACAATTAATTAGGGATAATTAACAAAAAATAATAATTAATTTAAAATAATTAATTATTTTAACTGATCAATCAAGATAGATAATACTTAAGACACATATATAAACGTACAATAAAAGGCCAGTCCGATTCCGGGTGATCATCGATAATGACTTTAATATAAGATAAAACTAAAGATTAACTATATATTATAATTAGTTACTCAAATCAACCTGGCTACAATAAAACACAGTGTTAATAAACTCTAAGGCAAGAACAATAAAATAAATATACGCAAAATGTGATCATAATAATTACTACAATACTATATATATATATATATATATATATATATATATATATATATATATATATACCGGGTGTCAACGAATCTATTAGACAAGTCATAATTTCTACAGTATTATGTGTATCAAAATGAGAATTGGTACAGGTAAATGGTATGTGAAAGGGAGAGTTTTCGCATATTTTCCACTTTCCGGCCACTTCCGGTTTCACCGGAAATGACCCCGGTATTGAATTTTTAAATGGAACACCTTGTATATTTTAACATTTTTGGATTTCTGAGACAATTCTAGATCAGAATGTGACATTTTAAAAACTTTTTACGTCTACTTCATTTTTTTAGAGCCACTTTTAAAATTGCATCTAGGTGGCCATGATCGGACGCAAACTAATCTAAGGGCCTTAGGTGATGTCAAAAAAATACAATCGCAAAGTTTTAGTTACCAGTATGAAAGACAGGAATAAGACAAGTTGACAAAATTACGTTTTCATTTCTAACTATTAATTTTCAAATGGCGACCCCTTTTTGACAACTACTTTTCGAAAAAAGCATTCTTTGACGAATCTAACGGTACTAATTTATTTGCGATTGGATTAGACATAAGAACAGAAATTGAATATTATTAAGCAAAATACTGGATAATTTATTTACTTATGACAAGTGCGCCATGGACAGCCATGATGCATAATAATTTGCAACTGTTTTTATCAAGTCTTCCTTGGAAAACAAAGCCGATATCCGAATTGGCAACATCCAGCCCATCAGTATTTTCCGTATGTCGAGACTCATTTTAGGCAAATAGGAAATCAAGAGGCGGAACAGAGGTTTACCATAAATGAAGAGACTGAGATTAACGTACTTGCTATGGTTGAGGTTGATAAAACAGTTTCGTTAAGAAAAATTAGTCAAGAACTGCAGATACGTTATGAATCAGCAAGAAAAATACTGAAAAAGCATGGATATCGAGCATTTAAATATCAGTTACATCAACATTTGTATACTGAGGATGGCGATAGACGGGTGGTGTTTTGTGATTGGCTGCTTCAAAATCATAGAGTTAACCCAAATTTTATCGATTTTATTCTATTTTCCGACGAATTCCGATTTACAAATAATGGTAAGTTCAATAAGCAAAATACTCGGTACTGGGCCCAACAAAATCAACATGAAATGAGAGAGGGCAACTTTCAAGAAAGATTTGGCGTCAATGTCTGGGCTGGTATCGTTGGAAACAGAATAATTGGGCCAATATTGTTTCAAGGTCAGTTAACAGGGGTTAGATACTAAGGTTTTCTTCAAAATGAAATCGAAAATCATCTCAATGATATACCTTTAGCAGTTTTACGGCGAATTTACTTTCAACAAGATGGTGCACCGCCTCACAATACTAGAGAAGTTCTTAATTATTTAATAGAGCATTTTAATAATCGAATTATTGCTACCAATGGTCCGGTACGGTGGCCAGCCCGCTCACCGGATCTTACTGTTCTCGATTTCTTTGTATGGGGATATGTTAAAGAAAGGGTTTACTATGGAGCAGCCCCAGCTACTCTTGAAATATTAGAAGAAAGAATTTTTCGGTCATTTAGAAGTATAACGCCCCAAATGCTACAAAACGTGTTGAGAGAAACACTTGAACGAGCTGAAATGTGTCGTGAAAAAGAAGGAATGCACTTTGAACATTTACTACACTAAACTTTTTAACACATTCAGCTACTGTACTTTCAAATATTTTAAGTGCGTCGTCTAAGTTATTAGTTTATTTTGTTAGTTTTTTGTTAATTTTGTTAAATTTTGAATCCAATTCCTGTCTTTCATACTAGTCACTAAAACTTTGCGATTGTATTTTTTTGACATCACCTAAGGCCGTTAGATTAGTTTGCGTCCGATCATGGCCACCTAGATGCAATTTTAAAAGTGGCTCTAAAAAAATGAAGTAAACGTAAAAAGTTTTTAAAATGTCACATTCTGATCTAGAATTGTCTCAGAAATTCAAAGATGTTAAAATATACAGGGTGTTCTATTTAAGAATTCAAAACCGGGGCCATTTCCGGTGAAACCGGAAGTGACCGGAAAGAGGAATATATCTACTATTTTTCGTGCATGATATAAAAAAATACCCTATGGAATATTCATTACTTGTTAAAATAGTTATATTTTGAGAGAAAATGCCAGAAATGTGCTTTTTCAATATTTCGAATGAATGTTAATTTTGGTTTTCCCCCAATTTAAACTATAACTAAACATAATTCGCAAAAAAACTCTGACAACATTAGTTACTCTTTTTAGAAATTGTATTGCATTATTAAATACTTATTAGAAAGTTTGACAAGAGAAAGATTCAGCGTAGCAAAATTCTTGCCAATTCATAAAGCTTCGAGAAAGGCTATATACTAGAAATTTTCCATCTGAGTTATTACCAAAGCCGTTGGAAGTAGATAGAGATTTAATTACGAATATTACGATATATACGTTATAATTACGAGAATCTATAAAGATTTACTCGACCGTATTTGGATATTAAACCTTGTCTTCATCCCTTAATATATTGTTATGTTGGTTGGCAAACTTTATCTTACTGCGTTCCAAAATAGCTTTACGGCTTAGAGCTAAATATTGTAATAAAATATGTTTTCTTTCAACAATTAAATAACACAAATATATTTTAAATAATTCGACATAGTTATATATATATATATATATATATATATATATATATATATATATACATATAAATATATATATATATATATATATATATATATATATATATATATATATATATATATATATACATATAAATATATATATATATATATATATATATATATATATATATATATATATTTTTTTTTTTTCTAGGATTTTTCTATTTATATATTTTTTAAGTTTTTTGGTTTTCTTGGGTGTAAAATCCATTTTATTAATAAAACTGCATATGTTTTATTTGTTATGCATATCTATTGACGTTTCGGTCACACTTGACCTTCTTCAGAATGATTTTTTACAACTTATATAAGTTTTTACAGAGGAACACAACATAAACTACATATTGTTAACACATGATATATATATATATATATATATATATATATATATATATATATATATATATATATATATATATATATATATATATATATATATATATATATATTGGAGTTTAGGACCGGTAAACAAGCAATCATTTAAAGAAATCCCGTTAGAAGATTTTGCATTTCCGTCAAATACGACACGAATTTTTTTTGCGCTATTTTCCTCCTTTACTACACAATGATGTGGTATATAATAACCATCACTAGGACACGCAAGTGGTTCGACCACTGTCATATGATCTCGATCAAGATGATCCAGCAAACAATTTGAATACAAAAATTTTTTCCTAACCTACTCTCAAGTATTTGGAATCTGCGAAGGGCTTGGGCCTTTGAATCACCTAAGAAGGCTGGAAATACTCGAAATGGAAGATCTACGGTATATCTACCAGATGACTGGCGATCACAGGTTTTAGAAAACATCTTTTCACAAGCCATGTCATCAGCTGACATAATTGCTGGTTGCACATCACTCTCCAGTTCCCAGAATCTTCTTATCACTTCATCCAAAGGATTAGCAAACGAGGTGAAGCAATTTAAAATCTGATTAGGCGATATTGATTCCACTGAACCAAATAATACCCATCCAAGTGTCGTATTTAAAGCACACGGACCACCATTCAGACTCTTTTGAAAACTAGGTACAACGATTTGAGCAAACACATCAACTTCAAGCTTTTAGCAAAAAAAATTATCAATAAATGGGTATTTTATGAGCACAAAAAATTAGTTTAATTTATCTGTTTAAAACAATTATCGATTTTCAAACACAAAGTAAATTAGAAAACTGAATTTTCCATAGGACTTTTCAATTATCCGGCTCGAAGGACCATGAAATGATTGGTATGCCGGTAACTGTAAAGGACCACTTTATTTTGGATATAAATAAGGAAACTTATTACACCAAAATCGACACTTATTCACAACGGTAACAACAAGAGGAGTTATCGTCTGTGCAATTTTAAAATAAAATAGAAAATTCTCGGCTATGCGGACAAAGACTGTTGATAAATATTACTCTCATGTTAAAAAGTGTGGAGAATTCCAAGACCATAGCAAAACTCAGCGTCCAAAAAATGACGATAGTGCTGTCTCGTCCTCTTATGGGACTCATCAGGCCATTGCATTCGGTACAAACCATCAATCTCGCATCAGTATCCCATAAACATTTCACGGTTGAAAAATAGTAAATAAGACACAGTGGCAACACTTCGATGGCTCACTCAATGTACCGCAGGTCCTTGTCTTTTTTTCCTTATTTCCCGTACTTCTGTTCTAATAGTTTCTACTATCGTTTTGTATATAGGTTTCTTTGTTTTGTCGATAATTTATTTGCTTCAGAGGATCGAGTTTAATTGCCGAATGATTCTCTTACCTCGTCCTATCTTATTTCATCATCTAAGCTCTACGCCGTCCGGATTACACCTAGGTACTTAAGTGAGGAACTGTGATTCATAGCAACTTTCTCAGTATCCAAATCGTGCTCATTGTCAGTACCAATTATTATATATTCCGTCTTTTTTGTGTTGATTTTCAAATTCCAGTTGTCATATTCGTCAAAAAGCTTTATCAGCATGTACCTAGAATCGTCAGTGCCTTCGGCTATTCTGAACTAACCTGATCATCAGTAAATAGGAGTGATTTTAGTTTGTCATCATCTATGGATGTTTTCATTGGATTTCATTTCTTTCTCCATGCTTTTAAAACCTCTTCAAAGCATACTTTGAATAACACAGGAGCCAATGAAAAATTCGTCGTAGTCTTTTGCTAATTTCAAATTATTCCTATAGCACATATAAGGCTTTAACTGCACTGATAAAAGATTTTGAGACACCATTATTTTCTATGCATAACTACAACTTACTCAATGGCACGGCATACCTTTTCAAGGTCGACAAAACTTAGATGAGCGGTTCTTCCTCGCTCTAGGGATTTCCCAACAAGCTACTTAATTGTAAAAATGCCGTTTAAACCTGATTCTTCGGATTCTCTAAATTCTTTGTTTTAACAAACGACCATAAAGTCTAGCCTCTGTACATAATACGTTAATGCCTTTATTGTTCTCATAATCCTTTTGGCTTTCTTTCTTGCAGAAAAAGGATAGAGGCCCTTTTCCATTCCATCGGTGGATTATCACTATTAACGCACTTGAAAAAATAGTTGCTAGAACTTCTATTAGGGCCTTGAGGGCTGCTTTTATTACTGAGATTTCCTGGACCATGAGCCTTTCCATTCTTTAATTTTATGGCACTTTGCTTTATTTCTGCTGGAGTTATTATTTCTTGTGTTACTACTGCTTCGATGTTGTCTTATGTATTACTTTCTTGAAATTGTATTTTGTCTCTGGTAAGGAGCTATTGATAATAGCTTTTCAATTCTTGTATCTGAAAACGCTTATTCTCGCTGTTTCTTGGGTCTGTCTCCTAAATTCTTTGATAACTTTCGAGACCTTATTTGCTCTTATATTTCCAATACAGTGATTTACTTCTTTACATGTTTCTTCCCAGTAGTTGTTCTTAGCAGCTTCGATCCCGTTGGTGACTTACCTTCCTTTTTCTTTGTATTCTTCCTCATTCTTCTGGCTTCTAGAAGTTGTCACTGATTGTAGGATCTCTTTTTCTATTGTACCATTGTTTCAAACTGTTGATTCCACCAAATACAGTCTTCTTATGGCCTTTATTCAACATTTTTCCTATTGCACTTCTTTGGGAGCATCATGAATGCAAGTTTTCATTTTGTTACACATATTTTCTGTTGAGTCAATCTCTAGCTCTGCTAGTTTAGTGGCTAATTATATTTGGTAGAGAAATTTGATGCAATCATGCCGGAGGCCATCCAGGTTATATTTTATTATCTGTTTATGGAGTGGCTCCATTCGTTTCCCTCTTCATGTATTTAAAGTAAAGAAAGTAGATCTTTGCAGCCAAAAGATGATGGTCCAAACCCCAGACAAAGCTTCTTTTAACTCTTAAATTCAAGATTTTAATTTTTATTAGTATTTTAACTATTATAGAGTCTATAATTGATCACGCGTGGGTTAAACCCAAGTGTACCCTTATATATTATTGCTCACTCTTACAGATTGTTGATGACAGAGTTTAGTAAGACCTTTATTATTTGTGTTGATCTTATCATATTTTCCAAATACAAGATCATTGCTACAGTTCTATATTTTTCTCTTTATAATTAATTCTTTCCGATTGCTTGCTTTTTCCTGCAATCCGGTCAACTCTTCATAAATTGTACTATTTCTGTTCATTGGGGGCATACACAGTTACAAATGATCTGTTGTCCCTGATATCTAATTTGACTTTAAGTGTTGGATTATTTATTTATTCCCATGATCTGATGTGTTTTTCGTGCCTCGAGATCAAACTCCACTGAATAGAAGTATGTAACCAAGTTTGTCTTCTGTCCCTTTTTTTTTCTTTTTAATTTCTGTAAGAACAATATTGTTCATACCAGATCTTTCTATCCCCTTAAACATTTCTTACGATTTCATTGGTATCCCTTGTATATGCCAAGTACAGATAATCATATTCCTTTTCTTTTCCGAATTTCATCTTCTATTAATTCTATCGAAATCCGAGCCTTGGTTGAGAACTTTTGCACTCTGAATGTTTTCTACGAAGGATGGATTGCAGGTTCATCCCTTAACCTTTAGCCTAGAGGACCAGGTAATTTGTTTTCACGGTGTTCTTCCCTTAGACAGGTTATCTTACAGGACTTTGGAGAACATGTCTTCCCCATTTTCTCAGGTTCATCCACCTTCTAGCTGTTGGATTGAATTACATCTAGTCCGCCACAGACCTTCACCTACACCCTAGGTAGGGGCCCTTACAGAATATTGTCAGCCGTAGTTGGCTCAACTCAGGTTTTTACCGATGTGTTACTGCTCGCTCCCTCCTCCTTCCCAAATCTCTTGTATGATTAGACTCAGGCTTGGGACTGGTATAGCGGAGTTCATGGTAATTCTTTCAATAAAATATTAATATGGGAAGATACATTAACTAAACTTTGTTGCAGATAACTTAATTTACTTTACTGGTTAGTAATCAATGACGAAATCCTTCTCTATTTGAATGGTTTCGTAAATGTAGCATTTGGGTATTGGGGAGTCGTTCATAAAAGACTTGCCTCCCATAAAATAAATCATTTCCTGTGAAGTGACAGCCCCTTGAACTCCTTAGACTACAAATGGTATAGAGTCATATAGCAAAATTTTGTTCGTTCGTCCTTACAAAATATATTATAAATGGGGATTCAGCAAGATGGAGTTACATTTCATTCGATCAGGGCTGTAATGCAGTTTCAAACGGGATTGTTTAGTTCCATTCCATCCCGATCGCCGGACTTGATACCCGGTGACTTTCTTCCATGAGTTTATTTAAAAGAGCGAGTCTACATCAATGAACTTGGAACTTACGACCCGTGAGGTGTTGTCTTTTATCGATAACGTAAATAAATTTCATTTAGTTTACCAACTTTGTACGAGTTCCATGTTAAAATACAATGTTCTTCAAAAAAGTTATTTGCATAATAAATCACCTAGGAATATATGGGTCACCCTGTATATTATGTTAATATTTATATTGCATACGTTAAAATATATGCTCTCTCAACTTTTGGTTTCAACAACATGAAACTAATTACAACAAAATAACAAAAAACTGGTGCTCTTAAAAAAACGTCTAAATTTAGGCATAATTTTTTGCAATGTACAGATCATAATCATTTTTTCTAAGTTGCAAGACATAAGATAGGAACGCAGTCCTTATTACATCAAGCTTACACTATCCCTGTTTGATGTTTATTGCTGTACTTTCCTAATATCAGAGGATCCAAGTCTTGGCCAGGAGGAAGTTGAAAGCCAGTATAATTTATGATCCCCTAATTGCCGAAAAATAAAAATCCAAAACGTCGTCGCAGTGTGCAGTGAAATATTGCGAAAATTAATAAGAGACGAACGAAACAAAAGAGCATCTAATTTGAATAAATTGAAGAACGTATATGAAAGACTTTTGAGAATTTCAATTGGATTTAGCAAATAGGCTTTGTAAATAATGAAATTTTATGGAAATATGAGCTTTGATCCTACTTTTTATTTTTATACAGTAATCCAATTTCGTATACATTAATTTTTACTTGTTTCTTTGTGTTGAAAAATGTTTAATAAATCTTCTTGGATAACTGACAATTTGTATGAACTGTTAGACAAGCGGACGAATTAATGTTCCAGTAAGAATGTTGGAAAAATGATTCACTATCAAAGTAGGTTAAATCACGCAGGGCTCGAGCACTTTGTTTATCATCATCAGGCCTATGCAACCTTGACTGAAATAATCGCAGCTGCCAATAGTGTCAATACTGTCATCTACCGGAATATGTGACCAATCAGAAATATCAAGTACAATTTAAATCAAGGAATTTGAATTAAGCTTTGTCAATTTATTTAACCAGTCAAGTCGTTGCATTCGAGCTCAAAGATGGCAACCCTTTTTTCCCATTTCGCGAAACCGCGTTCATTACGTCGTAGTTAGGCAAGTTTTATAGTTTTTTTTCAGCAATTTATTTGTGTTGTGATTAGAAAATATGGTAGAAACTGCTAATAAGATGTTTTAATTACGTTTTGGTATTTACCGATTTTAATATAAATATACTATTTTTATTCGCATGGTAATTATATTTATAGAATAAAAAACGTAAAAATTAAAAGGGGTATTTTGTAACACATCCACCACTTTTCCACCATTACGCTGTATAATTAATTCAGCTTTATTTTGTATTTGTTTTAGATATTCATATATTGACTTTTGCACCCAATTTGTGACATTTATTCATTTTGTTAACGTATAAGATGATTTTACCCAATTTTTCTTTTGTTTGATGTTAAAAGTCGACTGAAGTCTACCATGATCTAAGGATCTGCACCTGAATAAGTCCTTCGCCTAATGAAGATCTTTACCTGTACTTTGATTGTGATATTCACTATGACTTTACATTTATATGGTGCCAAACAATTCAAGTTCCCTTTTGTTTTTAAAGATATTTTATTTTTTCTATATAGTTATTTAAAATATATTTTATACTACTATTATTATTTATATTGTTATATAGGAAAATATTTTTCTTAAAGGCAACCAGAAATTATTATTATGTTTTTAAAGAATTTTTTTTTTATCTAAATACATATATGTTTTTACATGGAGAGATTTGAGACAATTTGAGCAAAGTTTTGAAAATTAGTTGCTTTGCTCTGACCTTTTTAAGTTTCTGTATTTAGGATCAACGGTGCATATAATATGCGTATTAAGCCGTAGACTATATATAATTATTCTGTTTTTTCTCTTTAATATGAAACAATATGTCTCTTAAAATTTATGTTTTTGTTTTCTATTATTATTAATAAGTAAACTAAAAAGTTTATATTAATTATAGATGTTTGTTGTTTTTTTTTGAGAAAAATTCTTTTTTGTCTAATGTATATTTTTGAAAATATTGTTTAATTTTGTTGTATTTATATATGATTTTAAATGTGGACATTTGGGGCATTTAGGGCAAAATTGTGAAATACTTAGCTGTGACTGTATTTATGACTCAACTCTTCATATAATGTGATTGCAAAATTTGGACCAATTAATCAGGACTGTTATTTATAAATATTCAGAAAATATAAATCTAATAAAAAGCAATTTTGTGTTATTTTCCTGAATATGAAATTTTTTTATATGACATATTAATATTTTGACATTTTACGCTTTTGTTGTATTTATTTCTGTTAATAAACTTTTATAATACGACAAAAGTAAAAAACGTCAAAATATTAATATTTCTTAATGAATAAATAATAATTTCCCTCGTGAGTATTAGTTACAGCACCACCGTTGGGGCCGACACCATCGGTTTTAACGTGACAGCCGTTTCGACCAATTAGCACGTACATAACGTTTCTTATATTTCGTGTTTTCTGATCATCATTAATCGTTGGACTTCGAAGGATAGCTGATAGTTAAGTTAAACTAGGAGACAATATTCTGTGTGCTTGTAATGAGCGCCAAAGATTTTCGATAACCTAAAAGATTATTGTATTAGTGTCAGTAAGAATAGATCTGGTAAGGTGTTCTAAAATACTCAAAAAAAAATTTCTTACTGATTTTTTGTTAAAAAGAAAGAAATTTTTTAATGATATGTATAATGTCAATGCTTGTTTCACTAACAATTTTTTTAGATAAAGGCTTCGATCCTTTATTCTAATAAAATTTTAAAAAACTATGGATAGTGAAAGATAATTCAATCAAATTCATTTTTAATGAACAAGTTTTAAATTTGAATATTTCTGGCGCAAAAGTTCTCACTTAACTTTAAATTACTTTAGGTTTATTAAGGTGATCAGTACCTAATAACATTATCCCTCGCGAAGTTTCAGTTTTGTGGAAAAGTTTTGCCGTTAAGTTTAACTAATAATGAGGTTTTCTTGCAAACGATGTTGAACATAACAAAGTTTTCCAGTTAGTTAATTTTGTATTTAACCATTTGAAAAAAATAACACGAAAGTTGTATTTTTGACGAAACAGTTCTTCACAAATCTGAAATTAAATGGAATATTCAATAAATGTTCTTGAATAATAAGTAATAATATAACTTCTCAAGTAGTTTTGTGAGTATATAGAGTTTTAATAGATATTACTAGAGTGATTAATTTGCTTTTTCATTTCGGCAGGGACGGAGTCAAGAAGTTCCTGGAATGAAACCATATGCCAGTATTGTAAAAGTGTTAATTATGCTGAAAATCATGTCCCTTGGGTTTAGACCGTGTCAAATTAGAATTATTATTCAACTTTTCGCCTACGATTGCACGAGGTATATTCAGGAATCTTTCCTCCACGAGATTAGAATACTGAATGATTATCGAGGAGCAACAGCTCGGTATTTATACCCGACTGATGTTCAGCGAACCATGATCCAGAGTAACAATCGATTTCCACGTGTGATGTAGACTAACCCGGATCTCTATTAATATTATTCGGATATTTACAAATTTCCATTGATTCCCTAATTTTACGTTTAAAGAAACTAGACACTGATGCTTTCTTTTATATTAACAGTGTGACCTGAGCAATGCTGGTGTTCAGCTACTGCATATTGTACAATTTGTTTCTTTTTTATAGACCTTTCACGTTCCTTAAATCTAGTGGATATAGACGGTCCTGTTTCACTCATATACACTTTACGACAAGAGTAAGGTATCTTGTAAACACCCTGTTTGAAATGGAATTGCGTCCTTTGTAAACTTCAAACATTGTCCAAATTTCTTACATGTATTAAAAATAGTCCGAATGTTTGAATTTCGGAGCAATCTGGCAATCCTGTCGGTGGTTCAGTGTGTTTATTATGCATTATAAAGAAACACTTCATTTGTGAATGAGATATAATAATTAAGGTAACCAGATTCCATGCTGAATATCGTTATGAAATGTTTATTTTGAAGTATTTTCAGTATCTCCTACTTTATTAGTGGATAAATTTGGATAAATCAGTTTAAATTCAGAGATCTATTTTCAAAACTTAAATCTATCGGATCTTGCACAAACCTTATTTAAATATATATAATGGAATAACTACTAATTTTTCAGAGGTTTATTTATAGAAAACTAATTTTACCTGATTTTGGTGATTTAATTCATGAAAAAACAGGCATTAAGCTTGTCTTTTTCTCGATTTCAATCGTTGACCTAAATTAAGCATAGTTCGAAGATAACGTCCACAAAATATTGAACTGTACTTAAGACCTCTACATGATAATGCATCTGTACCTGATGAAGACCTCACTGCAACATCCATTATATTATGACTCTGTGTGTGATATAAGCCAAAGAAAAAATTTAAATGTCAGTTTGTTTTTTAAAAGAAGCTTTTTGTCTGTACTTGATCAAGATTAGATAATAAAAATCCATGTGTGTTTTGGTTGTATTTGTGTTGATAACACAGGTTTACAAAAAAAAAATTGGATGTCTGTTTGACTAGACTATTTTATTTTTATATAATTAGACACTCTGAATCCAAATCTGAGGTCCGCTAACCCTATCACGTTAGTCTCAAGGTCATTTCGTAGTAGTTTCGGAGTAAAATTCATTAAATAAATCTGAAGAAGTAGATACGTATGCTTCTGAGGTCGCTGTATCCAAATTTGTGGTTCGTTTAATCTTTCAAGGTCGACTAGAGGTTATATTAAGGTTATTACAAGGTCAAATTGAAAAAAATCCAGTAAATAAATCTGAAAAACGTAGGTTTTTGAGGTAGCTAAATTCGAATTCGTGGTTTGTTTAGTCCCCCAAGGTCAGCCAGAGATCATTTCAGGGTCATTTAAAGGTCAAATTGCGAAAAATCCACTAAATAAATCTGAAAAATAAGATATGTAGATTTTTTGGGTCCCTGAATCCAAATTCGTGATTTATTTAATCCTCTAAGGTGATCAAGAGGTCATTTCAGTATCGTTTCATGGTCAAATTGAAAAAAATCTACTAAATAAATTTGTAAAAGAAGATAGGTAGACTTTTGAGGAAGCTAAGTCTGAATTCGTGGTTTGTTTAATACCCCAAGGTTAATCAGAGTTATTTCAAGGCCATTTCAAGGTCAAATTAAAAAAGTCCACTAAATAAATATGTAAAAGAAGAGAATCCACACGCAGCTAGATCAATATCCGTTACACAGCACAAAGGCAAGCAGATCAAGTTTTTGAGCGGAAACTCAAGCTCCCAAAACCTCGTACCCTACGCACAGCTAGATTAATGTCGGTTACATAGCAGATATGCAAGCGGAGTTATTATGAAATAGTAATCCAAATTCCAAGCTCCCAAACTCACATAACCCACGCACAGCTAGATTAATGTCCATTACACAGCAGACAGGGGAGCGGGTCGACTTTTTAAAGCGAAATCCAAACTGCCAAAACCACATATTTTACGTGCAATTAGATTGATTGCCACTATATAGCAGACAGGCGACCGGACCAAATTTTTATACCTATGTCAAACATAAGCTCTCATAACCACATATCCTACGCGCAGCGAGATCAATCCTCGTTACGCATCAGAGGCGAAAAGCAAGGATTTATGAGCGTTTTGTAAAACCCAAATTCTCGAAAAACCATATACCCCAGGCATAGTGTGTATGAGAGTTTGGGGTCAGTGTTATACACTTATAATAACTCGCTTCGCTAGCCTAGCTGTTATGTAACGGATATCGATCTAGCTGTGCGACCGGTATATGGTTTTAGAAGCCTGGGTTTCACCTTGAAAACTCGCTCAGTTCACGTGCGTGCTTGGGGTATGTGCTGTTAAGAGCTTGAATTTCGGCTCAAAAACTCGATCCGCTTGCCTGTCTGCCGTGTAATGGATATCGATCTAGCTGTGCGTGTGTTCTCTTTTTTACATATTTATTTAGTAGATTTTTTTTGTGTGACCTTGAAATGACTGAAATAGCCTCTGATTAACCTTGAGGTGTTAAACAAGTCACGAATTCAGATTTAGCGCCCCAAAAAGTTTATATATCTTCTTTCACAGATCTATTTAGCAGATTGTTCTCAATTTAACCTTGAAATGACGCTGAAATGATCTCTGGCTGAACTTGGAGGATTAAACAAATCACGCATTCCAATTCAGCGACCTCAAAAATGTATGTGTTTATTTCTCCACGTTTATTTAGTGAATTCTCCTCCATTTGACCTTAAAATAATCTGATAGAGGTTAGCGGATATTAGATTTAGATTCAGGGCATCCAATTACATAAGAATAAAATGGTGTGATCAAATAGGCATTAACTTTTTTTTTGTAAACCTGGGTAATCTTATTTTAATATGATAAAAGTAGAAACCTCAAAATATTAATACTATTCATCTAACAATAAATAAAAATTTCTCTTGTCTTCTTAACCATATGCATTAGTTATCAGCTCCACCGTTGGGGACGACACTATCGAATTAACGTCACAGCCTTTTTTGGACCAATTCGCATATAAATAACGTTTCTAATTTTTCGATTTATTCATAATGGTGACTACAAATATGTGTCTAAAGCATGTAATAACTATACTTCATCTTTAATAAAGGAATCTAATTTATACTCGACGTTTTTACACATTGTATTTTCAACCCTACGTTTAAAGTCCGACCAACATTTGTCATTAAATACATGATATGCTTCTAGAGATAGTATATGATTCTGATAAAAAAATATTTGCTAATTTATTAATATTCACTAACGGGTATCCCTATCTACAGATGAGAAATAGAAATTTTGTCTCGTCTCGCTGCATCATCAAACCCAAGAACTACTAAGTTCAATCATTTTTTTAGAACGGATCTTGGCAAACATTTAAATCCCAATTCCTTTTTAATCTAAGCAATCTAGAATAGCAGAGAACCTGGCGTCTTTTTATGTTCGGAATAAAAAAAAATTTGAATTTACCCATTCTCTAAAAGCCAAAGTCTCTATATAACCCTGGTAAAAAGGTGTTTCATATTTTCCTTTAATTCGAGTCAAACTAAGAATGCAGACTAACAAAAATGTTGATATTAATTTTCTTACATTATTTTCTCAAATTTAAAATAAATAATTAAATGTCGGCATTTTCTTGCGTCTTAGAATATGATAAGAACATCTTCAAAACAAAATTGAAATTTCCATCGAAATAACTTTCTCAAACAAGTTTTAATAATACTAAAGTAGGTAGGTACTTAAAAATATCCAACCCAAACAAACTTATTTCATATTTTTAATAAGAATCCTAAACCTTATTTTATTAAAGACATTTTTTCTCGTAAACTTTTTACTCTGAGTTAAAAGCGACGTCGACGACGATCTTTAAAAAATGTCTGAAGAGTTTTTAAGATGACAAAAAATTTATTGCGATAAAATTTTTGGATAATGATGTAACATAGGCGTAGAAAAGTATTTTACTGCTGAAAAATTAGAAAAAATGATAAAGTTTGGTACCTCCTCCGCGTTGAGCCAAACCGCCATTTGTATAGTCCAGATTTGAATTCGTCTGATTTGTACAAACACGATAAAAATCGTCAGGTAGTCAGATCAAATGATGTTAATTTAAAGAAACTAACTGGGTATTATTACTACGACGACCCATGAAAGTATAAAGTTAAGTTTAGATGTTTCAACCCTTTTAACCTCTTACAAAAACAATTTTAACCTCGAACACAAAAAATTAAAATTAGTGATGAACAGCATAGACATTTTTTTATGAGTAAGCGCTTGTCGGTCACTGTTGATAAGTAGAGCTGTCAGATATATAATGGGGACAGTCTTCCCAGAGGTACCAAAACCCTGAAATATGACCGCCTTAACTGGTGACTCGAATCTTGATTTCTTTATCAATGTACCACGTTGGCACATTGAGTGAGAGAAGTATGAATTAGTTTAAAATGAAAACAAAAGTCATATTACTGGGCAGACGCGGATCCAAAGGGGGGGGGCGGTGAGGGCGATCGCCCCCCCCCCAAAGAGCTTTGAGTTCAGGAAAATTTTCCCGATTTTGCCTCTTATACTATAGTTTATTTAAGAACTAGAGAGAGTAATAAATCATTTCAATTTTGAATATACTGTCGTCATTAAATTTGAAATAAAATGGAATAGATTCAAAATCGATACCTCATTTATTAGCAATGTTACGGCGTTATAAATAATTAAATTTTTAATAAATTCCGAGAGTATGTGACGCCTATACTGCTTACTACACATGTGTATAAAGTTTAATTTTTATTATTTTGATTTTTAATCACCACATCAGATTGGTGTACAGTCTATTCAAGAACTAGAAAGAGTAATAAATCATATTTTACCCTTTTTTTCTTCGCAAATTATCTGTGTTTTTTAGTCCGGTGTCTTTGCCAAAATCTGTTAGACACATATATTTTTCATAGGAATGGGATAGACATTTTATAATCAGAAATACCGGTTTATAATAATGGACTATTTGGGTCGGATGTGTGAAGTGTTAAAAAGGATTTTAATCCTTATCATAGGCGTCGGATGGAGGCTTATTCTATCACTAAGTATTTATGACGTAGAATGTTATTTCGGTAATAAACTTAAAATAAGAAGTTATTGTAATATTATTTTATTTTTTCTGATTTCTTAATAATTCACATACATTACAAAATATAGATAATTTTGACATATTTAACATAAATCACAACTGTATTTTTACTATTTTTAATTTTGACATAGAAACCGTTTTAGGCACATTCAGACTAAAACGTAGCCTTTTTCTCTCAAAAAATTTATATTATAGTTATAATTTAAATACTTACAAAATACCCAATGTCAAAAATACAAGAAGTTAAATATATATAAAAAAATAAATTCGTCCATATAATATTAAAATTTTTTTGGGCTATCGATCATTTTATTATTAATTAAAAACATTTTTTGTTGTGTTTACGCTGATAAACATTACGGATCTAATTCGTAGTCAAAGATCAAAGTCAGTGAAGCTATCTTCGCTCAAATTAATTATAACTGGTTCCTCTATCTCACCAATCATGATATCGAGTTTCCACATTTTCTTTTATTCTTTTATTATATGGATTTTTCCCAATTTTCAACAGTAACTTTATTCAAAAAAATCTTTTAAAATTTCAGTTAAATTACTAATTTTGTAAGTTGTGTTGTTTCTCTACCTTTTACTTGAGAGAGATATTTCCTTCTCCAACGGACATTTTCGGGACGATCTATAACAACAGATTTCCTATCTAGTTTTTCCCAGCAAACATTAAGTTCTCTGAGCAATTTCCAGAGCACAGTTCTTTTTAGTTCAGATAAATCCCGATTTTAATTAAAATTTTGTCGACGATTGGGATCTGCTTCTGATAATAAAATGTATGTACAACTTCTTTTATTGCAGTTTACATTTCTTCTTCCAACGAGATTTTTCGTCTGCCTGTGATCAAATATAGCTTGGGAGTACTAACAATTCCAGTCGTTTTCTTCTCTTTCAGTATTCGGTACATAGTAAATTTTTCAACTCCAGTCATGTTGGAACACATCTCAACAGAGTTTTTAACATTACTATCTAGATATTGATATCTTAAGGCATCATAAACATTCATCGTAATAAGTTTTTCGTTGAGGAAAAAACGGTCAGGTTTAACGATTTTGGAATAAATATAGATGTGGAATCAATATCTTTTGGGTGTCTCACTAATCTCAAATAATATATAAAAACAAGCACAAAAAAAGATAAATCACTAAGGATACACTGTAAGGTGTACTTTGCCCTTCCCAAGAGTTTTGAGTTCAGGAAAATAGAACCGATTCTGCCTTTTATATTAGGAATGTGTATGCTGCTGGCACTGCCCCCCGCCATTTGTCAACTTGTTTTTCCTGCGATAGCCACCTCCTAAAAGCTTTGAATTCAGGAAAATATACCCGATTCTGCCTCTTATACTAAGATTATATACGCTGCTTGCATCCTATCCCCCTGTCGACAACTTGTTTTTTCTTGTAACCGCCCCCCCTCTCTCCAAGAGCTTCAAATTCAGAAAAATAGATCCGACCCTGCCTTTTACACTAGAAATGGGAATGTTGCTGGTGTCCCCCCTCCCCTGTCGACAATTTGCTTTCGCTTGCCATACTGTACTTTTGTGATATCACCGCCCCTCCCCCCAAAGAGAGAGGCTTGACCCGCCCCTGTTACTGGGTCATTCATCCTATAGTTCAGGCTTGGCACCATGGGACTTCGACATATATCAAGAATCAGCTAATTTTCCAACCGAAGTTGAAGTCGTGGGCGCATGGAAAGATGTATGTGCTAGCATGTTAGGGTTTTTTTGGTAGGGTAATTTTAATGCCTGGTTTCCACATATGCAATGCTATTAAACCTTTAAAGGAGATTATTAAAAAAAAAAGACTGCAAGCACAACAAAATTTAAGTATTTACTAACGAATATCTGAATCCGTCTTATTGAACTCTTGTCTTTGATACTACACTGGAAAAAGTTTGTAAATTTTATTACTTTAGACTTTCAGAGTCTATTTTTCCACACTTTGAAGTTTTCAAAATTCTGTCTACCCAATGATATTTGTGACATTAAAGTGAATTCAATGATGCCTTATTTGTGGGAATATAGAAATGGACATACATATGTACTTGACGACGAAAATCATTGTCTTCTTTTTGGACTAGGCCGTATTCAGTAAACAATATCGCTTGTGAAGGATTTTACGCAGATAACTGTACAATTTTAATAAAGAGTGTTTTTTATAGAGGTATAAAACTTTAAGTAGGCCACACTTTTTTAACTGGCGGCCATTTTGTCAGCTGTCAAGTGATTTATGTTTAGTTTGGTTTGCCATTTCAACATGAATAGACTGACGCCTGAACAACGCTTCCAAATTGTGCAAATTTATTTTGAAAATCATGGTTCTGTTCGAAATACGTATCGGGCACTACGTCCATTTTACGGTCAACATAATCGTCCATCAGAGCAATTAATTCGATTAACTATGGAACGTTTTCGAAGCACGTTTACTCTAAATGATAATACGCATCCACAGAGACGTCGTACAGTGCGTACAGAAGAAGTCATTGCTGCTGTAGAGCGTAGCGTATAGGAAGACCCGAATCGTGCACAGGAAATGGATATGTGTCCATTTACTTTATGGAAGATTTTGCGGAAAGATCTTGGTTTGCGTGCTTACAAAATCCAACTCGTGCAAGAATTGAAGCCACACGATCACCTAGCAAGGCGTAGATTCGGTGAATGGGCCCAAAACAAGATTGCCGTTGATCCCGATTTTCATAAGCGAATTTTGTTTAGCGATGAAACTCACTTTTGTTTGAATGGATACGTCAATAAACAAAACTGCCGTATTTGGAGTGATGATAATCCTCAAGTGTATGTTGAGACACCGTTACATCCAGAAAAACTGACTGTTTGGTGTGCTTTCTGGGCTGGTGGAATCATTGGTCCGTACTTCTTTAAAAACGATGCTGGTCAGAAAGTTACAGTCAATGGTAACCGCTATAGAGCCATGATTACTGACTTTTTCGTTCATCAATTGAACAACCATGATATGCAGGAGCTGTGGTTTCAATAAGACGGCGCAACATGTCACACAGCTCGTGCCACAATTGATTTATTGAAGGAAACGTTTGGTAACCGCATAGTTGCACGTTTCGGACCCGTGAATTGGCCTCCAAGATCGTGCAACTTAACGCCGCTAGACTATTTTCTGTGGGGATATGTGAAGTCGCTAGTCTAGGCCGATAAGCCCGAAACGATTGATCACTTGGAGGACAACATTCGCCGCGTTATTGCCGATATACGGCCACAAATGTTGGAAAAAGTCATCGAAAATTGAACCTCCAGATTAGACTACGTCCGAGCCAGCCGTGGCGGTTATATGCCAGAAGTCATATTTAAATTATAATGCCAGAAGGTTATCTTTCGAATAAAGTAAATTTCATGTCAATTTAAAAAATTCATCCTTGTTTTATTCCATTTAAAAGTTCTATACCTCTATAAAAAACACCCTTTAGAAGCAAAGTAAAAACTTGTTTTATTTTTGATAATCATACCATATTTAAATGATTAAAAAAAGTCAGCAAGTGAAATCAAAAAACGCAAGAATATAAAATGTACGCCAATGGATAATATAAAAACTATTTTACTTTTGAGACTGTTTTCAGTATAGAACGAAACAAGCTATTTAGGAAAGTGGTGCTTAAAACGATACTCTAAATCGATACCTACATATAAAACGAGACTATTGAAATGTTATTAGTTTCTTTTTGTCGAAGTTTACGTTCATGGAAGAGAGAACAAAGGTTACGTTTCGATTCGCTTTTCTTTATTGCCTGCAATAAATGCAAGTTTTATGGAAAGGTATTAATTCTCTTCAAAAAATAAATCAGTTGGTTCGTATACTTAGCGATTAGGAAAAGACAGGGCAGGAGCCATGAAATCTTTTACCGAAAAAATGTCTTCCATTTGGTTTCAGACTTCAATGTCAATTTTTGGTTTAATTCATTTTTGAAAATATTCCATTAATTTAGTTACCATACAAAGTGTCTTAGCTAAAAATTCATTACCAAAAAAGAAAATGTTGCGGTTTTTGATTGTAATATAAAAAAATACTCATTTTAGAAGTTTCGTTCTTATATCATAATTTATTCTCGTCGCACAGAGAAAATATTCTTTCGGGCGAAAATGAAACAATGTTGTGAAAATTTAATTTTCTATTTACCATAAAGAAAATATAATTTTTCAGGGTTTGCATTGTCAGATTTAAAAAATAAGGTATCTCGTAAATAAAGTATTTTAGTTATTAAATAAGTTTATATTCATTAATAATAACAAAAATGTTGAAGACATTTTAAACTTAATTATATTGATTTATATATATATATATATATATATATATATATATATATATATATATATATATATATATATATATATATGAAGTAAAATGCGAACAGTAAATGCAAACTTCGTTCCAATCATATCCCTTCCGTGTTAGAGGTTGCACAGGTTTGAACAAACTGCTACAGAACACAATTTATCCTATTCTACCACCATCGAGATGATGGCCTACCTGTACCACCATACCGAGAAGAAAGTCAAAACTTACCTTCCTCGCCATAGTGATATGGCAGAGGTACATGTTTCGTCTCTACTAGACTCATCAGTGTACCGACATGTACCTGTCTGTGCAAAGGATAGATCAGAAAAAAGCATGCAACACTGAACGCGGCTTCGCCGACCTCCCGCCGGATGGCGTATATATGTTTATGCGGCTTTCATGGATTCCTCCGTGTGAGATGCAATAGCAGTGGATATATCCACATTATGCCGTTGTAGTGCTGAAATCACATTCAACAAACATACAACTATATGCAACTCCATGTATTGATGAAGTAAAATGCGAACAGTAAATGCAAACTTGGTTCCAATCATATCCCTTCCGTGTTAGAGGTTGCACAGGTTTAAACAAACTGCTACAGAACACAATTTATCCTATTCTACCACCATCGAGATGATGGCCTACCTGTACCACCATACCGAGAAGAAAATCAAAACTTACCCTCCCCACCATAGTGATACAGCAGAGGTACATGTTTCGTCTCTACTAGACTCATCAGGGTACCGACATGCACTTGTCTGTGCAAAGGACAGATCAGTAAAATGCGAACAGTAAACGGAAAGGATATGATTGGAACGAAATATGCATTTACTGTTCGCATTTTACTTCATCAATACACGGAGTTCCATATAGTTGTATGTTTGCTGAATGTGATTTCAGCACTACAAGGGCATAATGTGGATATATCCACTGCTATTGCATCTCACACGGAGGAATCCGTGAAAGCCGCATAAACATATATACGCCATCCGGCGGGAGGTCGGCGAAACCGCCTTCAGTGTTGCATGCTTCTTTCTGATTTGCCCTTTGCACAGGCAGGTGCATGTCGGTACCCTGATGAGTCTAGTAGAGACGAAGCATGTACCTCTGCCGTATCACTATGGCGGGGAGGGTAAGTTTTGACTTTCTTCTCGGTATGGTGGTACAGGTTGGCCATCATCTCGATGGTGGTAGAATAGGATAAATTGTGTTCTGTAGCAGTTTGTTCAAACCTGTGCAACCTCTAACACGCAAGGGATATGATTGTAACCAAGTTTGCATTTACTGTTCGCATTTTATTTCATCAATACACGGAGTTGCATATAGTTGTATGTTTGCTGAATGTGATTTTAGCACTACAACGGCAATATATATATATATATATATATATATATATATATATATATATATATATATATATATATATATATATATATATATATATATATGTCTTTTCTTAGATTAAGGTTCTTTGTTGAACAAAAAATCCAAAACAATTTGACATTTCACTCTTTATTGAAAGCATTATCAAAATTTTTTGTTTCTTTATTTATTTATCTTCCTAAAAATATTTTTATATATTTAAAAACATTCATACAAGAAAATATCTACAATTTTAAAAACAAACAAACACTTTAGAACACTATTCAAATTTTGGAAAAAGTATTTAATATTATCAGTACCCACCTTGATATTTTGTTTATTTATTAATAATGAAATGCAACTTTTACATAGTCTATTTAAATACTAAGGATACATGGAATGCAAGTGTGTTTTATTTTTTATATTTTACAATGTACCAAAAAACCGAATGAACGTATATATTTAATTATATGTTTAAAAATGTATTTAAGTTTTGATGTTTATTAACAGGATCGAATACTTATTATTTTTGTTTAAATTAGGCTGCTGTAAATGTGGCTCAAATTTCCTATATCCGTTCTGTCGTTAACAGTGTTTTTATCTTTTTTAATTTCTATCATTTCCTTTATCTGCAATTTTTGGTAATTCATATTTGTGTTTTTAATTATGGTATTGTTATAATCGAAAGAATGTTTTTCGTCCTGTGTGTGTTTGTTTAACGCTGTTGAGGCGTTTTTCTTATATTTATGGCCATTCAGTCTGTTCTTTAGTAATAGGCTCGTCATGCCTATATATTTTTTTGGACAATTTGTGCATTTGATTTATTCATGAGAGGAGTTTTACTTTTTAAATTAGTGAATAGTGTATTTAATTTATTATGAGACTTGTGGCATACGATATCATGCTTTTTTAAAATATGTTTTATTTTTTCTGACAGCTCACTAGTGTAAGGTAAAGCTACATATTTTTGCAGTTTATGTTCTATGTTTCTTGTTGTTAGGTTATTATAAAATTTATGTGTTCGTTTATTAATTATTTCGGTGGTAGTTTTTTCATTGAAATTAATATTTATTAGTGTCTTTTTCACTTTTTGTAGTATTCTTGGTCGGAGTTCTGGAGACGTTAAAAAGATGACACTATCGGATAGACCGATTATAAGAATATTCTTTTGAGTGATTAGAAAAACAGTTTAGATATCTACCTAACCAAGTTGTTTTGGTGTACCGTTCAGTTAAAATTTTGTTTTCCTGCGTATTAGTGTCATATTTAAAAAAAATATTTTTCTATTATTATCTGTTTCGGACGTTTATTGTAATTTTTCGTTGAAACTGTTAAACTCTTGGAGAATTTTAATGATTTAATCCCGTGGCACGGCTACTGTGTAATCATTGAGAAACTGTTTAAAAAATAATATATTAAAATTTAATTTTTCTTAAACTTTTTTCTATAATTTGTTTTGAACTTTTTGTTAAATAAAGAATCTAAATCCAAGAAAAGATAAAATAAAAAAAAGGTATATATATATATATATATATATATATATATATATATATATATATATATATATATATATATATATATATATATATATATATATATATATATATATATATTATGTCGGATATTCTCATGGGTGTGATGTGTAATCGAAGGTTTTCGGGCATTCCGTGTATGTGCTGAGTCCCTTTCAGCACTGTAAATAGCTGACGTTTCGGTGAAATGTCATTCACCATTTTCAAAGCTCACTGTATGGCGTCTACGAGCGAACTGACTCACTTCGCTCGTAGACGCCATACAGTGAGCTTTGAAAATGGTGAATGAGATTTCACCGAAACGTCAGCTGCCTTACAGCCCTGAGAGGGACTCAGTACATACACGGGATGCCCGAAAACCTCCGATTACATATATATATATATATATATATATATATATATATATATATATATATATATGAATTCATTCACTGTATACATATCTCATCTTAATACTAGGAGAAGATAGCGTTTCAGCAGCAGGATAATATCATTTATCAAACTTCATGAGAAACAAATGATTTTCTGACAGATGCATGTAAGTGCGTAGAGAACATTGGAATTATGCTGTTCTTCATAAACAAAGGTTTGAAATATACTTTATTTCGAAATAAAAATTAATCTGATATCTCAAATAGCCTGTCTTTTATCTGAAATTAAAAATAGGTTGTTCTTCTTGAACAACTCATTTGCCAAATTCTAAAGAAAAAGAAGAGAAAGCAAATATGTATAAAATAAAATGATATTTTTTTATCATTTTTCTTGATTTTATAGACATTCAAGATATATTTTTGTAATGAAGACTGCAGAGTTTTAGTTGAAACTACAGAATTAAAATAAGTTTTTGTATTGTGTCATTTTTACTTAGTTTAAGATAGTTGTAATTAGCTTTGAAACTTTATATTATATAAAATATCTATATGTTTTAATTATTAGGGTTTTTGTTGTAATTCTATGTTTACATTTAAAAAACTACATCGCACAACAACGGCTCCATCGCCACATTATAATATGTAATTATCTAACTTATTATGGTTATTGTCATTTTAAAATTTTAACATTTTCATTTACAATTGCTTATGAAAGAATATAATGTGATAAATAAGTATACAAAAAACTATATCCGAGTGACCAATCAAATTCCAGTGGTGTAAAAATAGCACCATGATTTTTTTTGTTTTAAAATTCTGGCCCCTTGGTTCTTGTTTTGTTGTAAGTACAAATCATGCAGAAAGTCGGAATAAGGTAAATAAACTCATCTAAAATTTAAATGTACTTAGTTGGTAATAATCAAAGCGTCTGTATAACAGAATAATATATTCCCTAAAAAGCGTTTCATTATTAATACAGTTTAATCCCGTCTTTGGAAAAATCGTCAGGTGGAGTGGATAACAAAGTATTTTAGCATATCAAACGAACGAGGAGAAAAGCGGATTAAAAGTTGAAATTTCTGAAAGAAAAAAATTCGCGAAACCGTGAGAGTGTGTGAAATGAAGCATACGAAATCACTCATAAATATTTCATTTTATCGGAAGTGTTTGAGCTTTAGTTATAAATGCTAATTCGTTGTCTAGATATAAGGTAAAAG
Organism: Diaprepes abbreviatus; assembly: GCA_034092305.1. Taxonomy (NCBI): domain Eukaryota; kingdom Metazoa; phylum Arthropoda; class Insecta; order Coleoptera; family Curculionidae; genus Diaprepes; species Diaprepes abbreviatus. The sequence continues at coordinate 14,220,499 of JASJET010000018.1, forward strand.
ATTAATGTATGTGCACGTAAAAGAAAGGTTTAGCAATACAGCATTTAGATTTTTCGAAGATGGAAAATACGATACACAAGATAAAAGCTTCGGGCCAATAACATTTTTCTTTTAAAATGAACATTAAAATGTTGGATTTCCAATGTCTTTATTTTTAGAAATATTAAAACGTTTTTAGTGGTATATATATATATATATATATATATATATATATATATATATATATATATATATATATATATATATATATGTTAATGCGGATTTCACGGATTCCTCCGTGTGAGATGCAATAGCAGTGGATATATCCACATTATGCCGTTGTAGTGCTGAAATCACATTCAGCAAACATACAACTATATGCAGCTCCGCGTATGGATGAAGTAAAATGCGAACAGTAAATGCAAACTTCTCTCCATCATATCCTTTCTGTGTTAGAGGTTGCACAGTTAGAATAAATTGTTATAAAACGCAATTTATCCTATTCCACCACCATCGAGATGATGGCCTACCTGTACCACCATACCGAGAAGAAAGTCAAAACTTACCCTCCCCGCCACAGTGATACGGCAGAGGTACATGTTTCGTCTCTACTAGACTCATCAGGGTACCGACATGCACCTGACTGTGCAAAGGACAGATCGGAAGGAAGCATGCACATACTGAACGCGGCTTCTCCGGCCTCCCGCCGGATGGCGGATATATGTTAATGCGGATTTCACGGATTCCTCCGTGTGAGATGCAATAGCAGTGGATATATCCACATTATGCCGTTGTAGTGCTGAAATCACATTCAGCAAACATACAACTATATGCAGCTCCGCGCATTTTACTTCATATATATATATATATATATATATATATATATATATATATATATATATATATATATATATATATATACCACTAAAACGTTTTAATATTTCTAAAAATAGCGGCGCCGACAGTATATAAAAAAAACATGCCAATAAGTTTAACTTGTGACAGCATTTGATCGTAGTAGACTCCTGCAAACGGAATATTTTGGTAGCGTAGGGCTGTTTCGTCCACGATTTACTGCTGTCCCATATTAGTTAATAGCTAATCTATCAATCTATAAATAGTTATCATAGGGACAAAGGCACTCCAAAAGTCTGGCCGTTCTTGCTGTTTTAGTTCTAAACAACTACAGGTTATTTACAGCTTACCAGTAACAAAAAAGATAACCTCAAGACTTAGGAGAAACCGCTATCTAGCTGGTCAGATGTCGCCGTTTACTTTGAAGCTCCTGCATCAGTGCGCCCGCGAATTTAATCGCGTGAAGGTTTTTATATAATTAAAGAAAACAAATTTTTCAAAATACTTATCTCTATTAAAAAAATAAATAGAAAACGAAATTATATAGAATGAGATAATTACAATTAATATTGATTAAAAATTCTGAAATAATTGTTCCAGTTGACCGTTTTTTTAATAGAAGTGTAGCAAACCCATTTTTGGAGATAATATTTATGAACAGCTTTTAAAAAGATTAATCAAGAAAAAGAAATAAAAACAACTATTTAAATTACGTAAACAAACAGTACAAAAGTCGCCTCTTTCCCAAGTTAAATAAAATAGGGTTTTCCCCCAAAATAAATGAAAAATCAAATAAGAACCTTCTTAACACCGGTTAATCGCGTTACCGTTCTCAAAACTTAAGCTTATTACTCCTTGAAAGTCAAACTTGCATTCCCTTAGAACCCCGCCGTTTCTCGCTGGTACTTATCTCTGTTCCGTACACCCTGTAAGGGTAACTTTCATTTCCGAAAGTTTGAAAGTTTCGGTTCTCTCGTTCGTAGAGGACGTCAGCCATTTTATGCCGAATACTTAATTCCCGAATCGGCCTTTGAACATATTAATATTATTTTTTATATAAAACGGGTGAATAGCTAGTTTAGGCCTTTCTATAACGAACAGAAGACGAATAGCATCTATAATATCATTCTTTCTTTCAATCAGGAAAAACAGTCACTATACGAATTTTTTGTACAAAAATCAAACAACTATATTGCATTATAGTAATTTTATTTCATTATTCTTTTGCTTGGGAAAATCGTTCAATATTTGAATACATTTTATTGGTATTTACTAATGCTACATGTTAAGACTACCCTTGGTACTTATCCTTCGGTTTTAAGTACATAACTAGGGTAGGATTTCATCGACAGATTTATTTATAAATATTAAAAGAGGGTACGATCTTTTTAGTTTATGTCGTCATCAATTGTCTGGGTTGATATATTTTTAAGAAAACATTTAAACGACCTAAAAGTAATAAAACAGAGTTTAGGCTTAAGTACGAGAACTGATTTGTTTTTTCTTTAGAATTTCTTGGCTAGTAATCTAAGATATATACTGTTTCAGTCCCCGTGGTTAAAATCCATCCACAGGTTGATTATTTAATTCCTCCTTTTAGTGGAATATACTTCAAGCTAATCAGTATAAAATAATTCGTATTTGTACCATTACAACCTGTAGCAGACTGAAACTTTAAGGAATATTCATTCAGATCATTTGCTGTTGTTAGCCAGTGCTGTTGTTAGTCACGTAGACATGTAAAAAGAAATAAATTGACCGCTTTAGTTATTTATATTGTTACAAAGATCATACTCAGCGAAAGATAATCATATAAAAAGTCATAAAAACTTGTACTTTCAGTAGAAAATTGGTCCAAAAGTCATGGCAGCAGTTGCCAAAGTCGTGCAAGGTGCTTTTGATGGCTGCGCGGCATCATTAGAATGGAGATATAAAATTCTCACATACGCTGTATATTTAGAATTATTATTTTTCGTCTAGTATAAATTGTATAATGATGCAGGCGCCATATGCCTCATAAGAAAAACTTAATTTGATCTACGCTACGCGGTCACTGAAAGTTCCATGCGCGACTTTCTCCCAGTATAAATTTTATAATGATGCAAATGAGTCCCGCTGTCAACTTAGCTTTACATGTCTAAGTGTCTGGTCGCACTTCATTGAATCGTCAACGGATTGGCAGCACTGCATTTTTTTTGTTATAAATAATTCATACAAACAGTCCTCAAAATTGTAGCTTGATGCATATAAACATTTTGAACCGAGTGTATTAAGAGTCATCTTAATAGTCTAAACAACGCACTCTAATATTGATGCTAAACACACACTCAATACTATCGCTAGTTCCCAGGCTATAATATTTCAGTAAAACATGTAAAATTCATTTGTCCATTTAAGGGTTTGGTAATATAACGAAACGGGAAGAACAATAGGCATATTATTTACCTTTCTTAGATTTAATTTCAAAAGTTTAAATCTCATTAAAAAATTTTGCTCTCAATCTAAAGGTATATTTTACCGTCTTAGGTTCAATGTCATAATAACGTAGTAATAATATTGGAGAGACTCGCAGTGCTACGCTAATTCCGTTCAAGTGGTGCGCCTTGGATTCACGGTTTAATTACCTAATAAGTATGCAAGATGGGTCAGAATTGCTCCGAATATCTCGTTTTTAAGAGCTCTTGAACTGTTACCTTTGATATATTATATCCAAGTTAATTAACTATATAATGGATGGAACAGGATAGTTTTACAGGGAAGGCATTACGGGAATATCTATTTTAATGGGGATAAAATGTTCATATTTTAGAGATGAGGTGACCTATTGAATATTAAGAAAACATGGTTCTGGTATTTCCTGACATACTGTAGAGGTCAAAAAAGAGTTTTCTTAAAAATTACTGTTATTATATATTAAAGTATTGCAAAATTATAAATAGTAAGCACTCTTGTGTTTGTGTGATTTTTTGCTTTTAAGTAAATTATAAATAATTTACAAAAAATTTCATATCTATTCAAGATGTGTAAAATAATCTGGAAAGATTAGTCTAAGATCAAGTGTGACTTTTCCAGTTTAACAAAATTCTAATCTTACCATTAAAAATATTATTTTCTTTTCAGTTTTTGGACTCGAAGTTAATAGTCATGAAGCTTTTACTACTCTTTAGAAAATATAGGTAATTATGCGGAATGCTTGAAACACTATTTTCGACCATTTTGAATTCTAGAATCCGTATCCAAAGTGATCGCAAGTGGGTTCTCTAGTATTTTATGATCTCCAAGTTTAAATTTCGCCACTTCTAGTAAAATACACAAACACTAAACAATAGTTCATTTTTTTTTAAACAAAATTAATATTAAAAAGAAAGCAGGCTCTTATAAATTATAAAGAAGATTTTAATTTATCAAATTTCCTAAAATATGAAAAGTAAGCAGCAGAAATCAAACGTTTATTTAAAAATAAATCTACGAATAGTTATGAGCTTTCTGTAACTCTATCAATAAAAATACCCTAATTGGTCAAATATGGTAAAAGATAAGGCATCTGTGCAGGGGCGGATCCAGCCTCTCTCCTTGGGGGGGGGCGGTGATATCACAAAAGTACAGTATGGCAAGCGAAAGCAAGTTGTCCCGGGGGGGGGGGACACCAGCAACATTCCCATTTCTAGTGTAAAAGGCAGGGACGGGGCTATTTTTTTGAATTTGAAACTCTTGGAGAGGGGGGGGGCGATCACAAGAAAAAACAAGTTTCCGATAGGGGGTGGGAAGATGCGATCAACATACACATTCCTCGTATAAGAGGCAGAATCGGGTCTATTTTCCTGAGTTCAAAGCTCCTGGGAGGGGTGCTATCGCAAAAAAAAAGTTGTCAACGGGGGGGGGGGGTTGCCATCAGCATACACATTCCTAATATAAAAGGCAGAATCGGTTCTATGTTCCTGAACTCAAAACCCTTGGGAAGGGGAGGGGCAATCGCAAGCATAAACATTCCTATACTCTATTCAAGAACTATAGAGAGTAATAAAACTGTTACCGAGACCTCCAACGGACCTGCTTCAGTGCCCCCGGTAACTGAGAACTACCGTAAATCTAATTATATTCAAATATTATAAGCTTTTATAAATTTACTGCAACAATAAAATTTCTGATAATTCAATTTAATTTCTGTCAGTGAGCAAAGTACACCTTACAGTGTGTCCTTAGTGATTTATTTTCTTTGTGCTTGTTTTTGTATATTATTTGAGATTAGTGAGATACCCAAAAGATGGAGGGCATTTTTTCCTCAACGGAAAACTTATTACGATGAATGTTTATGATGCCATAAGATATTAATATCTAGATAATAATGTTAAAAGCTCTGTATGTATTCTAATATAACAGGAGTTCGAAAATCTATCATGTACCGAACACTGATGGAGAAAAAAACGACTGGAATTGTTAGTAATTCCAAGCTGTATTCGATCCCAGGCAGACGAAAAACCTCGTTGGAAGAAGAGATGTAAACTGCAATAAAAGGAGTTGTACATATATTTTATTATCAGAAGCAGATCTCAACCGTCCACAAAATTCTAACTAAAATCAATGAAGATCGGGATTTGCCTGAAATTAAAAGAACTGAGCTCTGGAAATTGCTCAGATAACTTAATTTTTGTTGGGAAAAACCAGACAGGAAATCTGTTCTTACAGATCGTCCGGAAAATGTCCGTTGGTCTTGAAGAAAATATCTCTCTCAAATAAAACTTACAAAATTAATAATTTATCTGGACTTTTGAAAGATTTTTTTGAATAAAGTTACTGCAGATAATTGCGAAAAATCCATATAATAAAAGAATAAAGGAAAATATGGAAACTCGATCTCATGATCGGTGAAAGCGAAATCAATTATAATTAATTTGAGCGAAGATAGCTTCACTGACTTTGATGACGAATAAGATACGTAATGTTTACCAGCGTTAACACAATTTATTATTTAAATTTTCTGTAACATATAAAAATTAATGACATTTGAATCCCTTTTTAGTGTTTAAATTGTAATTCTGTAGATGGTTTAAGAAATAAATAAACTGCAATGTCAAATATACCAAAAATGTTTTTAATTAATAATAAAATGACCGATAGCCCCAAAAAAATTTAATATTATATTGACGAATTTATTTTTTTTATAAATGTTTAACTTCTTGTATTTTTGATAATGGGTATTTTGTAAGTATTTAAATTATAACTTAGAATTTTTTGAGAGAAAAAGACTACGTTTTAATCTGAATGTGCCTAAAACGGTTTCTATGCCAAAATTAAAAATAATAAAACTACAGTTGTGATTTGTGTTAAATATGTCAAAATTATCTATATTTTGTAATATATGTGAATTATTAAAAAATCATAAGAAATAAAATAATATTATAAAAACTTTTTATTTTAAGTTTATTACTGAAATAATACTCTATGCCATAAATATTTAGTGATAAAATAGACCTCCTTTTGACGCCTTCCGATGCCTATGACAAGGATTAAAATCTTTTTTAACACTTCACACATCCAAATATCTATTGCTATCCAACCCAAATAGTCCATTATTATAGACCAGTATTTTTGATTATAAAATTTCTAACCCATTCCTTTGAAAAATGTGTCTAACAGATTTTGCCAAAGATACCGGACTAAAGAACACAAGTAGAAGAAAAAAAAGGGAAAAATGAAAAACTCTCCCTAGTTCTTGAATAAACTATAGTATAAGAGGCAAAATCGGGTCTATTTTCCTGAACTCCAAGCTCTTGGGGGGGGGCGATCGCCCCCACCGCCCCCCCCTTGGATCCGCGCCTGCATCTATGTCACACTAAATGCACTGAAAAGAACATACCTACAGAAGTAACAGAAAAGATATTCTTGAAATTGACCTTACCTAGTGTGGATTCTAATTTTACTTCTTTTGATTTCGCTGATACCAATAGCATTTACCATTTGTGAACTCAATAAAACAATTAAAAAACGGGAAAATACCACCCAGATTTGGATGATGTTGTCTACCCCAGGGGCGGATTCAGCCTTTCTCTTTGGGAGGGGGGCGGTGATATCACAAAAGTACAGTATAGCAAGCGAAAACAAATTGTCGAAAGTCAGGGTCGGATCTCTTTTTCTGAATTCGAAGCTCTTGGGGGTGGGGGGGGGTGATCGCCTTTACCGCCTCCCCTTGGATCTGCGCCTGGTCTACCCACTACTACCAAATATGAGGTTCTCGAAAGAAATTTTGGAAGTCTTTATTTGTGTCTGACATGTTAAAGAATTTTTTTTTACTTAAACCAGGAAAGAACATGTAAGATAAAAATTCATACAGGCCAATAACTCTTATGTCATGTATAACGAAATCATATGAACGATTAATCAAATTCAGACTGGAATATTGATTAAATAATAATACCCTTTCAAACTAGATGAGGGTGTAAATAATGCCGTTACACATTTGGTTACTGAGTCTCAAGAAAAATGCCTCTACTGAAGCCCTTGTTGTTGACATCAAAGGGGCAAACAAAAGCGTCGTTCTTGATATTTTGGATAGTAAAATGAAATAGGCACTCCTAATCCTGTTGTCAAAACAATTTTCAATTTGCAAATAGACAGGTTTTTATTCTTCTTCTTCTTCTTCTTCTTCTTCTTCTTCTTCTTCTTCTTCTTCTTCTTTCTAACACAGTTAACCATGCTAGTAGGCTATTCTCTGTTCATTGCCATCACGTCTTCCCCAGAAGATGAGGTCCAGCATTTTCGCCATCGCTTTGGTGGTCTTCCCCGTGATCTTTTTCCTACTGGGTTATTCATTTTTGCGCTTTTAACGAGTCTACCGTTCTCCATTCTTCCTATATGTTTATTCCATTTTCACCTTTGTCTAATCCATCTTCCTATGTCCTGTATCCCGCATTGTTGTCTGATATCTTCATTCTGTATTCTGTCGTGCAGAGTTTTGCCTTCTATACTTCTTAATGTTTTCATTTCGACTGTTCTCATCATTTGTAGAGTTCTGCCTGTTTCTGGTCTTGTTTCTGTCGCGTTTTATATATCTTAGTTTTGCTTTCGGTATTAAGGTATTTGTTCTTCCAGACAATTTCTTTTAGGTTTCCCGAAATTCTAGCCTTTTTCATTGTTTGCTCTCTTACTTCGTTAAAAAGATTTCCATGGCTTGTTATTTCTGCTCCCAGATATTTAAAGTGATTTACCTGTTCGACAATTTTCGAGTCGATTTCCAACTTGCCCCGTATTGGTTCTTTGGATGTTACTAAGCATTTGGTCTCCTCGGTGTTGATGAATATATTTAATTCTTTCGCTTTAGTGTTAAAATATTGCAGTTGTCTTTGGAGGTTATCTTCAGAGTCTGCAATAAGAACAGCATCGTCCACATAACAGACAACATGGAAGAATGTGTTTCCCATTTTGTATTCAGCTGTTCTGGGGAGATTTTCTATTATTTTATCCATTATTAGATTAAATATGAAGGTTTTTATTAGACAGGGTAATTCAGTCATTGGTTCTAGACTCACATCCATCCATTTTCACAATTTACGGCATAATAATATAACTGGAATTTAGTTTCCAGATGATTTTGTTATATATCATAATGCAGGAGATTACCAAAAAATTGTTGTTAGGCTTAATCATATCGCTGACTACATAAAGAAAATACTTGCGCGTGCAGTTAGACAACAAACTGTTATGGAAGGATCATATCTTATACCTAGTAGGAAGGGCCAAAAAAGGCTTAAACACTTTAAAACTAATTTTCCGTTTTTCCTGGGGAGCTCGTCGAAATTTGACATTACTCTTTTACAGGTCGATTTTGCCTTCGAACATAAAAAAACTTTTGTTACTACACTTTTTTTGATCTGAGCTTTCCGATTAGAGTTATTTGCGTGCATCATTTAAAATGGGCCACCCTGTATATTATACTTTCATATGTCTGAATGATGCTCAGAGAGTAAAGGTGCGATATTGGCATTGAAGTCCAGTGTCGTGCCTTCGCGACTGGTGTTTCAATGCAAGGATGTACTAAATGGTATGACAAGGAAAGGCTGCACAGTCACATTCGTATGGGTCTCGGGTCGCTCGGGCATACGCGGGAATGAGGAGGCAGACCGTCTGGCAAAGTTGGGTTCGGCGACTGAACCGTATGGACCCCAACCAATATTACCTGTCCCAATTGCTATTGGCCAAAGGGGATTAAAATCGTTGCGGGAAAGCAAATTTATTGAATCGTGGAGGGGAGCTCTTGGAATGAGGTGTGCTAAGGAACATATAACTGGGCCTAGTGCACGGAGTACTAAGGAGCTTTTCTCCTAAGAAAGGAAAGAGCTGCGAATTGTTGTGGAATTGTTGACAGCACATTGTCACCTCAGGGGCCATCTTCATAGAATCGGTGTCGAAGGCGACCAGACATGCAGATGGTGTTTGGAGGAGGATGAAACTATTGACCATGTTCTCAGAGAGTGCCCAGCACTCAACGGACTGAAACAGAGATATTTCGGAAATACAGGTTTATTACCGGAAGCAGTAAGGCAAGTTCAACTAACGAGGCTGCTTGGATTCGCAAAGGCGATCGGCCTCGAATAACCTGCAGATATGGTGGGATGTAAAGGGCCCAATGGAGGCCTAAGCATCGATTATCTAATACCATCACCCCTTTTTCATTCATTCATTCATTCATTCATATGTCTGATACTTCAATTATACAGGTCGATTTAAATATCAAGTTTGTTGTGTCGTTTATAGAGGGTGGAGAGGCAGCTTTTTTGATGTTTGATGGCTATTTTTATTTAATAATTAAATTTTTTTGTTTATCGTCACTTTTCTGAGTATTAAAGTGTTAAAAAATACTAAAAATACCAAGTTAATATATATATATATATATATATATATATATATATATATATATATATATATATATATATATATATATATATATAAATATTATTTAAAAAGTTATTTTTATCGGTACGTGTGATTAGATAATAATTATATTTTGAAAATAACATAATAATTTAGACAACCAACAATTCATACTTCTAATTTATTAATACAATTAGAAAATGATGGCATGTAATCAACGTGTGCAAGAATAAATGAAAGAATCGAACTTTTTCAGATTTACAGGGTTTATTTGGTCTGATAACAATGTAGGGTTCTATTAAACTTTACATAACCAAAATTAACAAGCAGTGGAAGAAAGCAGGAAGAAAATTTCCCTTGTTTGACACCTTAATGGTTATTTTGTACATTAGAAATTAATAAAATTCTACTTTATTCAACAGCAACAGTAGTTGAAAAAATATTTTCAACTTATTTATTCTAAGATAAAGCCCTGCATTCTACCTAGTCCTTGTGGCGCTTTAAATTACTAAACTTTAAATCCCAATGCACAAAGTAGCAGAAAACTTTTCGGTTAAGCCCCAAAAAATAATTAATTAAAAATAATTAGTTATCAAAAGACAGAAAAACTAAATCAAGATGAAAATCCCGTAAAATCCACTTAGTTAACATTTAATTACTTTTGCGGCTAAATCCCATCCTTCCTTGGCTTGCAAATTTAAGAGGAAATTAAAATTTTAACTGTTGTAATTTAAGACTTTTAAGAGAAAAAAGGTTATTTTTATTTCGATGATTGTATTACTAATCTTATCTTAAGGTGTAACGTAATATTTACAGTTTTTTTCTTTTAAATTTGAAGAATGAAGAAAAATAGTGGAAATAAATATTAGCAATGTTTTGGATCTTTTGTATCCCGTTATACACGTATAAATGAATAAATAACGAAAGTGATGATCTTTGATCTTAAATATTTAGCCCTCGACGTGATGCTTTAGATCAGACTGCTCGATGGCATTTGAGGAAATACATACACATGGACGCGATCATACCTATCAGACAAACTATAGAGAGCTATAATCACGCACATATTAAAGTAACTGTACTGATCCTCAAATAAACAGAAAATGTTCGGACCATGCTCTGCGCCATTTTGGGTAAAGTGAAGTTATAACAACAGTGAATACGCTGTTGACAGTGAAAAATTATACAATTTGCATATCTTTCCGAAATTTCATCGACATAAGTAGTTGAACGAAACAAATGGTAGAAAGAGATCAAATAAAAGTATTATGTTATAACCTCATTCAACTGATCCAATTCGTGTCAATTGATTGTTATGTTGGATGTCTGCCATACGATTGGTCGGTCGTAAAAATAGATTAAAATTTTTGTTATATTTTTGGTTGTTAAAAATAAACTACTCATTAAAAAAAGCAATATGTTGACGAACCGGTTCTTCAAAACGTTTTATTTTTTGAAAAAACAGTTGAAATGGTACCCCGTTATTTTCAGTATTTTCTAATTTTTAATTAAAAAATCCATAGAAAGTTGAATGTCTCGCAAATTTCAAGTAAATTTGTGATTATAGTATGAGCGTGCTGTTTTAAAATTATTTTACTACTGCTAGTTCTAATTATGGATTTAACATAAGCACTTGTGTCCACATGTCCATAATAGCCGAGTATTTTTTAAACACTTAAGTGTAACATAATTGTTTTCATCAACACAACTTATAAAAAATTTGAGAAATAACAATTTGTAAGATATTTGAAACTTTATTTAAATAAGTAACATTAAATTTTATATTGAAATAATGTTAAATGCAATATTTTACTTCCTTATGCTGTGTTATACACTATACTACACTATAATTAAATAAATATTGTGATTATAATTTATTAGGACATATAAATTTGAACCATACAGGCCAGTGAACGAGGTCCTTCAAAATAAAAACCTTATTTATAGTACATTTGATCTTCAAGGACAGGAAGTCTTGCAATAAGAGGCTGGATGTTTAGTGAATTAATACAATAATTGATTGATGGATAGCTAGGACGATGGATTTTAGTTATACTACATAGAGTTGCGGTTTCTACCGTTTCAAAGTTTATCAGTGCTGGCTTCTTGCAATTACTGTATGTGGGGGACATCTATTCATAATAAAGTCAGTACATTGCTTTGTGTGTATGAGTTGTTTTTCTTGATATGTCTTTTTCTTTGTATATTAGACACCTAAGGTATTTGGCCTTTTGTATATGTTTTTGTTTACCAGTTCTAAAGTGCTAATTTAAGGTAATTTTGTGGTCTATATTTAGACCTAAATATTTGACTGATTGCTTGGTGCATATTACTTGATTGTTAAGTTATTTGAAATAAATTTAATCCCGGGAAAAAAACAAAAGTTTTAATGACAATCAATAACTTCACAACAATGACACATTTTTTTTGACTTTTGGCGGTTAATTTGACGCGCCAAGACGTCACTTTACCCAAAATGGCGCCGAGCATACTCCGGATATGTTTTGTTTGACAGCTCCATTACAATCTGTCATCCATTTTATTTTCAGAAATCCGTGGCTATAATCCAGAATGATAAGGAAAAATTATATTGGTATAGTTCAAGGTAGCATTTTAGGGCTAGTTTTATTTATTATCAATCTAAACGTACTTAGCAAAATACAAAAAAATATGGATGACACAAGCTTTTAATGGCAGGCACTCTCCTCCAAGAAATTACTAGTAGTTCAAAAGCAGTTTTAACACATGTAAACAAATGGTTTAATAAAAATACGCTTATAATAAAAACACAACTAATGTCTTTATCTTTGGAAGTAGACAAATATTCTAGGCTGAACATAGTAGAGAAAATAAAAAATTACATTTCTAGGACTTCATGAATTTTTGTCATTAGAGTCTTATATCAGCTATTTATGATTAAACTTTGTTTGAAATGATTTGCAAGTTGTTTTGAAAATGATCCACAAAATATACAGTCAAGTTTTAAATCAGTTTTAAGATATGGCATAATTTTCGAGTTAGTAATTTGAAAAATGAGGAGATTGAAATATTTACATTAATAGGGATGTTTGTAAAGAATTAGGAATAATGAGTGTTTATGCTACATAATAGACGAAACGTCAAAATTAGTGGTTTTTTGTTGTTTACACAACTGAACCTAACCCTAAGATTAACAGATGTTAATTTTTTTTGGAATGTTTGGAAAAGGGCACATAATGGGCTTAAAATGGAATCATATCATGTACTCAAAGATTTTTTAAATTATTGTTTATATATGTTGTATATTTCTATTATTAATCTAATATTAATAGATTTAAGATACTTTAGTACGTCAAATTAACAAATATTTATAGACTTAACTCAGGTATCAAAAAGACTGCATTCTGTAGGAACCATTCTATGTTGTTGGGCCGTGATGAACTTCTGCGTTTCTCACAAACTTCGAAACAGTTTGAGCGGTCACAAGTAATGCTGCCTTTTGTATAGGCTTTTTTGCTAAGGCCCAATCCCTTGAGATTAAGCAGAAGACTCCCTGATCACACTAGAGTTGTTGAGAGGATCACAAGAATTGTCCAACCGCTACTCATTCTCCCTTGCGTTTGACTATTTTTACCTCCAGTATTTGATGACTATGATTTTCTCTGGATGCATGTTCCTTAAATTGGTGTTCTTAGGGATGACGATTTCTATTAGCGTTGCTTGTTTGGATGTTTTATCCATCCAAAGAAGGTCTGTATGGTCCTTAAAACAATTTTGATCCCAGTTCAGCTTGAACTCGTTGTTTTTCATCATAGATTCTTGGCTGTATGCGCACTATACCACTTTCTCTGTCTGCAAATTCTTGATAGATAATCTTGGTTCTTAAATCGTGTTTCTCTTTGCATTTTGATGCCTAGACATTCTACTGTTATGTGCGGTGTTGTCTTTGATGTTCGATATTGATCGTTCTGGATTAAGAAGGGGTCTCTGACGAAGTGTTTTGAATAATATCTTATTGGAATGGTCTGGTCTTGAAGAACTAATAAGAATCCTTCAAATTCTAAAAATATTTGCTCTGACGTTAATTAGAAATTTGATGTTAATTGATTGGTATTTTTCTGGTTAACCATTTGGGTGTTGCTTCTGCAGCCTGGTTAAAAGTTCCCTTCTTTTAGTTAATGATGAGAAGCTAGTTTATGTTCCTTTAGCTGCAGTGATGTTGAATCGTCTGTCTTGAATAATCCCGGTCTGATACAGAAGAGTCTGCTAACTTGTGAAAATGTGAACGTAAGTTTGTTATTTGTAGGTTTAATTGCTTACCCATCTACAGCAATCCTCTCAATTTTTTTTGCTTTGAAGATACAGAGTAAAATTCATAACTTGACAATGTTTATAACGTTCTTATTTGAAAAGATATTATAACATTTTAAACAACGTGTTTTTATAATATTGTAAGAGTAATTTAATGGTATCATCCCAATTTTAATACCAGGTGTGGTTAAAAAGTTATTAATTTCAATTTGGTTATTTTAAATAAAACACCCAATATGTTTTTAGATGATAAGGTGGAGTTTTTAATTACACTGATAACAATTTACCTTACGTCAAAATGAAAAACTAAGCTGTGTTTTGTGATTTTTTCATTAAAAATAATAGTAAGCCGTGAATAAAAAAAACAAAAGAAAGTGTTATAATACTTATATTTAAACTTTATTTCAAATAATTTTATTTTATTATGAAAAGCAAAAAAAAAACAATTATTTGAAGATACGTTATGACGCTATTTATTTTCGTAAAGTTCTTCTTCCATTATATTTATGAGAATTTAACTTAAAGAAAATGATGAAATAAATTGTCAAGCCCAAATCCATATAAGACTGTCATCAGTCATTATCTACACAGGCAAAAAGTGATAAAAATTAAATATTTTAATATAATACGAATTGAAAACTTATTTTTAGCAAGGAAAACCATCGTCTATAGGTAAAATTAAAAAAAAAGGAGGAGTTTTAAAAATAAAGGCTCAAAAAATACTGAAGAAGTATTATTATTTTCATTACAAAGTAAATATGATACAAAATCTATACCCTGGAGATCGTGAAAGAATACTGCATTTTTTTCACTGATTTTTAAATATATGTAACGAAATGCTTACTTTTTTTAATGGTCTGAGCAAGAATTACAAGTAACGGTGTTTTAAATCGACTTAACGAAAGATATTGGAACAATTATTAACCTTATATATTTCGAGAAGTTCATCAAAAGGGCAGAGTTTCTTATATAATATAAGTTGTTTTTTAAAAGCTCGTAAGCTTGTTTATCACATTTTCGAAGAAAATCCTAATCCAGAAGTTTACAATTATATATTAGAAATTAATCTTAATATTTTCATTCAAGAAGATAGTGCTATTAGTCATAATGCCTTAAGAGTAAGGGAGTATTTAAAGAGTAATTTTCCTGATAGATGGTTGGATACGTATAGACCGGTGTGGTGTCAGCCACGCTCTCCAGACCTAACACTTCTGGAATGTTTTCTATGGGGACTTTTGGAAAATGAAATATATAAGAAAACCATTAACATTCAGAAACAACTTCTTGAACTAATTCACAAGGCGTTTAGAAAAATAAGAAGTGTTCATATTCTTAACGTAGTAAGATCTGTAAGAAAGCGTTGTTAAAAGTGTATAGACAATAATGGGAGCCCTTTCGAGTTTCTTCCTGGCAAGATTTTTTTTTTGAAAAGGATATAGCTTGTTATTTAAAATAAATTATATCTTCTTGATATTCTTGTTTTTTAAAATAGTATTTTGTTGTCATTAAATAAATAGTAAGTGTATCTGTGACATTTAACTATAAGTATAATAACGCCTTTTTTTATTCATGACTTACTACGATTTTTAATGAAAAGTCCAGTTTGCCGTTTCATTTTGACATAAAGTGTGGTATTTTGTTATAAATATAATTAAAAACTCTACCTTATCATCTAAAAATATATGGGGTATTCTATTTAAAATTACCAAATTCGGATGAATAACTTTTTTACCACACCTCGTAATAAAGTTACCATTATAGAGATAAGTTGTTTAAAATGTTGCAATTATCGAATTTGGGATACTCTGTTCTATTATTATGATCAAGATTTACAAGCCAACGGCTTCGCACTCCCTCCAGGGATTATTCACTCATACCAGGTATACAAAGACACCAAAAGTATGAAGCTCTGTGGGGACCCTTTCCATGTTATCGAGTCCTAGGTGGCGTGGTCTTCTGCACTTTCTACAAACTTTCGGACGGTTCGCGCGGTTGCAAGGAGAACCGCTTTCTGAATCGGTTTATACAGATGCTCACCAAGGCCCAGTCCCTTGATGTTCTGCAGGAGGTTCTTTGGTATTACTCCAGTTGTTGACAGTATTTTAGGAATCGTGTGGACGCTGTTCATTGCCCACTGTCTGCGGATTTGAACTTCCAGATCTCTGTATTTGGCGACCTTCTCGTTGTATTTTGACATTAGGTTGTTGTTGTTTGGTACAGCGATGTCGATTAGTGTAGTTCGCCTAGAAATTTTATCTGTTAGTATAATGTCTGGCCTGTTATGAGCAACTGTTTGATCTGTTAGGACCGTTCGATCCCAGTATAACTTGAACTCGTTGTTTTCAAGAATAGACTCTGGATTATATTTGTAGTAAGGCACCTTTCCTACCTGCAATAGTTTTAACTTATCTGCTAACTCTTGGTGGAGTATCTTAGCGGCTGAATCATGTCTTTCCTTATACTCGGTTGCGGCAAACGCTTAGCATCCTCCAGTTATGTGCTGGATCGTCTCTGATGTTTGACAGCCATATCTACATTGGTCATTTTCTATTGAGGGATCTTTGATAATGAATTTCCGATAGTTCTTCGTCGGAATAACCTGGTCTTGGATAGCTAACAAGAAGCCTTCCGTTTCCGAAAACACCTGTACTGAAATCAATCAGTAGTTCGACGCTAAGTTGTCGACATTGTCCTGGTTGACCTCATTTGGATGCCGTCCATGAAGTGGCTTCTGTAGCCAGGCTTGTAACTTCTCTTGGTCTGTTCGGTGGTGAGAAGCAATATCCCGTTCTCTCAACTGTAGCGGCGTTGAATCGTCTGCCTCGCATATTGCTCGATGTAGTGTGGAAGAGTCCGCTAACCTATGGAAATAAGAACGTAAGTTTATTATTTGTTGATCGAGCTGCTTACCAATATCGACCAATCCTCTTCCTCCATGGTGTCTTGGAAGCATTATACGTTCAATAGCACTCCGACGGTGGTGTTTGTGTGCTTTTGTTAGGAGTGTTCTTATTTTTCTTTGCAGGCCGTCGATGTCCGTCCTGCTCCATTTTACTATTCCAAAAGAGTAGCTAAGCGCAGAGCATGCGTAAGTGTTGAGAGCCTTAAACAAATTTCTACTATTTAGACTAGTTCGTAACACCTGTCTTACCCTTCTGACAAATTCGGTTGTCAATTCGGCCTTCATAGTGCGATGGTCAATTCGTTTAGCTTGTTTCATACCTAGGTATTTGTATGTTTGTTCTGCTTCCATTGCAGCAATGATTTCACCGTTCTGCATCTCAAATGCTCCCGGTTGTATCTTTCCTTTAACGATGTTCAAAATACGGCCCTTGTCAAGTCCAAACTGCATTCCGATATCCCCGGAGAACTCCTCGACAATTTTGAGCATTTGCTCCAGCTGGTTTTTGGTAGCAGCCATCAGTTTAAGATCATCCATGTATAGAAGATGATTCAATCTTGCTACCTCTTCGTTGTTTTTTCTAATACTAAAGCCGTATCTGGTGGAGTTCAGAAGGCGTGACAGGGGGTTCATTGCAAGGCAGAACCACAATGAGCTTAGTGAATCGCCCTGAAATATTCCTCTTCGTATTGGGATTGTATTAATTTCGATGGTATCGCTGGATGGAACTTGCAGTTGGATCCTATTATTATTATAATTAAATTTGCTTTGTTAGACACTTTTATGGGAATGTAAAGAATTTATTTATATTAGTTCTTGCAATTAGATTTATTTAGGAATCTATTTTAGAATGTTCAAAATTTTAACCCAAATCATTTGAAATTTCACTAGCGTAAAATCATTAAGGCTAGACGAGATCAGTGAAAATTCAATGTCGATAAAGGTTAGTATTATTTTTAAGCAGTGCAGATTCTCTCACTACCTTTAAAATCAATACTTCTGTTTACATTGTGTTATTTCGTTGATCGACCTGTAATAATTTAAAATTATTTATTCTAGGCACCTACACAGCTTTCCCTCAACGTCCAAATCCCTAAAATTTAATTCTATACTATTTTGCTGATGCTATCGTAAATGTCTTCCTTTGTCAGAATTTTACGAACTGTTAAAAATGTTAAACTCTAGCAAAAATTGATTTCAGTTTACTTTTTCTTATTTTTTGTTTTGTTTACAAAACGTGACGAAAACTCCAAGTACTTTAGACGAAAAGAAATCCTTTAAAAATAAAAACAACAGCTTATTAAATCACTGCGGGGTTTATTTGGAGAAAAACACCTTTTTGTTCGAATCAAAATAAACTTTTTAAGTTGAAACCAATTAAATAAAGGTCTTTTTTAAATATTATTATTTATTTACGAATTTTATAAGAGGAAAATTAAATTTGAGGTAATAAAGAAAACTTTTATAAACAAAATAAACTCTTTTAAAGCTTTTTTGATGTTAATTTATTTATTTGTGTACTAATGTAAGCAAAGCTAAAACAATCAGGTTAATTTCGAAGTATTTTTACAGTCATATACCCAGGAGCGGTTCCAGCCTCTTTCTTTGGGGGGGGGGGGCGCTGATATCACAAAAGTACAGTATGGCAAGCGAAAGAAAATTGTTGACGGGGGGGGGGGGGAGAGACACCAAAAACATTCCAATTTGTAATCTAAAAGGCAGGGTCGGGTCTATTTTACTGAATTTGAAGCACTTGGAGGGGGAGGGGTTGCCAGAATATACACATTTCTGGTATAAGAGGCAAAATCGGGTCTATTTTCCTAAACTTAAAGCTCTTGAAGGGGGGGGGGGGCGGTCGCAAGCATACACATTCTTATACTCTGTTCAGAAACTAGAGAGTAATAAAACTGTTACCGAAACCTCCAACATACCTGTTCCAGTGCCGCAGGTAATTGAGGACTGCCGTAAATCTAATTATATTTAAATATTATGAGCTTTTACAAATTTACTGCAATCATAAAATTTTTGATAGTCCAATTTAATTTTTGTCAGTGAACAAAGAACACCTTACAGTGTGTCCTTAGTGATTTATCTTGTTTGCGCTTGTTTTTATATATTATTTGAGACTAGTGAGATACCCAAAAGATATCGCTTCCACCTCTATATTTATTCCAAAATCGTTAAACTAAGGCATTATTTCCTCAACGAAAAACTTATTAAGATGAATGTTTATGTTGCATTAAGATATCAATATCTAGATAATAATGTTAAAAGCTCTGTTGAGATGTATTCCAACATGACAGGAGTTGGAAAATCTACTATGTACCGAATACTGAAGGTGAAAAAACGACTGAAATTGTTAGTACTCCCAAGCTACGTTCGATTACAGGCAGACGAAAAACCTCGTTGGAAGAAGGGATGAAAACTGTAATAAAAGGAGTTGTATATACATTTCATTATGAGAAGCAGATCCCCACCGTCAACAAAATTCTAACTATAGTCAATGAAAATCGGGATTTACCTGTAATTAAAAGAGAAGAGCTTTGGAAATTGTTCAGAGAACTTAATTTTTGCTGGGAAAAACCAGATAGGAAATCTGTTCTTATAGATCGTCCGGAAATTGTCCGTTGGAGAAGAAAATATCTCTCATAAGTAAAAGGTAGAGTTGCTATAAATAACATAACTTACAAAATTAGTAATTTAGCTGAGCATTTGAAAGATTTTTTTGAATAAAGTTGCTGTGGAAAATTGGTAAAAATCCATATTATAAAAGAATCAAACAAAATGTGATTACAAATTTGATACGTCATGTTTACCAGTGTAACCACAATCTATTATTTAAATTTTTGTTTTTGTTGTATTTAATTGTTTAATGTTGTTTATATATTTTTTATATATTTTAATTTAATAGTGTCCCACTCTTGAATTTTATATATTTAATTCCATTTAGCCGTACTTTTTTTATTATTTTATTACAGTATTTGTGTCTTTTTTTTTAAGCGTGTAGAATTAACACGTTTATTTTATTTTTTGGGGCAATCGGATTTCCATATAATAAAGTAAATTAAGTTAAGATGTCAGTGCAATAGAAATAAAAATAGGTAGGTCTAATTTTAACTGTAACATATAAAAACTAATTACATTTGAATCTCTTTTTAGTGTTTAATTATAATTCTGCAGATGGTTTAAGAAATAAATAAACTGAAACGTCAAATGTCCTAAAAATGTTTTTAATTAATAATAAAAAACCGATAACCCCATAAAAATTTTAATATTATATGGACGAATTTATTTTTTTATATATGTTTAACTTCTTGTATTTTTGACAATGGGTATTTTGTAAGTATTTAAATTATAACTTAGAATCTTTTGAGAGAAAAAGCCTACGTTTTGGTCTGAATGTGCCTAAAACGGTTTCTATGCCAAAATTAAAAATAAAGTTGTGATTTGTGTTAAATATGCCAAAATTATCTATATTTTCTAATGTATGTGAATTACTAAGAAATCATAACCAATAAAATAATATTATAAAAACTCCTTATTTTAAGTTTATTACCGAAATAATATTCTATGCCATAAATACTTAGTGATAAAATAAACCTCCTTCCGAAGCCTATGAGATGGATTAAAATCCTTTTTAACACTTCACACTTCCAAATATCTATTGTTATCCAACCCAAATAGACCATTGTCATAGACCGATATTTTTGATTATAAAATTTGTAACCCATTCCTATGAAAAATATATGTGTCTAACAGATTTTGCCAAAGACACCGAACTAAAGAACACAGGTAGTTTGCGAAGAAAAAAGGGTAAAAAATGATTTATTATTCTCTCTAGTTCTTGAATAAACTATAGTATAATAGGCAAAATCGGTTCTATTTTACTGAACTCAAAGCTCTTGGCGGGAGGGGGCGATCCCCCCCCCCCAACTGCATCCTGGATCCGCGCCTGCATACACCCTTGTTAACGCCAGCCAAAGTTACACTGGAACAATGTTATGTCGGAAGAATTATTTAACATATATTCAAAGGCTTACTGCAATTTTGATCTTTGAAGCAGCATATAGCGAAATATTTTCGAATAAATATATGTATATGTACATGTACATAAAGCTAAGAGATGTCATGGAGGAAGCACTGTGAAGAGATTTAGAAGGCTCTAGGCGCCAGACTCCGGAAGAAATTCTCGAAAGACACGCAATCGTCAATAAACTCTGCTATGTACATTACATCTTTTAAAGCATAATTTTGAATATAACCTCCAATCCTTTTCTTCTCATTTGAACTTTAATGTATTCTATAATAAGTGGCTGTAGGGGTTTACATATAATTATTGTTAATTTCTATGTCGAATCCATAATCTTAAGCTATTCACTACCATGAGTTTCAATAAAAAAACTGATGATGTTGAAATTTCTTTATTTAATTTTTCTCAAGTAACACAAATATTTTATTAGGTTTCCAATTTTTGGAAACCATTTCCCTCTTTTCAAGAAAAAATAAATACGATGTGCACCTCCCCCATTGTAGTAATAACTAATCTTAAAATGTTGTATTAAAAATTAAAACACCATCAAATGTATTAGAATATTATTTGTTATGAAATAGAAAATTGACGTAAAATTCAATATGTCGTAAAAAAATCAAAGAGATTTAGGCTGGTGGAATTTTAACAATTTTTTAAAATAATTCTGATGTTTATGCTGCTAACTCAAAAACGTTGAAACGGTAATACAAGTATTACTTGCAACTTATTTATACCAATAAATGATTCAAGAGTCGTACAAAAACTTGAATGTAAAATTATGAAATGTCAATAATAAGTTTGCACGTATTTATAACAATTTTTTTGTTTTTTTAGGTCTGCAAAGGAGACCTATGGAGAGGACGCGATTGGTTACATAAAATGATACATAAGCTCTAGAACTTAACAATGGTAGTAGGCGAGAACAACGGGAAAGTTTTAAATTCCTAGTGCCACAACGCTCGAACTTCAATTAGAGGTTGCCAGCATACGGTTGCTTTCTTGATGTGAACTCATAAAAGAAGTGAAGACACCCTTGCATCCCTGTAGGTGAAAGAAATTCACTTTGTTCAGTACGCTACTGTGCATCAAATGTATAGTAAAAAATCTCACAACATCTCAGTTTATCACCGCTTTTAACAGAATTTCATACAAAAACAAAAATTGTTAACTGCGAGTTATTAAAATATCAGATGCAATATTTATATATATATATATATATATATATATATATATATATATATATATATATATATATATATAAAATATAAATAAATTTGTAGAGTCGATGAAGGAGAATTTCTTTCTCAAACTGGTATTTTTAGAACTTACAATATACAATTAGTTAGCCTTTCATTTTAATCCATAAGAGAATAATAATGCCTTTGTCTTACATAAATAATTTGAGGTCAATATAAGTTGTGTTCACGGATGAAGCTTTAGACAAAAAACATTGATCAAAACTTGTAACAGCTCTTCTGAAAAATATTGCAGTAACAAAACCCAAATATACTCACACATAAAAACTATATAATGAGCTCTTATGTATCTGAGGTCTCTACGAGCTAGTTCTAATCAGTTTTCGCTTTTTAGGATTCAATGAAACAAAAACAAATAGCTTTACTGGAGTACTTATGGAAGTCAATGTACCTTGTTGAACTACGCACCATTTATAAGCAATTTTATAACGATAAACAAATAAAAATCTCAAACGATCAAACAAACTGTTGTTTAACACTGAATTGTTTACTGTGATGTGACGTCATAAATGGTTCGTGATTTGCGTCATCATTCAATTTACGTTCGGCTTTTGTATCATTCAAACTTTTTAATTGGTTTTTATCGAAAAGAGAACCGATTTCAAGTAGTTAAATAGTTTTAATTTGTGATAAGTAAAGCTCTTTGTTACATAAATGTTTATATATATATATATATATATATATATATATATATATATATATATATATATATATATATATATATGTGTGTGTGTTTATGCGGCTTTCACGGATTCCTTCGTGTGAAATGCAATAGCAGTGGATATATCCCCATAATGCCGTTGTAGTGCTGAAATCACATTCAAAAAACGTACAACTTCATGCAACTCCTTGTATAAATGAAGTAAATGTGATCAGTAAATGCAAACTTCGTTCCAATTATATCCTTTCCGTGTTAGAAGTTGCACAGATTGAATAAATTGTTTCTAAGTCGAGCAGCCGTCAAGGAAGCATCACTTGAAAATGACAGCTGAGATGTTGGCGAAACGTCGCGAAGATATTTCTACTGGAGAACGGATTGAAAACCGGAAAAACACCAGTACATACATACGTACACTTTTGAATACAATGTAGCATATGGAGCAAATCAAAAATGGCTGCCGTGGAGGACGCCATATTGGCAAAAAACATGAGAAATCATTATATTTTTTTTTTCGTGCCAACATTGTTTCTTGAGGGTTTTCGGGGTGGCAGAACATATGAATATGAAGACAGAAATTAAAAGTTTTCAAATCTAAAATGGTGGGTTCTTTTTTGCTTAGATTTTTTTATTATATTTTATACATATAATACAAAGAAAATATCAGTATATCCTTAGCGCTGGCCAAGGTCAGAAAACCTCATTTTAAGAAACCAAGTTAGATTTGCAGATAAATTAGGTTGGGTAATTTAAACAAATTGTAAATAATTATATGTTAATGTAAAAGTTTAGATTAATTTGTAAATTATGTATTTAGGGTGTCTATTTTCAGACTTATATTGCTTTCTTCAAAAAAGTAGATTTAGGAAACAATTGTCTTTTTAAGTTTTCTCCAAAATATTTTTACAATGTTGTCAGGTTTTCTTTAATTTCCAGGAGAGGGCGAAAATTAAAGTATAACACTATCATATAACATGAGCAGTTTTGATTTTGCCAAGTATACTGCTATTTTCTTTGTATTATATGTATAAAATATAATAAAAAAATCTAAGCAAAAAATAACCCGCCATTTTGGATTCAAAAATTTTCAATTTCTGTCTTCATATTCATATGTTCAGCCACCCTGAAAATCCTCAAGAAACAATGTTTGCACGAAAAAAAAAATATAATGATTTCTCATGTTTTTTGCCAATATAGCGTCCTACATGGCAGCTATTTTTGATTTGCTCCATATGCCACATTGTATTCAAAAGTGTACGTCCAAACGAAGATTTTAAGCTGTTGATCATATTTTTAAGTTGCCTCAATTTTTGGGCAGAGGTGAGGACAAAGGTGACGAGGATTGTCTGATATATATATATATATATATATATATATATATATATATATATATATATATATATATATATATATATATATATATATTTATTATATTATTTTCTTGATTCTTGAACCATAGATTATATTATTTTAATTATATATTTTTAGGAGGAAAGAATTTTAAAAATGCCTTGAATAAACGGCGAAACGTCACGCCATTTTCAAGTGATGCTTCCTTGACGGCTGCTCGACTTAGAATAAATTTATTCAAACTGTGCAACTTCTAATACGGAAAGGATATGATTGGAACGAAGTTTGCATTTACTGATCGCATTCACTGATTGCATTTACTTCATATATATATATATATATATATATATATATATATATATATATATATATATATATATGTATATATATATATATATATATATATATATATATATATATATATGTATATATATATATATATATATATATATATATATATATATATATATATGATATAACTATTAATATTACAGAAGAATGTGATGTTACATGAAAACAATGAGTTCTTAAATCTAGTGTTTACCATTTAGGAATTTAATGATCAATGTTTAGACACAACATCACTTTTGTGATATTGATAGTTTAAATAACATAACAGTGCAAGATTGTATACCATGCCTGATGAAAGTGTCGTGCAGTGAAATATGTCGTACAGCCAAAAAAATACTTTGGAAATTTAAGTAAGAATGTGTTTTACTTATCCTAACCTAAAACTGTCGGGGATTTAAACCAAGTAATGATCAAAAAAATCAAAAAGTAAACAAATATCTTATTGTCATTGGTTAAAAACAATAAAAAAAATACCGGAAAGTTATACTAGTTAAGTACGGAGATGGTAAAAATGTAAAAATGTATTCGGCTGGTTTGTGTACATAGACTAATAATGTAAGGAATTTTTAGCATTCGCCAATGCGAACGCTAATTTCGCGAATACGAATACGAATGCAAATATCGACTTTATGAATTCGGCTCGTCAAAGCTTATATCGTTTAATTAAAATTTCTTTTTATAAAATTGTCTCTACAAGAGTAGTAAAGTATGGATTATTATATTGCTATTTTCTAAAAGAATCACTACGAAAACTCTCTAATAGCCCTAAGGCACTCAGAGCATTGTGTGTATATTTCAAATACGCTTTTTCATTCGAACGCCTTTATACCTTTTCGAGTCATATTCTTTCGATTTGTTTTTTATTACATGATATTCTTTTTATCACAAAAGGGCATTGTTAAAATCCTATAGCCCTTTAAAAGGAAAGAAGTAATTCCGAGATTTTAATTATTAGGCATTCAAGAACAGAGAATTTTATTTCTAGCGACATGGCAACGACGCCATTTTGGATGTCCAATTTAGAGAAGAGAACAATGATTTTTAAGAGAGGCCTTGGGGATAAGATAAAAGCAATCGATGAATACTGCTCATGAAATTAATGTCGAGACGTTTGCGAAAAAAAAATGTTACCTAAATGAAGGAAAATTTTTAGTTATATTCAATTAAGGTTTCTTATTTTATAAGAATTGATAAAGAATTTTTTCAAATTCCGTTTTTTATTAAGTTAAGAATTCTTTTCTTAAACGAAATATATTCGCTTAAAACGATTGGATGCCTAACAATATAAATGTTTTCTTTGAAAATCGAGATAGGTTTGAAATTTTTTATTCTCTTAGAAATAATAAGAATAAAGACAAATTGTATATCATATAAGTGACAATTGTGAAAAGTAATTATATCAAGTGATATTTTCTTGCCATATTGATAGAATAATAATAAAATGTAACTTAATTAATTGAGATTTAATAAGATGAGACCAGTGGTTCCCCACTTTTTTTAGTAGGAACTCTTTTTCGATTCTTTTAAAAAGTTCGCGACCACCCTTTTCTATAATTAGGGAAACCGTTTTGAAATAAATCACGCGCTGAGGAGTCATTTCACAGCTCAAAAATTCATCCTGCATGCATCGGGTATGTCGGAAACATTCAAAGATACATCAAATTGGTTTCGTACTAATGCAGCCTTTTGTTTACAGAATTTCTGGAAATAATGTCGAATTTCAGATTCAAGGGTTTGAAGCTGGTTATTAATTTCCTCTCTTATATTATCTACAATTCCCATCTGTGATTTTTTAGGTGCAAAGGTATTCAAACATAGTAAAAATCTCAAGATTTACTTTATAGTGCCAGTTTTGAAGCTCTAATATGAACCTTTACATATTATCTCTGAAGTGAATAATGCGGGTTTCTTTATCCTGCAGTTTCAAATTTAGTTTGTTTAGCTGATCTAAGAAATCAGATAAATTACCTAGCTATTCTTTGGATACATCTCATCATTAAAATGTGTCGTAAACTTACGTTTTCCTTTAATTTTTGAAAAACTGTTTTGTTTCGTTTTTCATTTCAAAAAATGGACCAACAATATTTAATTTTAATAACGAAAGAACAGTAGTGTGGAAAAAAGAGTCCATGTTTTTGCCTAATTCCCTGAAAATAGGTTTATTGATAGCACTGAATTTTACATGTATGTCACCAAAAAGTCCAGCACTTATTGCGACGGCTTTGGGAGCAAACTCTTTTGATTGAAAGCCCGACTCCGATTCTAGCCTGGCTGATGCTATATCGATACACACTCTATATAAGTTTTCCCTTTGTAAGTCCTTACTTTTAAAGAATGAACTTATCATGTCCATAGCGTCTTTTCCTTGCTTACTAGTTTTAAGTATTCCACAAAACAGAAACTCCATGTTAAAATTTTTAATAGTTCTCCGAACATTTTTCCCCATGATGTTGATATTTGGAAAATAAAATACTTTAAATAAATTTTAAAAGCTGTTTACAAATTTTGAATTAAGGCACATTATTTAATATTTTTTAAGCAAGTTTAAAAAAAAGGAGGTTTTAAATTTGACCGCTATGTATTTTTGTGTATGGTCGTTGATTATTCCAGAACGGCGGGATTGATTACAATGACATTATGTTTAGAAAGTTGCTGTAGTGATCCCATATTACTTTGGTCGAATTTGGTTGAGTAAAATTCATGATAATTCCAGATTATGCCCTAAATTGGTTCTGTGGGGTTTTCAAGAGTGCATATTAAGATTATGTTAGGGGCTCTAAATTATTTTGTTGAAATTCAACATGGTCTTTAAAAAACTAAATCGGGAACATAAAGGCATTAGCATCGATAGTAGATATCTCAGCCATTTATGTTTCGCGGATGACGTGGTATTAATAAGTAAAGGTTTAGACAAGTTACAGGAAATTCTCTGAGTTGAAAAATGCTTCAAAAAAGTTGGCTTAAGAATGATTCCAGCAAAAACCAAAATAATGTCTCCAAAACATAGGCCACTTTATGTAGGAAATAACGTGATTCAAATAGTCGAAGAATATGTGCATTTAGGCCAACTAATTAGACTTGGGAAAAAACCAAAAAGCGGAAATAAATAGAAGAATTAGAATGTCATAGACAGCAGTTGGAATATTGGGATATGCTCTGGAAAACCTCGATATCCCCATTAATTTAAAAAGAAGAATATTTGACTCGTGCGTTCTTCCAGTAATGACCTATAGAATGAAGACAATCACATCAACAGTTAAAGCAGCCAATAAACTGCATACTATACAGAGAGCAATAGAAAAAATCATGCTGGGAATACCACTAAGTGACCGAATAAGAAACGAATAAGTAAGATGACACCCGAAAGGGGAGGGAGGGAGGGAGGGAGGGAGAGAGACTTTATGAATCTGAAGTTTTTACAATTTAATAGAGCAGATACGATATGGGGGAATAAATATTTTACATTTTTTCGATTTTCTCCAGTATAGATAATGGGGTTTTTAGAGCCTAGGTAACGAATCCAGAATTATTTTTTTAAGTTCAAAATGGCGGATTTACTATAGGAGACTAAATTTTTGTTCGGTACAAATTCATAACTGACAACCCCTAAAAAGCCATTATGACCCTCTCGTGGAACGCGATATACCGGTTGGGAATTATTGTATTAGATCTAAATAGATATGAAAACGTTAGACCTAATTATATCGGTCTCTACTAGTAATTAATATCCCGGCTAGTTGTTACGCTTCAACAAAA
This sequence comes from Diaprepes abbreviatus, assembly GCA_034092305.1. Taxonomy (NCBI): domain Eukaryota; kingdom Metazoa; phylum Arthropoda; class Insecta; order Coleoptera; family Curculionidae; genus Diaprepes; species Diaprepes abbreviatus. The sequence continues at coordinate 14,248,794 of JASJET010000018.1, forward strand.
ACACTACATACAACTTTGGTAAATCAAATCTGGATAAACCAATATTTAACTTGTAGTTCACGTTTTCAATTAATTGTATAAAAAGAAAATCAATTAATTAACTATTGTGCAAAACCAATCGTATTTTAGGACCGTTTACTTTTAGGGTGGGCAGCTGGACAATACGAGGAATATAATTTACCCTTAATGAAATCCCTGAACTGTTGTTGAATTAATCTGGTCAGTAGTAAAGAGCTTTGTAAATAAGGAAACTACATTTCTTTTAGTTTTAATAACATGAAAGCTTTTCAAATAAATTTTAAAAGATTTTTTTGAAAAGTTAAGAAGAAATTTATAATTAATTAATAAATTTTATTTTTCGGTCATACTTTTCTACGTATTGCATATTTTGAAAAACGAATATGCACATGTGATAAGATTTTGAATTAATAAGAGACTTTTTCATATTTATTTATTTGCATATATTATTAGTTGGCTATGATGGGGAAATGCGACGAAAGGAAACAATAGAGCACCACAGAAATGTCACTGTTTCTTGCCATTTGACAATTGAAATTGGAATTTACATGAAACCTGGCAATCCAACTTGCTGTAAGAAATGGTGGAATAGTAAAACTATATTTTTAGAAAACCAAAGCAGTGGTAATAGCAAAAGAACCGGTAAGATGCAAACTAATGGTTGATGACAAACATATCGAACAGGTTGGGAAGTTTAAATACCTAGGAGCACATATAACAAGTAACAGTAACGGAAGAAGTACGCACACAGGCCAACAAAGCGGCCATGATATCAGGTCAACTAAGAGACATAATCTGGAACAATAAACATATGACGGTTGAGAGCAAAGCAAGAATTTACAAGGTCTGTGTAAGACCGATACTGACCTACAGCGCAGAAACAAGAAATGAAACAACAAAGACAAAACAAATTATGTGAACCACAGAAATAAAAACGCTGAGAATGATCACGGGAACAAGTTTAAGAGATAGAATAAGAAACGCAAAAATACGCGAGGACAACGGAGTGAGGGATGTTGTGAAGTGGGTTCGAAATCGTCGTAGGCAGTGGAGAGACCACGTGGAACGAATGGACGATGATAGACTAGCAAAAACCGTGATGAGAGAGAAACCAAACACCAAACGGCCGCCTGGGCGGTCCCCCAAAAGATGGAAAGTCAGCTGGATTTCGACATCAAACGAGGATCGATGAGGTATTGTATAGATAACAGAACTTGGTTCTACCTAGAAGAAGAAGAAGAAGAAGAAGATATTTTTATGAAGAAAACTTAAATGATAATTCATTAATAGTACAATGATGTTCCAATTGGAAATTATGTATTAACTTTTATAAAAGAAGAATATTTAAATATTTTAGAAGAGCTAGAAAATCAATATTTAAGGAATTTGCCTAGGGTGGAACACAGGCATATTTTTTACCAATAGGATGACGTCTCACCACACAGAACCGTTCCAGTTACCAACTTCTTACAAGCAACATTTTATGACAAGTAGATTGCCAACAATGGAACTTTTCTGTGGCCTCCTCGTTCTACTGATTTGACTGTCTTTGAATATTTTATATTTGGAATGATAAAAAACAGAGTATATTTTAATTTAGTCACAACTATGGACTGTATAATAAGGGCAAGGGACGCATTCTTAAATTTGTTTCCACATTCAATTAAAGAGGCCACCTATGACGAACTAAGTCGGAGATGCGAAAAATGTTTGGCAGCTTATTAAAAAAAGTTGTTTCCCTGTGTAGGAAAGCTGTTTAGCATTTTTACAATACAAAAATGCTAAATTGTCAATATTTCAAAAACTGCAAATTTTTGGAATAGACAACTCTATACAAAGTCACCCTTATTTTAACACTATAAAAATAGGGGATTTATATTTAAAAAAATTGACTTTTAACGATTTTTTAAGTTAATATTTAGTGTTAGTTTTTGATCACCCTGTATATATATATTATCAAAATATCAACTCAGTCCACTAAAGTAGATCCTCTTTTAGATGGAAACCAACTTCAATTAAGTAATAAACACTTTCATATAGGAACAATTAATAGTTATGTTTAGGCCAAAAAACGCCATATTTGCCATAAAATTTAAAATATGTCAAAAACAGGCGAACTTAGGTAGAGGACGTGATATAATATATATATATATATATATATATATATATATATATATATATATATATATATATATATATATATATATATATATATATATATATATAACTTCGCTCCTCCTGATATAATATATATATATATATATATATATATATATATATATATATAACTTCGCTCCATCATGTCCTTTCCATGTTGAAGGTTGCACAGTTTGAATAAATTGCTAAAAAACCAATTAATCCTATTCCACCACCATCGAGATGATGGCTTACCTCTACCACCATATCGAGAAAAAAGTTAAAGCTTATCCTCCCCGCTACAGTGGTACGACAGAGGCACATGTTTCGTCTCTTACTAGATTAATCAGAGTACCGATATGTACCTGTTTGTGCACAGGACAGATCGGAAGGAAGCATGCAACACTGAACGCGGCTTCGCCGACTTCCCGCCGGATGGCGTATATATGTTTATACGGCTTTCAAGGATTCCTCCGTGCAATAGCAGTGGATATATCCACATTATGATGTTGTAGTGCTTAAATCACATTCACCAAACGTACAACTATATGTAACTCCGTGTATAGATTAAGTAAAATGCGAACAGTAAATGCAAACTTCCTTCCATCATATCCTTCTCGTGTTAGAAGTTGCACAGTTTAAATAAATTGCTACAGAACACAATTTATCCTGTTCCACCACCATCGAGATAATGGCCTACCTGTACCACCATACCGAGAAGAAAGTCAAAATTTGCCCTCCCCGCTGCAGTGATAAGGCAGAGGTACATGTTTCGTTTCTACTAGACTCATCAGGGTACCGACATGCACTTGTTTGTGCAAAGGACAGATCGGAAAGAAGCATACAACGCTGAACGCGGCTTCGCGGACCTTCTGCCGGATGGCGTATATATGTTTATACGGCTTTCACGGATTCCTCCGTATGAGATGCAAGAGCAGTGGATATATTGACAGTGCGTCATCCCAGAAGTATTTTGTTTAAAGAAGCGCCATATTAAATGTGTGTTTTCCTATAAAATCCAAATAGGGCTATTAAAATTTGGCCACACGTGATGCAAAGTTTATTTGTTTTTGTTCCTGTATAAGGTAACTTCATAAAATAACTATTTTTGAAAACATAGTTTGTATCTAAAAGTAATACACATTATAACTAAGACAAATAAGTACACAGTGTCATCAGTTTGGTATCAATTAAAAAATTGGAATTTTAAATGCTTTTAATTTTTATATTATGATTTTTTTTATTACAAAATTTGAGTATTTTCAATTAAACTATTTTCTTAATATTAATATGTATTACTTTTAGACACAAACAACGTTTTCAAAAATAGTTATCTTATGAAGCTACCTTATACAGAGTCAACAACAAATAAACTTCTCATCACATGTGGTCAAATTTTAATGGCCCTGTTTGGATTTTGTAGAAAAACACACATTTAATATGGCGCTACTTTAAACAAGATACGTCTGGAGTGAAGTATTGCGTAGAAATTTTATGTAGGTTGCGTTGAGTCTTATTTTGCAACATTGGAGCAATTTACAAAAAATTGAAAAAAATTTAAATTATCTTATGCAGCTAAAACTTTTCATATGGGCTAAAAATTGCATTAAAAAAATAACTTTTTTCGACATTTAGATTTTTTTTTGGAAAAAACTAAAATTTGACAGCTAATGCAATCACGTAACTAACATTTTTTTGGTTAATTTTTATCTCGATCGAAGCAGAAATTATTGCCGAAGTCAAATTTCCAATAAAGCTATTAATAAAAAAATTCCATATGATGCAGATTTTACAGATCACACTGTTTATATATATATATATATATATATATATATATATATATATATATATATATATATATAATAAAATAGAATAAAATATTTGGCGAAGCGGACGTGAAAATTTGTCAATCTACATGATTCTCGTATTAAAAAGTGCGGAGCACTCCAAAGTATGGAATAACTCCGGGTCCGACAGAATAATACGAGAATCATGTAGATTGACAAATTTTCACGTCCGCTTCGCCAAATATTTTATTCTATTTTATTTTAAATTACACGGACAAAAACTTATCTACATATTTATATATATATATATATATATATATATATATATATATATATATATAAATATATATATATATATATATATATATATATATATATATATATATATATATATATGTATATAAAGTCGAATGTTCTCACGGGTGTCATGTGTAATTGAAGGTGTTCGGGTATCCCGTGTCACTTTCAGGACTGTAAGGCAGCTGATGTTTCGATGTAATTTCATATATCATCTTCAAAAGCTTACTGTATGGCGTCTGTAGGCGAACTGTTCACCCACAGACGCCGTTTAGTGAGCTTTGAAAATGGTGAATTAGATTTCACCAAAACGTCAGCTGCCTTCATATATATATATATATATATATATATATATATATATATATATATATATATATATATATATATATATATATATATATATATATATATATATATGAAGTAAAATGCCATCATACCCTTTCCGTGTTGGAGGTTGCAGAGTTTGAATAAATTGCGATAGAACATGATCTATCCTATTCCACCACCATCGAGGTGGTGGTCTAGCTGTAGAAAAAAATCAAAACTTACCCTCCCCGCTACAGTAGTACGGCAGAGGTACATGTTTCGTCTTTACTAGACTCATCAGGGTACCGACATGCACCTGTTTGTGCAAAGGACAGATCGGAAGGAAATATGCAACACTGAACGCGGCTTCGCCGACCTCCCGCCGGATGGCGTATATATGTTTATGCGGCTTTCACGTGAAAGTCGCTGCTTCAAGTGACATCTGCTACATAAGAATTTTTAATTATAAATTTAATATACCGAGGCACAAAAAAGTTATGAAATGTAAGATGTAGGAGAACTGCTGCCGGTGGCACCATCTGCAATGTATATCGAAACTGTAATCAGATTTAGATGTCTTATTCTAAAAAACTCCAAGGTACCGAAATTAGCGCAAATCATTAAAATATATATTAACAAAAAGGTTTAAAAAGATTATGAACTTGATTTTATGTTTTTCGGGAACTACCTTCTTTTGGATTAAGATTTAGGCTAGATCCTCATATATTAGCCTCAGAAATGTGCGCGTTTTGTATAGACCTTTTAGCGACATCCTGTATAAAAGCAATTAAGTCTTAACTAATTTCTCATCGAATAGAACAGTAAATATCAGCTAAAAATATTGGCTGTAAGCGTTGTAGGTACAGGAAACGTTTCATCGTTTGTTATTTTTTTGCGCTAACTAACCAGACATTTGATTAGCTCTCACGTGTCCTAAAACGCCCTAAATTATGTTAGCGACACATGTAACGAAGTATTTGCAGAACCCTTTCACAACAAAATGACCATGGCTGCCAAACAGACGAACAAGTGTGATTGTTGTGTCAATTCGTATTTGCCTGAGCGGTAAATTAGATTCATCGATTATTTGATTAAAATGTGTTGCGTAGCGCGGGCTTATCAATTTGACTAAAGTAAATGCCTAACCGTATTAGCAAAGTTCGGAATGGTAATTATTTGGGTTTAAATTGAAACATTGTGGAATATAAATAAGATATTTTAGATAAATACGCTTGAAAACAAATTAATCCAGAAACGATCAATATTGAAGAACAATTGAAAAAGTTTGATTCAATTTGAGTGTTACTTTAGAAGAATTTCATGTCTACAAAAACACGTTGGCTGAGACTCTAAAACTGGCATGAATAAAAAGGGGAAACAACATTAAAGGCTGATTGTATCTGCATGTCTAAAAGTTAAAATATTTATTATTATGCTGTTACGCTAACTATAATTTTAAAATTTTATTAATGAAAGGTTATTAATTCCAACTTCGTTCCTACTCAAAAAAGTTTAGAATCGGGTGAAGGACATTATTTTTAAATTTTCATCCCCTAAAAATTATTAATAGTAAATTTCAGGAACGTTCCAATTTAAATTTAGAAAGAAACAGTGTGTATGAGTGTGTGTAAAATAAAAGTTAGAAAGAACAATAAAGATTTTATTGACAATAAGTATCGAAAGTGATAATATACAAAAATTCGATCCCCCCTCCCATAGAACTTTGAATTCAGGAAAATAGACCCGATTTTGCCTCATACTACAGTTTATTCAAGAACTAGAGAGAGTAATTAATCATTTTTTATCTTTTTTTTTTCTTTTCAAACTACCTTATGATTTCTTAATAATTCATATACATAAGAAAATATTGATAATTTCGACATATTTAGCACACATCACAACTGAATTTTTGTTATTTTTAATTTTGGCATAGAAACCGTTTTAGGCACATTCAGACTAAAACGTAGCATTTTTCTTTCAAAACATTCTAAGTTATAATTTAAATACTTACAAAATACCCCTTGTCAAAAATACAAGAAGTTAAATATATATATAATATTAAATTCATCCATATAATATTAAATTTTTTTTGGGCTATCGGTATTTTATTATTATAAAAAACATTTTTAGGACATTTGACGTTTCAGTTTATTTATTTCATGAACCATCTGCAGAATTACAAACATTGAAAAGGGATTCAAATGTAATTAATTTTTATATGTTACAGAAAATTTAAATAGTAAATTGTATTTACGCTAGTAAACATTACGTATCTAATTCGTAGTCAAAGTCAGTGAAGCTATCTTCGCTCAAATTAATTATAATTGGTTCCTTTATCTACCCCATCATTTCCTTTTATTCTTTTATTATTTAGATTTTTTCCAATTTTCTGCACTAACTTTATTCAAAAAAATCTTTCAGTTAAATTACTAATTTTGTAAGTTGTATTTCTTGCAACTCGACCTTTTACTTGAGAGAGATATTTCCTTCTACAACGGACATTTTCCGGACGATCTATAAGAACAGATTTCCTATCTGGTTTTACCCAGCAAAAATTAAGTTCTCTGAGCAATTTCCAGAGCTCAGTTCTTTTCATTTCAGGTATATCCCGACCTTCATTGATTTTAGTTAGAATTTTGTAGACGATTAGGATCTGCTTCTTATATACTAAAATGTGTGTACAACTCCTTTTATTGCAGTTTTCATCTCTTCTTCCAACGAGGCTTTTCGTCTGCCTGTTATCGAATGTGGCTTGGGAGTACTAACAATTCCAGTCGTTTTTTTCTCCTTCAGTATTCGACACATAGTAGATTTTCCAATTCCTGTCATATTGGAACACATCTCAACAGAGCTTTCAACATTATTATCTAGATATTGATATCTTAAGGCATCATAAACACTCATCGAAATAAGTTTTTCGTTGAGGAAAAAATGCCCTGGTTTAACGATTTCGGAATAAATATAGATGTGGAAGCCATTTTTTTTGGGTTTCTCACTAATCTCAAATAATATATAAAGACAAGCACAAACAAGATAAATCACTAAGGACATACTGTAAGGTGTACTTTGCTCACTGACAGAAATTAAATTGAACTATCAGAAATTTTATGTTGCAGGAAATTTATAAATGCTTATAATATTTAAATATAATTAAATATAATTAGATTTACGGCAGTCCTCAGTTACCTGCCGCACTGGAGCAGGTCCGTTGGAGGTTTCGGTACAGAAATGTATATGCTTGCGATCGCTCCTCCCCTTCCCAAGAGCTTTGAGTTCAGGAAAATAGACCCGATTATGCCTGTTATACTAGAAATGTGTATGCTGCTCGCATCCTCCCCCCTGTAGGCAACTTATTTTTTCTTGTGATCGTCCGCCACCTCTCCTAAAGCTTCAAATTCAGAAAAATAGACCCGACCCTGCCTTTTACAATAAAAATGGGAATGTTGCTGGTTTCCCCCTCCCCCCAGTCGACAACTTGCTTTCGCTGGCCATACTGTACTTCTGTGATATCACCGCCCTCCCCCCCCCCCAGAAAGAGAGTGGCTGGATCCGCCCCTGTGCGAGGATATACGTGAAACCTTGTTCTGCGTTAAAAGAAATGAATTGTATGTATGTTAACATATGGCAATGTTAGAGAACGTTTTAAAGGTCACTATTTTTTAAATTTTTATTATGAATTTTCTAAGCAAAGTCGAAACAAAAATTTCAAGCCGATCCTAGCTGAAAGCTACGCAATAAACTTATCCGTAATTTTCGTAATGGATGCAAATTAAAATGCGAACATTTCGAAATTTTATGTGGTTTGTTCCGCCCTAAACTGCCTTTAACATAAATTTTAATCAAAGTAAAGGTTTGCCTGAGGCCATTTCCACATTTTACACTCCTTCTGGAAACTACTGCCGCACTAAGTGATAATGTACTTTTAATGATAGCTCTGAAAATTCCTATAAGTTTATTATGTCTGTATTGAAATGAAATGGTATAGCGTGCGTTTAAGCTAGCGTATAGTTAAAATATATTTATTATGTATAGCTATCATTCTTTATAAAAAAAAGAAAGGAAAAAATACTGTATATGTATACACATGTTTGCAGAAATGGTATTTTTTCATTATATAGATAGTTATAAGGTCTTGAAAAATGATTTATTCAAAAAGTACAGGTAATTTATTTTGTACGTAATTCATGACAAATATCAACTTGTTTTATCTAGAAATAAATGAAAAAAATAAATAAAAAAATTCAAATTATATACTTATGATTAAAAAATCCATGAGATTTTGACACTTTCTTTAAACCTAAGTTTTATGAAATGTTTTTCGGACCGGTAAGTACCTCCTAACTTCTTGAGAGGGAGGTCAAAATAACCCTACTTTGTCATTGAAAAAAAAAATCCTAAAGTGCCCCCTAATGGAGATACAGAGCCCTAAAGGAGGTATCAAGCAATTTACCTTATCGGCTCTAAGTTCTGAACCGACTTGTATAATTTAATGAAATTTTAATATGTTATAGAGGCTATAAAGACTCATTAAACCATACTACAGTAGATGTTTTAGATCATCAGAGATGTCAGGAACGGACTTGTAGCCACAGTCGCTGGGTCTAATTTTTGACAGGTATCATTGTATAGAGCTGAAAATAATTTTTTATATACTTTGGTCATCCTTCTTCAAAAAAGGTACTTTTAAATTATTTCGATAAAACTGGCGGTTTTCGAGATAAATCGGTTTTTATGCGAAACACTTCAAAGTTACTAATGCTAAACACAAACAGGTAAAAATCAGGATGTTATTGTTAATACCTACATTATGAATTACTAGTGACGGAACTTGTCAAAACCGCCTTCAAGTAAAAATAATTTTAAAAAATGGAAGAATATTCTTATGCAGCGTAAGCTGATATTAATTTAATTTATGGTGAAGCGCTATCAAATTATTCGAAGGCAAGAAGACTTTATGCTGAAAGATTTCTGGCTCGAACATTGTCAAGTCCAAAAACTTTTCAAAGGATTGATCGAAGCCTAAGAAAAACAGGTGAAAGATGATTAGAAAATCAATATTACAGTTCACGCATTAATTTTTTTCATGTTTTATTCAGGGTCATGTTTGCCGCGACGTGGCGGTGGGGGCCCTTCCAGGAAAGCAAAACAATGTTACAAAACGGATTGTTCACGAAACTCTAACAGAACAGTTATTTCACCCGTACCCAGGCGCGGATCCAAGGGGAGGTGGTGGGAGTGGTCGCCCCCTTCAAGAGCTTTGAGTTCAGGAAGATAGGCCCGATTTCGCCTCTTATACTCCCCCCCCCCGGCGACAGTGTTGGGCATTAACCAACTAAATTTTCAATCTATTAATTGATTGATTGAAAATTTAATTGCGATTAATTTAATCTATTTAAAATTAACTGCAATTAAAATATTAATTGTACGTTGCAATTAATTTAATTGTAGCTTTCAACTAAATCAATCACAATTACCTTTTCCAATTGTTCTAAAAAACAATTAAAACTAACAATTAACCCGCTTGGATATAGATAAGATAGTCACTTATCACTACAGCAAGGAAGTGATGGTATTCACTTGCAATATGCGTTTTGTTCTTCGGTAAAAAAGTTACTATGTTTTTGTTGACATGATATAAAGTTTAATTAAAATAATTTAAGAAATAGCAGCCTTTATTTCCTACATACCTTGATCTTGCATACATTTATTCATCAATACTTATAACTAACACTTCGTTTTGGCGCCACTCCGCTTTTAATACAATAGTAAGTTTTAATTGTTAGTTTTGAATCAAATACACCAAAAAGATTGACAATTGATTGATTGTTAATTGTAGAAACTCGCGATTAACCATTAATTAATTTTTAATGATCAGTTCTCACAATTACAATTAATTAAATGTAATTGCGATAGGCGTGATTAATAATTAATTAGCTATTAGTTTTCCTTTGTAAAAACAATGAAATTTTTGGCCAATACTACTCGCCGAAAACTTGTTTTTTCTTGCGATCACCCCCCCACCTCCAAGAGCTTCAAATTCAGGAAAATATACCCGATTCTGCTTCTTATACTAGGAATGTGTATGGTACTGGCATCTTTCCCCCGTCGACAACTTGTGTTTTTTTGCGATCGCCTCCCCCCCAAATAGCTTTGAGTTCAGGAAAACAGACTCGATTCTGCCTTTTATACTAAGAATGTGTATGCTGCTGGCATCTCCCTCCCTCCGACAACAACGTGTTTTTTTCTTGCGATACCCTTCCCCAAGAGCTTTGAGTTCAGGAAAATAGACCCAAATCTGCCTTTTATACTAAGAATGTGTATGCTGCTAGCATCTCAACCCCCAACAACTTGTTTTTTCGTGCGATCGCCTGCCTCAAGAGCTTTGAATTCAGAAAAATAGACCCGACCCTGCCTTTTGTACCAGAAATGGAAATGTGAGTGTTTCCCCCTCGTCGACAACTTGCTTTTGTTTGCCATATTGTACTTTGTGATATTACCGCCCCCCCCCCCCAAGAGAGAGGCTGAATCCGCTCCTGCCCGTACCACGTTGAAAAATTACCCGCTATTTTTCCAGAAAATTATCCCGTAAGACTTCAATATTCCAACTGATTTATACAATAACATAACCTAAATCATTTCTAACCTTATTATTTTTACCGATGAGACCGGTTTTATAAGAGATGGTATAATAAACATCTTCTTGCCTTCGAAGAGTTAGCCAGCGCTTCCCCATAAATTAGTAACTTAGAGTCGATAAGGTAGGACGCTGTAACTCCGTTAAAGGGCACCTTAGGATTTTTTTCTATGACAAAATAAGGTTATTTTGACCTCCCCTGTATGTTCTTGAGAAATTAGGAAGTATTTACCGGACATCCTGTCTAAGTACCTTTAGGATATACAGGATGTTCCAGATAAGGAAGCCCAGTATGGGAATCTCGGTAACAGAAACAGATACGGATTAGGTTAATTAAAAAAAAAGTTGCATAATTTATGAATCAACGATAAAATTTTCGATATGGCTTTTCAGGTTTGAGTTACTTAAAAGAAAACATAATTTGTGGATTTTGAATTAAATTGTTAGTGGTGATAATATTAAAGACCCGATCTAGTTGCCACGGAAGTTTAATTTTCCTCTTGGTTGGCTTTATTTCTTTGTGAAATGTCCACCAATAATTATTTAAGAATACTAAAGATAAAAGTCCAGAGATAAAGTCTTGAAATTGGTAATAGGAATAGGTGCTTCCCGAAAATGAACAAAATTATCCATTTTTGCTAGTTCAGTAATAAAAAAATTATCTTTTTATTCTTGTATTTTCAAGGTTCAAAACTTGATTGACTGTTGTTGCACTTGTCAATTTAAAGCTTCTACTAGCATATTATACCAGTTTTAAAGTAAGACCATGTTAGTTCATGAAAGAGTAAAATTTTAAGGAGCCAAATCATCATAAAATTTACTGCATTTATAAATTTATTTGTATAACAAAGAACACATTTTAAAAATTCAGAATACCCATATGTTCATATGCTTTTACGCTAATTAGCTTTTCATACATATTAATAATATATATTGACTGCGAATTATACATCTAATTGACAATTTTGCACATATATTGAGCTGTTTACAACACATGTCAGGAAAATCATTTCATTGCACATGATCGACATGGTTGAAGGAAATATATGCAGCATACACTGTTCACTTCATTTTGACACCCTTTTATAATCAGCTTCCCCCATTACGTTCATGTTTCCGAATATTAATTAAACTGTCAATTCCAAACAGCGAAAAGGTATACAACACAAATAAAATGTACAAAAATGTGTAATCTAACAACGAAATTATATCTATTAATCACGGATACGTAGTTCTTGTGTGCCGGGAGTGTGTCGTAACAAAATAAACGCAAGCGTTTGATGATAAATTTTTGTTAGAGAGAGTTTTAGCTTTGTTTTATTTTCTTTTGGCTTACGGACTGGCGTTTATAAAGGGTTTTCCAATAAGAGGTGTAATTTTGAAAAGCCCGCTATTTCGGTAGATGTCACTTTTGAAGCTGTAAGTTTTTGACGTTTGACAAGTAGAAACTACGCCATAAATAAAGATGGAACGATACACGCTTCAACAACGCATTGAAATTATTAAAATTCACTATAAAAATGGTGAAAATTTGGCAGAGACGGTTCGTAAAACTCGAACATTTTTGGGTCGTCATGAAGCACCTTGTCGGAGCGCAATAAAGAAATTGATGAAAAAATTCGAGCTGTTGGGACAAGTTAGTTATGTGAAGAAGAAAACCCGTGCACGTCGCTCAAGAACAGCCGAGAATATTGCTGCTGTAGCCGAAAGTGTTGAAGAAAACCGAGGTTTGTCCATTCCTCGTCGTTCTTTGGAATTAGGGATTCCACAAACGTCATTACACCGTATTTTGCATAAAGATTTGGGTCTTAAGGCTTATAAAGTTCAGTTAACGCAAGAACTCAAGCCGGCCGATCATCAACAACGTCGTGCCTTTGCTGATTGGGTTCTTGAAATGCATGAAAATGATCCGGAATTCCATCGAAAAATCATCTTCAGTGATGAGGCCCATTTCCACCTCGGTGGCTTCGTCAACAAACAAAATTGTCGCATCTGGGGCTCGGAAAACCCAAGAGTTATTGTTGAAAAGCCTCTCTATCCTGAACGTGTGACTGTTTGGTGCGGTTTATGGTCCGGCGGGGTCATTGGACCTTACTTTTTCGAAAATGAGGCTGGAGCAACAGTTACGGTGAATGGATTGCGCTATCGAGAGATGATTAATGATTTTTTATGGCCGGAATTGGATGGTATTTATCTGGACCACGTTTACTTTCAACAAGACGGCGCTACGTGCCACACAAGCAACGAAACCATTGATCTTTTACGGGAAAAGTTTCCGGGCCGTGTTATCTCTCGAAGAGGTGATCACAATTGGCCACCGAGATCTTGTGATGTGACACCTTGCGATTTCTTCCTTTGGGGCCACGTGAAAGACAAGGTCTACGCCAACAGCCCAGCGTCGATTCAAGACCTCAAAGATGGAATTCGTGAGGCTATCGAGGACATAGGGCAGCCACTTTGCGATTTGGTTATGGAAAATTTCATGAAAAGGATATGGTCCTATAGGCATGGTCGTGGTGGTCATTTGGCTGATGTTATTTTCCATCATTAACGGCATACCTTCCTCTTTATAATGTAATAAATATCCGATCATTTATCTTAAAAAATGGCATTTTTCTTTGAATATCAAAATAACACCTCTTATTGGAAAACCCTTTATATACGCGTATACATTTTAAACAATATAGGAAACAACTTCATAAGATAAGGGCAGTGACGGCTGGTGCATAAAAAAAGTAGGGGTTGCAATTCCAATGGTTCATTAAAACCATACATTTATGTATATATATATATATATATATATATATATATATATATATATATATATATATATATATATACATATATATATATATATATATATATATATATATATATATATATATATATATATATATATGTAAAACTTGTCATAGGCACCGGTGGATGAGAAAATAAATGTCTTTAAAAATTGAGTTCGTATGAAACAAAACAGTGTATTGTGGTATGCTATTTTCTTACTGGGTACAGCAACGGATGCGTACGGTAGCTCAGTATGTCGGAAGCTAGATCCGTATCTCTTTTAGAGATAGGTGTGCTTCGCTTTGATTACCCAATAGGCGCCACCTGCTTTACATTGTCTGTGTACTTACCTAGGGATAAAACAATAACACAAATAGGTTTTAGGAATGATGTTAATTTACAGACTGCTGGTGTATAGCTCCATAATAAAACTACTATTTAAAACACAATAACAATTCCATTTTATTCCGAAAAAATTACATACATAATATATATATATATATATATATATATATATATATATATATATATATATATATATATATATATATAATTTTTCTTTTATTTTGTCGTTTCTTGGGTTTAGGTTCTATATTAATAAATACATAAACTTATTGACGTTTCGCCCTTTATTCAAGGCATTTTCAAAATTTTTGCCTCCTTGACATTTTGCTGTTTTGTTTCAGAAACAAAACAGCAAAATGTCAAGGAGGCAAACATTTTCAAAATGCCTTGAATAAAGGGCGAAACGTCAATAATTTTATGTATTTATTAATATAGAACTTAAACCCAAGAAAAGACAAAATAAAAGAAAAATGATATAATCTATGATTCAAGAATCAAGAATATATATATATATATATATATATATATATATATATATATATATATATATATATATATATATATATATATATAAATAAATAGATAAGTTTTTGTCCGTGTAATTTAAAATAAAATAGAATCAAATATTGGCGAAGCAGACGTAAAAATTTGTCAATCTACATGATTCTCGTGTTAAAAAGTGCGGAACATTCCAAAATATGGAAAAACTCCGGGTCCGACAGATGGCGACAGCGCTATTTCGTCCTAATATGGGACTCGTCAGGCCACCGCATTCGGTACAAACCATCATCTCGCCTTTGCATCCTATAAAGCTGAGTTTAAAATCAAAAAACAGCAAACAAGACGACAACGGCGACATCTCGATGGTCCACTTGATAACACAAGAACCACACAGATTTAACAAAGTTTGTAAAAGAACCGCCATATGGTGGCGTGATGGTGAATTAAAACAGAAATATGTAAAATCGAGTACACGAAACGCGCTGCCCAAAGGATAGGGGTCGCATTTTTCGGTACTGGCAACCAAGCCTACTGCTAATTTCAGCACCCAAAGCCATGTGTGGCACGAAACGATCCCACCATGAGAGTATCGTTTAGCGTGTTTGAAAGCCAAACAAGTAAATAAATAAATAGATAAGTTTTTGTCCGTGTAATTTAAAATAAAATAGAATCAAACATTGGCGAAGCGGACGTGAAAATTTGTCAATCTACATTATTTTCGTGTTAAAAAGTGCGGAACACTCCAAAATATGGAAAAAATCCGGGTCGGACAGATGGGGACAGCGCTGTTTCGTCCTAATATGGGAGGCGAGATGATGGTTTGTACCGAATGCGGTGGCCTGACGAGTCCCATATTAGGACGAAACAGCGCTGTCGCCATCTGTCGGACCCGGAATTTTTCCATATTTTGGAGTGCTCCGCACTTTTTAACACGAGAATCATGTAGATTGACAAATTTTCACGGGCGCTGTATATTTATATATATATATATATATATATATATATATATATATATATATATATCTATATATATATATATATATATATATATATATATATATATATATATATATATATATATATATATATATATATATATAATTTTTTTTAACCTTACTCATAAAATAAATTATTAAACTAAAGTATGTCATATGCGTACAATAACCTTCGAAGCCAAGAAAAAGCAATTTATCGCCGTAATTTTCACGGAAAATCAACCTGTTCCTTGCGGAAAATGTTTATCAACCGCAGATCTTTCTTGCTGATTGTCTTGTCCATATTCCATACTTTGGAGTGCTCCGCACTTTTTAACACGAGAATCATGTAGATTGACAAATTTTCACGGGCGCTGTATATTTATATATATATATATATATATATATATATATATATATATATATATATATATATATATCTATATATATATATATATATATATATATATATATATAATTTTTTTTAACCTTACTCATAAAATAAATTATTAAACTAAAGTATGTCATATGCGTACAATAACCTTCGAAGCCAAGAAAAAGCAATTTATCGCCGTAATTTTCACGGAAAATCAACCTGTTCCTTGCGGAAAATGTTTATCAACCGCAGATCTTTCTTGCTGATTGTCTTGTCCCACTTCTGAACACCTAAAATCCGTCAAGATGTCGTCTTCAGTCTATCGAGGGATTTAAGATAAGACTGTTTCTCATCCTGCTGAAAATTTAAAATATTGAGCGTCAATTCAATTATTGGGGATGATTGGTAAAATATTAAGGGGATTTTCAGGTTGAAAATTGAAAAATTATTTAGAATTATTTTTGGTTAACTTCTTTGTAGTATTTTATTTATACAAAAATTTCTATAGAAAACTGTTTATTTAATGGCATTCTGTTTCTGCAGAAAATCATTAATATTTTGTATATTTCTTTTAATAATGATCAAAATAATAGAATTTTAGATATTCAACCATAATATTTGTTTTACATTTATTACCAAACTTCAATTTTCATATAGTCATTTTCGATTCTTATACTACATTTCTTTGATATTAAAATTACGTACCCCCATTGTTCGCTTGAGTGCTCTAAAACCGCCTTAGGGCTTCTTCATAAAGGGCATTATTTATTAGGACAGACCACTTTCATAATGATTAGCCCTTGTTGACGTACGTGCAAACACCTTCGTCAGCTTGCCTTGAGGCCTTGGGTCAGCTTAAGATAAAGAATAAGGTTGAAGATAATTTGCACAGATGGTAGTACAAGTAAGAGAATATACGGAGTAAGGTCTCAAAGTTTTTGCCCTAATATACGAGTATAATTAGTTCTCATTTCTATTTATTTTGCCAACTCTTAATTCACATTTCTATATTTATAAAAAATAGTTCAGAAATCCCCTAAAATCGTAGATTTAACCTTATGAATTGTGTTAATTTTTTTTTCTCTCAAGTCAAATTTTCATTTTAGGAATAATACTAGTCATAGAGCGCCAGTTTGAGACTATATGTTGAATAATTGAGTTTAAATAGCAGTTTTGGAGATACCATTTACACACTATGTTCTATTGAAATAGCTAAAAGAAATTTGGGGACCCATCTTGCACTGACTATATCCTTATTCAGTCCAGTACGATTCTCAGTGCTTTTTAATAGACCACTTCTTGTTATTCATTTTTTCACCTTTAGACGTGTATTTTTTTACTACTTCCTTCTCTATTAACATAATGTTTTCATCCGTAATCGCTTCGTGGCCAGCCTGAGCCTGTTCGATTTTAAATTTACTAAACAAAACATTCACGAACGGTGAAATATGAATGAGAAAGTTCTCTTTTGGCATTCAAACGTACTCCAAGGCAATTTTCACTCTTGAGCAGGCGCGGATTCAAGGAGGTGGGGCGGTGGGGGCGATCGCTCCCCCCCCAGAGCCTTAAGTTTAGGAAAATAGATCCGATTTTCCCTTTTATACTATAGTTTATTCAAGAACTAGAGAGAGTTTTTTATCTTTTTTCTTCTTCGCAAACTACATATGTTTTTTAGACCATAGTCTGTGGCAAAATCTGTTAGACACATATATTTTTCATAGGAATGGGTTAGAAATTTTATAATCCTAAACACCGGTCTATAATAATGGAATATTTGGGTTGGATAATAATAGATATTTGAAAGTGTGTGTTGAAAAGGATTTTAATCCTTGTCATAGGCGTCGGAAGGAGGTTTATTTTGTCACTAAGTATATATGGCATAGAAAATTATTTCGGTAATAAACTTAAAATAAAAAATTTTTATATTATTATTTTATTTCTTATGATTTCTTAATAATTCACATACATTAGAAAATATAAATAATTTTGACATATTTAATACAAATTACAACTGTATTTATATTATTTTTAATTTTGGCATAGAAACCGTTTTAGGCACATTCAGACTAAAATGTAGCCTTTTTCTCTAAAAAATTCAAAGTTATAATTTAAATACTTACAAAATACCCATTGTCAAAAATACAAGAAGTTAAACATATATAAAAAAATAAATTCGTCCATATGATATTAAATTTTTTTTGGGGCTATCGGTCATTTTATTATTAATTAAAAACATTTTTGGGACATTTCACGTTTCAGTTTATTTATTTTTTAAACCATCTGCAGAATTACAATTAAACACTAAAAAGAGATTCAAATGTAATTAATTTTTATATATTATAGAAAATTTAAATAATAAATTGTGTATACGCTGGTAAACATTACATATATAATTCGTAATCAAAGTCAGTGAAGCTATCTTCGCTCAAATTAATTATAATTGGTTCCTTTATCTCACCGATCATGAGATAGAGTTTCCACATCCTATTTTATTCTTTTATTATATGGATTTTTCCCAATTTTCGCAGTAACTTTATTCAAAAAAATCTTTCAAAAGGTCAGTTAAATTACTAATTTTGTAAGTTGTGTTATTTCTGGAACTCTACCTTTTACTTGAAAGAGATATTTTCTTCTCCAACGGATATTTTTCGGATGATCTATAAGAACAGATTTCCTATCTGGTTTTTCCCAGCAAAAATTAAATTCTCTGAGCAATTTCCACAGCTCAGTTATTCTAATTTGAGGTAAATCCCGATCTTCATTGATTTTAGTTAGAAATTTGTCGACGGTTGGGATCTGCTTCTCATAATAAAATGTATGTACAACTCCTTTTATTGCAGTTTACATCTCTTCTTTCAATGAGGTTTTTCGTCTGCCTGTGATCGAATGTGGCTTGGGAGTACTAACAATTCCAGTCGTTTTTATCTCCTTCAGTATTCGATACATAGTAGATTTTCCAACTCCTGTCATGTTGGAACACATCTCAACAAAGCTTTTAACATTATTATCTAGATATTGATATCTTAAGGCATCATAAACATTCATCGTAATAAGTTTTTCGTTGAGGAAAAAATGCCCAGGTTTAACGATTTTGGAATAAATATTGATGTGGAAGCCATATCTTTGGGTATCCTACTAAACTCAAATAATATATGAAAACAAGCACAAACAACATTAATCACTAAGGACACACTGTAAGGTGTACTTTGCTCACTGACAGAAATTAAATTGAACTATCAGAAATTTTATTGTTGCAGTAAATTTATAAAAGCTTATAATATCTAAATATAACTAAATATAATTAGATTTACGGCAGTCCTCAGTTACCTGCGGTACTGGAGCAGGTACGTTGGAGGTTTCGGTAACAGTTTTATTACTCTCTCTAGTTCTGGAATAGAGTATAGAAAAGAGAGTGCTTGCTATCGTCTCTCCCCTTCCCAAGAGCTTTGAGTTCAGGAAAATAGAACCGATTCTACCTTTTATACTAGGAATGTATATGCTGCTCGCATCCTCCCCCCCTGTTGACAACTTGTTTTTTCTTATGATCGCCCCCCCCCCTCTCCGAGAGCTTCAAATTCAGAAAAATAGCTCCGATTCTGCCTTTTACACTAGAAATAGGAATGTTATTGGTATCTCCCCCCCCCCCCCGTCGACAACTTGCCTTCGCTTGCCATACTGTACTTTTGTGATGTCACCCTCCCCCCCTTCCAAAGAGAGGGGCTGGATCCGCCCCTGCTCTTGAGCATATTGAAGTTTTAATAAACAATTACTAAGTGATATTGCAACAGTGAAATGAAACTAAGTAACAATTTTCTATGAGGAAGTAATAAATATTTCGGTAAATAAGTAATATTAAGTTTTGTGAAGTAGATGGGACCTTACTAAGTAGAAGAGCGTAATAAATTAACTAAAAAGAATTAGGTGATCATGATAATTTTAATATAATAAGGAGAAAATACATACCTTTACTTTTAATAAATAAACAAATTGTTAATATTTGTCTAGCAGCATGCTAACAGTTGGCCGCTATATCCATATTGCTGGGTACAGCTTCGACAGCCTTTATTTTATGAAAAACGTTTTCTAAAATACTTTAAAACGCCACATTGAGTCGAAATAATTTTGCATGTAATATATTATACATAGGACATTTATGACTAAATACAATAAATTAAACCAGTCCTGTAACTTAATATTTACAGAAACATAAATATAGTTTTTTTTTTATATTTTATAATATTCTTATATAAAGGTTTGTTTCTTAACATTCCTAATACAAATTATAACAATATCATAACCAAATCAACGCTGGTAAAAAAAGACCATAACCTATTTAGTAAATAAACCTGTCAATTTTTTAGGTTTGCATATGTATTTTAAGGTTGTTTTCGATTTTGAACTTTTAATAATAAACGATCAAGAATGTTTTAATCATCAATCATCAATTTTCATTATATGACCACTGGTGAAAATTATTTTTCCTTATAACTTTAAAGAACGAGCCTATTGCCTAGTAGCCAAGGTAACCACATGACCCGAAGGAAAAGGGCTTCGTCTTCCTTCATATCCGGTCAAACAAACAATTGCCCAATCATTATTACCAAGTAATTGAAATTTACATTCGAGCGTTTGAAGTAGATGGGAAAATTTTCTTGCTGACCAAAATAGCAATTGCGTCCCTTTGACCAAAACTCTGCTGGTGACATTTTGTGGACCTTGATCTTATCCAGGCAATTTAATGTCCCTTTTGAAATTTTATTTTGTTATTTTGGAGGTAATTATGGATTTTATTTCTTAGAAAATAGTTAGATAAAAATTAGAAATTGATATTGGTTTTTGAATATGTATTGGTAGTAATGAAAACTATGAGTTCATAAGACATTTGTTGATGCAGAACTATGAATTTTGAACTCATATTTTATTGTTTAAAAAATAAGAAATAATTTACTACTATGCACTTTAACTTGCCAAGCACCAAAAAAAAAATTACTACCAGATTCTCTAAACAGGTTTAATCTATTAACCCGATCTAAGTCCCATGGAAGTAGACCTTTCATTTGGTCAGTTTTTTTACTTACCGCATTTTTATTATTGGTATTATATACACGGTAGTCTAGTAGCGTGGCAAAGTCTAATAACTCTGTTATTATAAAAGTAAGAAAAAATATTATATGTCTATATTTCAAAAGTATTTTGGGGTAATATAAAAAAGTAGGCTAGCAAAAAATATACTTTTTTAAATGGAACATCGTGCATATTTTTACCTATTTGGGTTCGTTACAAAATTCTCTATACAATCTTCAAATTAGTTTTACATGTTTTACAACGTTGCCAAATTAATGAGAAAAATCTAGAAATTATGAAAAAAACAACAAACAAAATTGTGTTAATGTGTCTGGGTAACACCTAAAAGGTTTTAGGATACTTGAAATTTTTATATTTTTTGGAAGCAACTGGGAAAATTTTAAACAGAATTTAGCACACAATAAAACAACATTTTGTATTTGAAAGTGGTTCCAATACTGAAAGCAATCTGTGTTTTTAAAATGTTTCAACGGCCAGCGACGCATTAAAAAAGATGAATAGGAAAATTGTTATTAAAAATAATCAAAATCGTTCTTCTTGCTTTTTCTTAATAATTATCGATATATAACTTTTTAAACGATAAATATTTGGAACTACCAAGGTTATATTTTGACGAAATAGTACAATTTAAAATTTATAATTAACCACTAAAATTATTATATTTTGATATGGGATTAAAAAATAAATAAATTTTTCCTAAGTTTATAATCCGAAATAAACAAAAATAAAACTCTTTTTTCTAGAGAAAAAATTATCTGTTATGAAGTCAATTCTTACTTATAGAAATAATTAATATAATGAAGTAGGTTTTTGTTAGTTCATAAATTAACAATTTACTAATTAAAGCAGATTATAACATTTTTATAAAAAAAAATGAACCGACTTCTAAAAAAGCGTCAAAAAGCGAAAAAAAACAATAGAAATTTTGATATGAAATTGATATTTTTGAGGTTCGTGCCAAATTGATACCTGAGAAAATGTGGTTCACATAAGAGGATGGAAAAATACTTTATTTGTAATTGCTTTCTTACCATAGCTTGTATGTATCTCGTATTGGTATATATTTGTTGCATTTGGCACCGACTTCAAAAATTTCAATTTTACATACTCTGTATTGTTATTTTTCGCTTTTTGGCGCTTTTTTAGAAGTCGGTTCAATTTTTCTACAAAAATATTTTGGATTGCTTCTAAGGTCGCAAAAATGTATCTCTTTTATCCATAGTTGTAGACCACACTAAACTGAACAACAAAAAAGTCTTTGAAAATTCCCCAAATACCGGCTTTGATTAAAATTGCATCAAAAAAATATTTCTCTGTTATTGGAAATCTGCTATTTTCAATTTTAAGAAATCAGTTTTAGATTCGTAACCTAGACTCTTAAAACTGATATAAAAGGATTTAAGACATGCACATTTTTTAGTTTGACATATTAATCTCCTTATAATGCATTTGCTATATTAAATTGCAAAAAAATTAACTTCAGATTCGTAACCTTCGATCCCGAAAACCTCCTAATACCAATTTTGAAAAAATGTGAATAACGTGAAATTTTCAACCCACTACAATAGATCCGCCTTATTGGATCTCGAAAAAATAGTTTTAAACTCTTAATCTACATGCTCAAAAACCCCACAGTACTAATTTTGGCCATAATCCGGATATATAAAATTTTTAAACTACCATATTGCATCTGCCATATTGAATTTTCTCTAAATAATTTTCAATTCATTATTTGGATTCAAAGAAAAAAAATTACATTTTTAGTTTATACCCTCAAAAACTCTTCTATACCAATTTTGGAGAAAATGGGAAGATATAAAATTTTTAATCCGCTATATTGGCCATATTGAGTCTGTCATATCGAATTATTTAAAAATAATTTTAGATTCGTTACGTACGACCCCGCAAACTCCCCCATATCAAATCGGACAAAATTAGTTTTTTTGTCCTCCATATTATCAGCGCCATCTCAGATTATAATAAATGAATTTCGACCAAAATAATATGGGAACACCGCAGCAATTTTCTGAATATAATACAAAATATTGCATTTAAATCGCTGTCGCTCTTCCGGAATAATCGACGTATATACATAAGAAAACATACATAGCGGTTGGATGTTGAACCTCTTTTTTTCCAAAGTCGGTTAAAAATACCAATTGCTCCCCTGTGATATAAGCTCAGCAGATAGATTTTGTTGATTTTGATCTTATCTAAATGATTAAATAGCTTTTTGAAATCTCACCTGTAGATAATTTTTTACCTTAAAAGAAGTTTAAGACTTAAAAGCTGAAATATACTTCAAAATAAATGGCTATGAATGATCTAATAGACCCGTAACAAGGAAAAATTAAATAAAAGATAATTCTTTTTGATTATATATTTTGAAAAATTTCTGTAAAATTATAAATTTCCTGTTAGTAAAATAGCTTTAAAACCATTTAAAAACATATAGCAGAATAACTCTGAATTCAGAGTCTAGAATTTGATGAAAACAATATCCTGATCACATTTTGACCGATGCCGTCTTGAATAAAAACAGCTTGCAATCAGTCATGCTGAGTTCACTAATAACTATGCCTTATTTAGGTTTACCTTTATCGGTAAATTATCAAATTATGTATAGTTGAATTACTTCTTGACTATCCTTTTAAAATACCAAATGCATATTTAGCAGTCCCAAATTCTCTAAAATAAATTATCTTTGTTAAAGAACCTTTTTGGTTATTACCTTGTGAATATTTAGTTAAATAAATTAATATTTAAGAATAGCTACAGATTCTTTTTATCAGATTTCAGAAATCTATCAATATTGATAAAAATGTCAAGAAGATAATTATTAGCTGAAAGTATGAACTACGTATTTCATCTGAAATATCTCTAATAGACTTTATAAAAATGTTTGACTATAAAGTATAGTAAAAACCTTCCATTATTGCCAAGAATATGACAGGATAATTTCTGACTTATCGCTGAAAATATCTATACTTTTGAGAAGCTGAATAATTTCCGGCCAGTATGTAGGACTAGTTAGGCTAATATGATTCACTAATATCAGCCAATCAATGGTGATATCACTTAAATTGGTTCATTTCAGCCTACTAAAGAAATAAGACAGCAACACTAAGGTAAATTAGTAGTATTTAAAGTTGTACTTTCTTGTTGTATCTTATTACCATTTACTTTTGGCAACCCTTGCATCCTGCTGCAAACCCTACATCGACAACTGTTGTAACAGCAATCAGACAGTGTGTGTACATAAATTAAATTTTGCAGCCAACAAACAAAGCATCATCAGCCAAGTCGAATCGAAACACAATCTTAATTACAAATATTGCGTTCCATCTGCATTAGGTTCAACAAATTCATTTACATCAATTTAATTTGGTTTCTTATAGGGGTGAAACTACGAAAGTAATTGTTTGATGACTTTAAGTTATTACATTTCATACGCTTTAAGTGTATTTTAAATATATATATATATATATATATATATATATATATATATATATATATATATATATATATATATATATATATAATCTTCTTCTTTAGGTGCCATGCCTGTATTCAGACGTTGGTGGTCATCATGTTTACAATTTCCTGAAATCTTTCTCTATCGGCTGCTACGCGAAATAGTTCTTCTACCGTGCAATCACACCACTGCCTGATGTTACGCAGCCATGAAAGCTTCTTTCGGCCTATCCATCTTTTTCCTTCCACTTTTCCTTGTATTATAAGGCGAAGTAGTTGGTATTTAGGTCCTCTAATTATGTGACCGAAGTATTCTGTTTTCCGGTTCTTTATAATGTTCAAGAGCAGTCGATCTGTATCCATCATTCTGAGAACATCCTCGTTGGAAGTGTGCGAAACCCATGATATCTTTAGGATTCGACGGTAGCACCACCATTCGAATGCTTCCAGTTTGTTCAGCGTTGTGGTTTTTAGTGTCCATGTCTCGCAACCGTATAATAGAATAGACCATACATAGCAATTCAGGACCCTTTTACGAATATGCATTGATAGGTTTCTGTTGCACAGAACTGGTTTCCATGTCATAAAGGCCTTCCGCGATATTTCTACCTTGGCTATTATCTCTTCATCTGAGTCCCCATTTACATTCAACCAACTGCCAAGGTATTTGAAATGGTTTACACGCTCTATCTTCTTCCCATCGAGCCAAAGTTGACATTCATCTACAGTAACCTTTCCAACTGCCATCCACTTTGTTTTTGAGATGATTTTAAGGCTTCTTCGGCAGCTCGCTTCATTGACTAGGTTTGCTAATGTTTGGAGATCCTCGATGCTTTCCGCAAGAATGGCCGTATCATCAGCAAATCTAATATTGTTGATTACTTCTCCGTCTAGTCTTACTCCTTCTTGTCTGTCATCCAAAGCCTCCCTAAAGATTTCTTCAGAGTATACATTAAAAAGACAGGGTGATAGAACGCAACCATGTCTACTCCACGTTTGATGGATAGGTTTTGAGTACGACTGTTTTCAATTTGGATAGAGGCTACTTGATTGTAATACAGATGTTTTAGCAGTCTTATATCGTAGTGGTCTAGACCTGCTGCTTGTAGGCACTCAAAAAGTTTATCATGTTGTACTCGGTCGAATGCCTTTTCAATATATATATATATATATATTATATATATATATATATATATATATATATATATATATATATATATATATATATATATATGATCTCGTTCTAATCTCGTAGAGTAAAGATCCCTGAAAATGTCGCGTGCAATCGTAGGCGAAACATCGGATAATAATTCCAATTTCATACGGTCTAAACCCAAGAACCATGAATTTCAACTTGACTAAAGCCGTGAAAGCTTTCGTTCTTTATTTTAAATTCAAGTTTGGTTCAAACATTTGCTCCCCAATTCACTAAATTTAAAACTGAAGTAAGTTGACAGCAGAGGGTTTAAACTGACAAATGTAACATTATGTTAAACAAGTTTTGAACCTTAAAAATACAATGATAAAAAATAATTTCTGTTTATTTCTAAGCCGGCATATTTTGTAAATTTTCGTGAGGCAAATATTTCGGTCAGTGATATCAAGGCTTTATCTCTAGGTTCTTATTTTTGATATTCCTGTATAAACGTTTACTTGTTGACATACATATGTAATCCAAATTATCACAATATCAAAATCAAAACAAAACTGGTCTGCTAGAAAATTTAACTCTCATGGCAACTAGACCGGGTCCAATTCTTAAACCGTCTTACAAGTAAACCTACCGAGGTGTAACTCACCAAATTTAATGAAACTTGACATACGAGTAGTTGAAAAATATTAGACACGTAATGTTTTGTAGCACCCATAACTCACTTTTAAGGGTTAAAACTATCCCTTGACGGTGTAATGAAGGATGATAAGCAAGTAACGGAACAGCTAAAGACTTTCTAGGAAGGATTTGTTTGGTAAAGGTTAAGGTCATATCTGAAGCAATTTTCAACGAGAAATTAAATGGTGACCTTGCCAATAAGGTTTGAAGGTCAACTTAACTTTTTCAAAAGGAAACCTTCTTATTTAACATCTGCAATCGAAAGAGCCGTAAATTTTAATTCCAAATATGTTAAAAATTTGACTTTCACAATGACCTTCATGATTATTATTAAATAGAATACAGTAAACGGTATAAGCATATTGCTTACCTTGGCTTGGACCTGGTTGAATCTCAGCCATGGAAATACCTTGTGTAGAGTAAGGTTGTTCTATTTCTCTTTCACATTTCGCTATTGTTTCAAAACTTTGCCTTTTGACCACTGATAGTCGACTTGTTAGGTTTTCTGTTGGGTTGACATCCAAACTTTTGACAAACAACTTGTTCTCATTCGGGTTTGTGATACCGAGCCCATCAAATAATATTCTGTAAACAAGTACAAAACATTGTTACCCAACTGTGATTACTTTATATAAAACCTCAAAACTCCAATCTTCTCCTTTGAAAATCGAAAAAATAATAACTTTTAATATAAGAAAAATAAACAAATATTATCAAAACTTACATCAAAATGCAATTTAGATTGTGTAGATACAACTGCCGGACCTTGCGGGTTAGCTGAATCCATCTTCTATTATTTTCGGGATGTGAAATGTGAATAAATAACTTTTCAGGTATTTTAAATACAGTACTTGTACACTGAAGAACCACATAACACTTATAAAATTTAAAAATCATTTTTTATTACAAATGTTACGAAAAACTTTTACATCATCTTATCGGTTTGCCAGTGTTTGAGAACATGTGACGACACATCGATCACATGACATGTATTGTCCTTTTGGAGCGAAATTTGAAACGCAATTGAAAATACAGAATTTTTAAAGTATTAGTTGCATTAAAAAAAAAATATAATAAATATTTTGGGCTATATAGATTCTTAAGTATGGTGTTAAACACTTCCCCAAAAAAAGCCAATAGTATATTTTCAGATTTGAAATCACCGAATGACTTCCTAATCAGTTACACGATACCATTCCTCAAATATTAGTAGCGCCCTGTTAGTCATAATAGTAATGAAAACTCCTGCTTAGAGAAAGGGTTGATGTTAGAGTGACATAATAGAGATTTAGTAACAGGGTGTAATCAATGTTTGTAATAACAACTTGTTATAAGCGTGATTAAAAATATATAGGGGTATTCTACAGAGGAAAGTCGAAGGGAAGAAATGTTAGTTATTATATTAAAATGATATAAGACTAGCAAGGATTGATAGGGTGATTTTTTTAGATTAAGGTGATTTAAATAAGGGTGATATATTTTAAAAATATTTACCTTGCAAAAACACCATAATTTCTTCTCTTGTTTGAATTGTGTAAGTTGCTTCTTATTAAGTACCAAAATAAAAAATATGATTCTTTAAAAACACATTTATTTTTAACGCTTGGTTTAAACAACAATAGATTTGTTTGAAGGCTGTTTATGATCGGTGGGGGAGAGGCTTTTTTGATGTTTGACAGACATAAACATGTTTATTTATCTTTTCTTCCAGTTTAATTACTTGTCGTGACCCTTTGCAGTGTTTTTAAGTGTTAGAAATTACTATAAATGCGACGTTAGCAAATAATATTAACAAAAAGAGGATTTAAAAACTTATATTTATTGGTCAATATTGTTAGATTTTGTTTACATACTGAAAATAACAATAATAGTAATTTAGACAACTATAAATTCGTACTTTCATGTAGGGGAGACCGGGGCTACAATTAACAAAAAATATATTTTTAGTTGAGCTTAGAAATTATTCAATATTTAGACTTGATTTTTGAGATACATGATGCTTTAATCATTCAGGTATTATGTAATTATCTCAAAACAAACGTAATAGAAACGATGCTGCAGATAGAAGGCTTTTTCTCAAAAATGGTAGTTGTTAATTGTTACCTCACGTTTAGGGCTAGAATTAACAGGTATGGGCAAGTATTAACGGAAGGGGTAAAAATTAACATATGTTATGCTGACTAATATAAAGAAAAATAAATATATTTAAGACATAATTTTTTATTAATGAAAGTGAAATTAATACAGCCTGGCACGGAACTCGTTTTCTTATAAACTCACAATAATAAAATCACAAAATATGTTAACATAAACGAAAACTCAAAATACGTTTAAATATTTCAACATTTTAAAGTAAAATCTTTCTAAATAACTATTTATCAGTCTTAAACTGGTCATAATTTTTATATTTAAACTTAACTAGACAAATTACTTGAACAACATCATTCAATGCGGTAGAAAATGGCACATTTTTTTATATTAAAAGCTAGGTAATGAGTCTTTAATAAACGTCTTCTTAAAACTTAATTATCATCGTCTTTAGACTTAAACAACATATATAAAATGTAGTTTAATACAAAATCAACAAAAATATCAAGGATTAGGAACTATTTTAGATACCTATGAACTAAAAGAGTATCTATGCATATTCTTCATCTGAATTACAATTCAAACAACAGAATGATGTGATATCATCTTTGATACATCCTGCTTGGGCCTAGTCCTTGCAAGAGATACATTGGATCCATTCACCACCTGATGTATCTTCATTACGCCGCAAATGATACAAAAATAGTCATCATCATCGTTAGAGCTATTGCTTTCATTTAATATCCTTTTCTTCACTTTTCCTATTTTTTCGTCTTTATCTATATTTCCTTTAGCCTTTCCATTACCTTTTAACTTATCTTTTTTATTTTCTTTATTCTGGTGTTTCGATGTAATTTTCCTCTTTTTCACTTCTCTAATATTATATTCTTCTTCTAGAGCATTTTTTCCGGAGTGTCGGTAAGAATAGCAGACTTTTTAGCGCGTTTTCTATTAGACGAAACTCGTGGTGGAGCTTTTGGCAGAGGTCTTCAACTGCAAAATCACTAGCACCTTTTTGCATGCCTGACGGTCCAGCTACTGGTTCATTAGACATTTGGAATATCACTTCAGTCACACTTATATCAACATTTGTTACATCGTCTAAAACTTCAGAGTTTTCCAAATTTAGTGAGAGATCATCAATATTAACACCATCATCATCAGGTGGTTCAGCGACTAGTGACTGGTTTTGATCGCTGGGGTCTGGGCGGTCCGTGACAAAAGAAGGCGCAAAGTCAGATTCTTGAAAAATATCTTCGTTGCACGGCCAGATGCCAGACTTTTTAAAAGCGTTGATAATATTCATAGGGTTAAAGTCCAACGGTAGCGCTTTTTTAACAATTCCAGGGAGGTCATATATAGACATTGTTTTTCCCGGGTTACTGGCCATCTAAGAAGTTTGCGCTCTGTTCATATAATTTTTGAGTGGCCCATAAACCCTGACATCAAGGGGCTGTAAGTGATGCGAACAATGAGGCGGAAATGACAACAAAACAATATTGTTGTTCTTCGCCTTGTTTACCACTTCCTCATTAACATGCGAGGTATGGTTATCTAATAAGAGTAAAACGGGATACTCTTTTGAGGGCTTCACGTAATGATAAAATGATCGATCCATTTTACAAACTCCTTTTGAGTCATCCATCCTGATTGGTTGCCAACGCCTATGCATTCTGGTGGCCCGTTTCTAATAAACTTATTATTAAATCGCAGACGAGGGAAGATAAACATACAAGGTATGGAGTTGCCAACAGTATGTGTTGTGACCAGTACACCTCTTTCGCGAGACGTCACAGCACCGACCTGCTTTATGCCTTTTCCTGTAACAATTTTCTTCGGCTTTTGAACGGTTGTGATATATATATATATATATATATATATATATATATATATATATATATATATATATATATATATATATATCATTCATAAAAAGAACAAAATATATAGGTACCTAGTTATAGTATAAAAATATGCAAATAATAAAAATATAGGTATGAATAAAAATAAGAATTAATATGCGGATAAAAAAAAGTACCCACCTGTTTCATCAAGGTATTACGATTTATTATCTTTTTAACGAAACTTTAAAAGTTAGCTGTTTTTAATTGGTGTGTTTATAAATAAACATAGAAGGTGTAAAAGTGTAAAAGTCAAATAATTCTTTAATGTCAACAAAAGGGCAGTTTTATTTCTCATTTTGGAAGAAATCTAATCAACACAATTCTAGAGGTGTTTTTTTTGTGTCTTCTTAAGCCATATTCCTATTGTTTCAGTGTATTTTTCTTCCTTCTTCCTGTTTTGATTTGGATTATTATTTTCATCGTCTCAATCTGGGAAATATTTATGATGTTCTGACCTAGCCTAAGTTTTTCGTTTTGAGTTTCTTTTTCCCATATATCTTAGTGCGCCTTAGGGAGTAAGAAAATTCGGAAATATGGTGAACCTGGTCTGAAGTTCAGGTAAAACTAGATTTGAGAAAAACAATGGCCCTCTATAAATAGACAGGTCTGTATTATAATTTTTGCTAATATTGAAACACCTGAAATAATAAACAAACTTTCTTTACCTGCATTGGATGTTAAACATAAATTTTATATAGATACACAGGGTGTCTGGAAAATATGGGTGCAACGTTTGATGACAGACTTTTGGCGTCAAAATAAGTCGTCAACTAATTATATCCGATACTGCTTCGTTTGGGTGGTAGAACCCGACAAAGTTTTAAAAAAATATTGATTTTTCCTAAATTTCTTGAAAACGTGATAACTGAATTTAATGATTTTTGGTGTGTGGTCTAACACTATAATATGACGTTTTCTAGTAGTATAGCTACCGGCTATAAAGTAGTGTAAGTATTATAAAAGTGTCGTCACTTGTTAACATCGCTTCTGGTTTTATTTGTCATCAATGTTTGTTAGATAAGCGGTTTCGCCAGAAAAAAATACTTTCCGGACACCGATATAATCTAATTGTAAGTAAATGTGAGGCTACTTTAACAGGACTCATAAAGTCTTGTCCAAAAAAGCTTCATTATAGATTCTAATTTATAATTTTCCTTGGAGTTCCTTTCAAAGAAGTGTTTGAGATCGAAAGAGAAAATTAAATTAAGTTGATTAGTAATAAAAATATAAAATTTTGAATAAAACAATGGCTCTCAACTTTAAAACCTCGAAAACTTCGTTGAAAATGATCTTTTTGCAAAACGGCAAAATACGTGTACACTTTTCTGGTTTCTGTAATGATATATTTCACGAAAAAATCATTTTTTTTTTGAAAAAGTCTCATTGCATGATTTGAAATGAAATTGGTCATTGAAAAAAGAAAAAATGTATTGTGTCTCCACCTACATTTTAGCACCCATGAAAACAATTGTAATTGAACAAGCATATAACGAAAAAAATTCATAAAAAGAACGATAATAATTTTTAATAGAATCGCATTTTATTTTTCTAAAAACGGCCGCCATTTTGTTAATTTTAATTTTTTTTTCTAAAAGTCTATGACGCTTGTGACCTTAATCAAAAGAGAAAACTGATTTATGTCGATTAGTCATAAAAATACACAATTTTAAATAAAAAAAGACATTTTGCTTCACTGCAAAAGCTCTAAGTTCCACTTTAAAATCTCGATAACTTCGTTGAAAAGCATTTTTTCGACAAACGGTAAAATACGTGTAAACTTTTTTTGAGTTCTAGAATTTTATATTTCACGGAGAAAGCATTTTATTTTTCTGACTATTTTCAAAATTATGTATTTTATATGTCAATATTAACAAACGGTACTCTGCACGCGAACTCCGTAATAGGATAGAAAAGAAATTTCTTTGCTATTTCTTTCTATTATGAAAAATCATTCAAAACTTACTCTGTAAACACATTCGGCAACGGTCGGGTCTGTCCGAACAAGCAATCCTGCTATAGAAATAGAAACAGTCTTTGGCTTGCTGCTGTTTTTCTATCTCTCTCAAAGCAATTTGAATGCTGTACAAGTTTGTCTCATTTTTTTCCTGATTTACGTGTGTTTAAATTTGTGGTTATGTCAAATGTGAGATATATTTGTTTCTAAGAATAATATATATATATATATATATATATATATATATATATATATATATATATATATATATATATATATATGTTTTTATATTTCATTTAGCTAAAAGTATAGATTTCCACGTTATATAAGAAAAAAAATATCAAAATAGCAATAATTATTTTTATTTCTATTTGTTGTTTCTGTTTTATTTATTAACGGTAAGAATCAGAACAATAATGAATTATTAGAGCTTATTTAAGAAAAAATAAATAAATATATACATATTATATATACAATTTAAAAAGTATTTAATTGTTTTACTTGGCAGCACAAACTTCTGACTGACACGGCTTTCCTAAATGCCTGTTGAGCCATAGTATGTAACGTTCATTGCCAATGCTCTTCTGATAGGACCCTGGTGCAAAAACAACAGGGACTTTATTATTTCGGGATACACTGTCCATATGTGGTATAAGTTATTCTATTAGGTTTTGTACTAAATCTCTAAGACGAAAACATTTTCTAAATTCATCTTCAGGTAAAGCAAGACTATTACTGTGGGCTTTCAAATGTTTCCTCTCCAGTCTCGTAAATTCCCTGTCTTCTTCATCTGCAGCGTTTTGTGCAAAAGACACAAATATCGGATCCATATTTTCTAATAGGTAATTTACAAAAAAAAAGGTCAGGAGTTGAATACTTTAGAATATGACATTCGAGATTTCACAATAAAAATTTTTCGTCAATTAACCTAAAAACTTACAAAGTAAATATGTTCAATATTTTTTTTTAGTTATAAAGTCCCTAGAAAAGATAAATATTTTTAGAGATGGTAGTTTGGAGTTATTTCTATGCGAACTAGCCCGAAGTTTTAAGGAAAATATCATAGAGAGTAGCTTACGTTGATAGAAAGAAATTTTCTTTCTTCTCTATTTCTTTTCTGTTTCTATTTCTATCGTGTTACGGAGTTCGCGTGCTGGTGTCTTATTAAAGTTTCCAGCCAATGATAATTCGATAAGTGTTTCTCTATATATCCTTATAAGTCTGAGTAGCGCCCTCTATAAAAAAGATGGTTTAAATAATAGATACTAGAACCACGACCATCTGGCCTCTGCATAAATGATGAGCAGCTGTAAGCACAATGTTTCCAGATGTAAAGATTTAAAAAAAAATTTAAAATACAATTTTTTAAAAAATAACTTCCAAACACTGGTAGATGTTATTTAAAACTGCAGTGTTTTTGAACAAATTGGCATCTAATATCGCCTATGGTGATCAGAAGTCTAGTTGAGCAGTTTTTCCATTTAACTTGAAAACTACTGATCTATAAAAAAAACTACTAGAGGTCTCATTTGCTTGAAGAAAAGTGACACAAATCAGAGACTTATCATATTCTTTTTATAAAAAATGTCAATTATAAAGTTGATTGGACATAACTATATAAATATCTATTATTAAGTTATGTGCAATATAAAATAATCATTATTTTATTTTTTAGTGCAATTTTTTGGCGTCGCTTTATATTTTTTTACATTATTATCCTTATTTTTAAAAGTGTGATTAAATTAATTAATTTTAATATAATAAGGACTTCAAGTTCTTGTTCAAAATCACATTATAATTTCTATTCTTAAGAAAATTTTGAATAAATCAATACAAACTCTTAAGGAAGTCAGTCCTATTAAGAAACTACATCCAATTTCAGCATATTTTAAATCAGATAAACGAACATTATCCTTTCCCCTTTTCTTATCCTTAAACTCTTGATAGTCTGTAACAAGTGTTTTGGGTCATAATATTAAAGAAAACGATCATTTTGTGATCTCTTATATTTTACCAAACAATAACTTTTCCATTACCCACTATTACAGTATAAGTAAAAATTTTAAGGTTATATTGTTATATTAAAAAGTCTCATACATCTAATTTTCTCTGTTAAAATCCCAAAAATTGCTTATTCTGAACAAGTTGTGAGGTATTCTATATATGTATCTGTTTGTGCTTCCAGTTTTATTCTATTATATATTAAAAAAAACATTAGAGAGGTCTAACTAAAGTAAAATCGGGATTCATTAAACAAGTTTTAAATTTAAACAAGAATTAATTATGGAGGTTTCATTTAAAATTTGTCGCACACGGCATAAGTAATCCCTTAGCAAATATTGTTAATGATTGCCACACAGATCTTTCCCACTAATCTCAAGACAGCCAAAGTGATTCCTATATTTAAAAAAGGGGATTGCCAGTGCATCAAAAATTACAGACCAATCTCCCTGCTTTCAGCAGTGTCAAAGGTCTTTGAAAAAGTTATATATTAGATTATTTGAACATCTAAACAGACTCAATATCCTGAGTAAAAATCAATTCTGCTTTAGGCCTAACAAATCTACTGAAATGGGAATATTCAACACAATTTCCTATATAAATGAAAGAATTGACACAAATAATAAAGTGGCAGGCCTATATTTTGATGTGTCTAAGGCCTTTGACACTGTGGATCATAACTTGCTTTTGACAAAGCTTGGTGCGTATGGGGTCAGAGGTGTTGCTGCCAGTTTGCTGCAATCCTACTTATCGGATAGGCAGCAAACAGTCTGCTTTGCTAAAAAAATCATCATTACTTTTCAGATAGAACTAAATTATTGCAGGGGGTACCTCAGGGCTCCTTTTTGGGACCCATATTATTCTTAATATATGTAAACAATCTGGGGGATGGATTGGCCGCGGATAGCGTTTGCCAGTTTGCTGATGACACATCAGTGATTCTGGCGAACATTTCTGTGGCAGGACTGTCTCGAAAGTGCACAAACTCTGCATTGAAAATGCAGCAGTGGTGTTCTAATAACGGCCTCACTCTAAACGTAGATAAAACCGGCCTCATTCTTTTTTTAAAGCATGGAACAAGGTCTGAGTCAGTGCTTGTGTGGCTTGGGGGGAGATTTGTACCTACTTTGGAACAGGTTAAGTTCTTGAGTGTTCATTTGGACCCCTCTTTAAACTGGGAACATCATATCTCAGCTCTTGGGGCTAGGCTTAGCAGTTTGTGTGGTGTAGTCCGAAGGCTTCGTGATGTGATCACTGCAGAGACTGTTAGGCTTTTCTATCTTGTGCAAATACAATCTCTTGTCTCTTATGGTATTTCTTTTTGGGGATCATTAAGAAAGGCTATTATTATATTTAAAATTCAAAAACGCATAATAAGATGCATCTTCCACCTACATCCAAGAGCTTCATGTCGACCATTTTGTATTCAGTTTAAGTTGCTTACTGTTCCCTCATTATACTTTAGATCTTTAGTCATGCTTGTCAGAAGGAATACGGAATTATTTCCGCTAAATAGACAGCTTTATAGGGGAAACATGATTATGACTACCAGAGGGGCGAATGACCTAAGGGTACCTTTATATAACTCCACCTTCTATGAGAGAGGACCATACTATATGGCGATTAAAGCCGTAAGGATATTGCCAAGAGAAATCTGGTTTACCGAGTCGATTAATTGCTTGAAGAGACATGTAAATGAATGGCTGTCTGATAGGTGCTTTTATTCTTTCAATTTTAATGAATAGCTTTTGTAATGTCAATATTTTTAACTTAATATTTTTTGTTTAGTGGGTTTTTCTCATGCATTTGTTTTGTGTGTAAAAATTTTATTCCTTTTAAATTAGAATATCTTATTTTGCAAACTGTAAAACTTTGTTCAGTTTAAACTGACTCTCTTATTACTACTTTTTTAAATTATCTTGTATCTGTCTTTTTCTCCTTTTGTTTTCATTTGTGTAAAGTTGCTATCGAAATGTCGATTAGTTTTTATATTAACTGTAGTTAGATCGATATATTTACAATTCTTAATATTAAACATTTCTTTCTCTGACGTTGCTTTGTTATGTGATCATAATTTTGTTGACAAATAAAGGATATTATTATTATTATTTATGATTTACAAGCCAAACGGCTTCGCACTCCCTCCAGGGATTATTCACTCATACCAGGCATACAAAGACACCAAAAGTATGAAGCTCTGTGGGAACCCTTTCCATGTTATCGGGTCCTAGGTGACGTTGTCTGCTGCATTTCCCATGAATTTTCGGACGGTTCGCGCGGTTGCTAGGAGAATTGCTTTCTGCATCGGCTTATAAAGACGCTCACTAAGGCCCAGTCCCTTGATGTTCTGCAGGAGGTTCTTCGGTATCACTCCAGTTGTTGACAATATTATGGGAATCGTTTGGACGCTGTTCATTGCCCATTGTCTTCGGATTTAGACCTCCAGATCTCTGTATTTGGCGATCTTCTCGTTGTATTTTGGCCTTAGGTTGTTGTTGTTGTTAGGCACAGCAATGTCGATTAGTGTGGTTCGCCTAGAAATTTTATCTATTAGTATAATGTCTGGTCTATTATGAGCTACTGTTTGATCTGTCAGAACCGTTCGGTCCCAATATAACTTGAACTGGTTGTTTTCAAGAATAGGCTCCGGATTGTACTTGTAATAAGGCACTTTTCCTACCTGTAATGGGTTTAACTTTTCTGCTAACTCTTGGTGGAGTATCTTAGCGGCTGAGTCGTGTCTTTCCTTATACTCGGTTGCGGCAAATGCTTGGCATCCTCCAGTTATGTGCTGAATTGTCTCCAATGTTCGACAGCCATATCTGCATTGGTCATTTTCTATTGACGGATCTCTAATGATGAACTTCCGAAAGTTCTTCGTCGGAATAACCTGGTCTTGGATAGCTAACAAGAAGCCCTCCGTTTCCGGAAACATCTGTCCTGAAATCAACCAGTAGTTCGACGCTGAGTTGTCGACATTGTCCTGATTGACCTCATTTGGATGCCGTCCATGAAGTGGCTTCCGTAGCCAGGTTTGTAACTTCTCTTGGTCTGTTTGGCGGTGAAAAGTAATATCTTGTTCCCTCAACTGTAGCGGTGTTGTATCGTCTGCCTCGCATATTGCTCGATGTAGTGTGGAAGAGTCCGCCAACCTGTGGAAATATGAACGTAAGTTTATTATTTGTTGGTCGAACTGCTTACCAATATCCACCAATCCTCTTCCTCCTTGGTGTCTTGGAAGCATTGTACGTTCAATAGCACTCCGAGGGTGATATTTTTGTGCTTTTGTTAGGAGTGTCCTTATTTTTCTTTGCAGGTTTTGGATGTCCGTCCTGCTCCACTTTACAATTCCAAAAGAGTAGCTCAGCGCAGAGCAAGCATACGTGTTGAGCGCCTTAAACAAATTTCTACTATTTAAATTAGTTCTTAATACCCGCCTTACCCTCCTGACAAATTCGGCTGTCAATTCGGCCTTCATAGTGCCATGATCAATTCTTTTAGCCTGTTTCATACCTAGATATTTGTATGTTTGGTCTGCTTCCATTGCAGCTATAGTTTTACCGTTCTGCATTTCAAAAGCCCCCGGTTCTATCTTCCCTTTAGCGATGTTCAAAATACGGCACTTGTCAAGACCAAATTGCATTTCGATATCCCCGGAGAACTCCTCTACAATTTTAAGCATTTGTTCCAGCTGGCTTCTGGTAACAGCCATCAGTTTAAGATCATCCATGTATAGAAGATGATTCACTCTGACTATCTTTTCGTTGTTGTTTCTAACACTAAAGCCGTGTCTGGTGGAGTTCAAACGGCGTGATAGTGGGTTCATTGCAAGGCAGAACCACAATGGGCTAAGTGAATCGCCTTGAAATATTCCTCTTCGTATCGGAATGGTGTTAGTTTCGATGGTGTCACTGGATGGCACTTGCAATTAGATCCTAGTTCTCCAGGTTAACATCATGCGTTCTAAAAAGGAAACAAAATTATTGTCGACCCTGTACATTTCTAATATAGTTTTGAGCCACTCATGTGGTACTGAGTCGAAGGCCTTCTTATAATCCACGTAGGCAGCAAGGAGGTTTCTTCGGTTGGTACAGGCTTGGTTACATATGACAGAGTCAACAATCAATTGTTCCTTGCATCCCATTGCTCCCCTCATACATCCTTTCTGTTGAGTTGCAATGATGTTATTTTGCTCACAATGTGCATAGATGCGTTGGGTCAAGCAGGAGGTGATCACCTTATACAGGGTGGGTAGGCAGGTGATTGGCCTATACTTAGCTGGGTCATGTGTATTGTGTTGGTCCTTTGGTAGGAGGTACGTAATACCTTCGGTCAAGAACAATGGCATTTTTGCTGGGTTAAGAAAAACATCATTAATAAGATTAGCCAGCTGATGGTGCATACACCAGAACTTTTTGAGCCAGTAGTTCTGGATCCCGTCGAGACCTGGAGCTTTCCAGTTATGGGATTCCTTGATTATTCTTGAAATTTCCTCGGTGGTAAATGGCTCAAACTGCATCTGGCTGTAATCTTGGCAGATTTGGTGTTACAATCGGCTGGTGTGGAAAGTTGGTTTCCCCAAAACTCTTCTACCTGCTCTCTATTGGGATATCTATTATCTGCTATATTAGGTGGAGAGTTTAGCTTACGGTAGAAAGTCTTTTCTGATCGTTGGAAGAGCGCATTGTCTCGTTTCCGGTTATTGCTGGTCTTGTACCTCTTTAGCCGTCCTGCAATAACAGAGAGCTTCTGTTTCAGCGAGTCAAGGCATTGCTGAGCAGTAACATTCGCTGGATCTTGTTGCGAATGATATCGGACACGATTCATGATTTCTTCAACTCGCCTTTGCAGTCGACTAGTTCTTATGCCCCTGATGTACTCCATCAGCTGTCCTATATCTATTCGAAGATTTTCAATTTTCTTGTTTAGACGTCTTTCCCATGGTGGTATGTTGGGTTCTATCCTTGCTGATCGACGCTCTGTTGTAACTTTAATTTCTAGAGCTCTAGCTATAGCAGTCGCGGCATAGTAGATGGTCATATGTAAGGACCCCAGAGTGTAGGCATCTGAAACATAAGCTGGTAAAATCCGATTGTTCATGATGTCTAATATGGCACCCAGTTTTTTGGATGAATTAATTTTTGGCAGTGCCGGTCTTCTTGACGGATTGCTCCCATCATACTCCAACACCGCAGCACTCATTTCCGTTGACAGTTTTTGATAAAAGAGTTCAGTGTTGTCCTGTTGAGTTTGGTCATTCAGCTGTTCCTGTTGTTCTTGGACCTCAGGTTCCGGTTGTGGCTCAGGTTCAGCAATCGGATTGTTGTTATTGTCAGTGCCTCTGATCTCACGTTCAATTTCCTCTTTGATGCTATTAAGCCGAGCTTCAGGAATTAGGCTGCTTCGGAGAATAACTCTATACTGGTCAGCTATTCTCTGGTGGGACACTTGCATGTGTGGGTACTCTCTGCAAAATTCGGCATGTAGTTGTTGTCTGTAGCCGATCATCTCTCGTCCTAGTTGAGTCACCCTATAAAAAATGCGCATTATTGTCTCGTTCATGGACACAATCCATTTCATGCGCTGTCTTGGTCGTCCCGCTTGAGTAAGTGTTGGTTGGGGTTCCCGCACAGCATCTTCGGCTGGTAGAGCTCTTGGAGTTATCTCACCCTCGTGTTGATGTAGTTGTTGTGGTTGTTGTCTGTCCACAGCGATATCAACTCTCATGCCGTTGTTTGGTTGTTCTTGAGTCTCTGGGTCTGGCTGTGGCGCAGGTTCTGCG
The DNA here is from genome assembly GCA_034092305.1 of Diaprepes abbreviatus. Classification (NCBI taxonomy): domain Eukaryota; kingdom Metazoa; phylum Arthropoda; class Insecta; order Coleoptera; family Curculionidae; genus Diaprepes; species Diaprepes abbreviatus. The sequence goes on from JASJET010000018.1 coordinate 14,289,068, forward strand.
GTTTGTTCATTGTTATCGATGCTTCTTATCTCTCGTTCTATTTCCGCTTTGATGATGTTAAGTCGCGCTTCTGAGATAAGTTTATTTCGGAGAATAGCTATGTATTGGTCTGCTATTCTCTGTTGTGACACTTGTAGGTGTGGATATTCCCTACAAAATTCGGCATGAAGCTGTTGTCTATAGCCAATTGTTTCTCGTCCTAGTTCAGTCACCTTATAAAAAATGCGCATTACTGTTTCGTTCATGGATGTTGTCCATTTCATGCGCTGTCTCGGAAGTCCCGCCTGAGTGAGCGCTGGCTGAGGTTCCTGCGCAGCACCTTCGGAGGGTGGAGCTCTTGTTGTTTGGCTCTCATGTTGTTGTTGGGTTGTAGCTTCTTGTGCGACAGGGGTTCGCCTCCTCAACACCCTGCTAACTTCTCTTATTATTATTATTATTATTATTATTATTAAATGCTTTTAAATATATATGAACTTTTTTTTTTGGTTAATTTGAATGGTAAAAAGGGCCACATGTATGTAGTTAGGTTTGTAAAAGAAAAACATATTATGATGTTAGAAAGTTGTGACTTAGAGATCGGACATAGCGATAATTTGGGTCAGGTTTTATCCCGGAAAAATATGGCTATTATAATAATTTTTTGCAAGATTATATGTAACTTTCGGAAGGAAGGTTAAGATTCGTTTGGAACGACTATCTTCATGTAAACTGTATTTTTAAAATACGGAAATGTATTATCGTAGCGCATATTTGAAAAGAGTTTAATATTCTGTCAGAAAGGGCGCTTAACTTTGAAAGAAAATTATTTTATCCATGAATATAAAACGCTCGACTTCTTGTCTATTAAAAGTTAAAATTGAAAAGTGATTGCATTACGCCTCAGATTATCACGAAAAGATTGAAAATTACAAATCTTATTAACACTTTTTAATCGTAGTTAGGGGAAATTGTGAAAAGATTTCTTGGTTGTTTTTGGTTTAAAATATATTGCTTATCTTTGAAAGATATATTGTTCCCCTATAAGCGATTTGTGTAATAATATGTCCATTTATTTTTCAAGAAAAAGATCACGTATTAGGAATCATAATTTAGCTTTTTTGCTTGCAAAAGCAAAGGAGAAGTTTGAAAAAAAATCTGATTTTTACGAGAATTTTGAATTTAAAAGATTTATAAAAAATTAACGCGGCATATAATCAAAAACTTCCTTCAGCTTCAAAAACAGCTTCAACCTCTATAAAAAAATAAAAGAAGCAACAGGAAGTTACCGTTAACGGAGTCCTAGAATAATCTTGGACTCGGACAACAACATGATCACCGAAACTGACAAAAAACTTGTAAGATGGAAGCAATATATGGAGGAATTGTTTGGAGATGAAAACAACAGTACTGTGAATACAGTCGTTGGCGGGGAGGGGCCTACCATCTCACAGGCGGAAGTGGAATCAGCGATAAATAGACTCAAAAATAACAAAACCCCCGAGCCAGACCAAATACACGGAGAAGTTCTCAAATTAATTGACTCAGAATAAATAAAACTACTGACCACCCTCTTTAACAAAATTTACATGAACAATCACATACCAAAAGACTGGCTACTGTCGACATTCATCCCGATTCCCAAAAAAACGAACGCAACTAAGTGCTCCGATCATAGAATAATCAGCTTGATGAGCCACGCTTTAAAAGCTTTTCTTAACATCATTCAAGCACGAATATATAGAAAATTCGATGAAAACGTAAGTGACACGCAGTTTGGCTTCAGACAGGGACTTGGCACTAGAGAGGCCTTGTTTTCCATGCAGGTTCTGATTCAAAGAGCACGTGACATCAATGCCGACGTCTTTGCATGCTTCATAAATTTTGAAAAGGCATTTGACAGGGTGCAGCACAGTAAACTGATTTCAATCCTACAAGAGACAGGAATCGACGACAGAGACAGAGAGATAATATCAAAGCTATACTCACAACAAAAGGCTATTGTACGAGTTGAGAATGAGACAACAGAAGAATTTAATATAAAGAGAGGAGTACGCCAGGGCTGTATACTGTCGCCACTTCTATTCAACGTATACTCAGAACATCTCTTTAAAGAAGCACTGGGCAACATAGAAGATGGAATTATTGTAAATGGAGAAGTAATAAACAACCTAAGATACGCGGATGATACCGTTCTTATAGCCGATACCGCAGAGGGACTTCAAAGAATTATCGACCGAATAGTGACAGCTTGCAACAGATATGGTATGAAGATAAACTGCAAGAAGACGCAAACGATTATTGTCAGCAAAAACGACGTCGGCAATATACAGTTTACTGCCAACAACGTAACTCTCACAATGGCCGAGACGATCACATATCTGGGCTGCACGTTGAATAAGGACTGGGACCACTCTCGAGAAATAAGAAGCCGAATCGAGAAAGCAAGAGGTACTTTTAATAAGCTGCGCAACATACTCTGCAACCTATCCCTCAATATACATACGCGGATCAGGATTTTGAAATGCTATGTACTCTCAACTCTCTTATATGGAGCAGAAGCCTGGACCCTTACCGATGCTTCATGTAAACGTATAGATGCATTTGAGATGTGGTGCTACCGCCGCATGCTTAGGGTTCCTTGGATACACCACGTATCAAACGAAAACATTTTACAACGTATCGGTGGAGAACTGGAATACCTTACAAATGTCAAACGCAGAAAATAGGAGTACTTTGGACATATCATGCGAAATGAGAAATATCACCTGCTCCAACTTATCCTACAGGGGAAAATAGAGGGCCAGAGATCAGCTGGACGAAGACGAATATCATGGCTGTGCAACCTACGAACATGGACTGGAATGACATCAACAGGTCTGTTCAGAGCAGCAGTGAATAAAGTAATATGGACCAATGTGATAGCCAACATCCAAAGAGGATAGGCACTTTAAGAAGAAGAAGATCATCAAAAAAATCATATGCTGCATCTCAGATAATATTATAAAAAATATGTGGTTATATTTAATCGAAATTAGTTAAGTAGATCTTGAGATATCTTGTCCATGAGTTTGAGAAACGACTTTTCGATAAAAACGTGAAAGAAAGAAAAGTACCGCAGATGCATCTCAAAACTAAATATTTTTTAAAATTATTTTCACTTTGCCATTCCAGGACCATACAGTATATCATCCTCCGACTCTATTTGAACATCTCTTTTCTATTTACAAGCCTCTTTAGTCTCTTGTTAGGCTCTCATGTTAGCTATAGATACTCGCTGGGAATCCAACTTCTAGGATAATCGCCGCGCACTTGGACCAATTGTAAGGTTTATTAATGTATCATAAACGTAGTGATCTGTACACTACTGCGTCACAACGCAAACTGGTCCTATGGCGTTGAATGTTCATAGAGACTACACTAATTCCAACTTTTTGCACCTGAGTTATTATCACTTTCTGAAATTCCTCAAAATAATTTTTAGTTTATAGGCTGAACATATTCTTAAGAGTGTTAACAATTTATCCAACTAAAATGTAAAATCTCAAGGTTCCGTAAGCCGTTAACTTCTAAGATAATTTTTCTATATTTAAATTAAAATAAGAAATTCGTCAGTTTGTGTTAATCAAACAAAAATGAGCTAGAAGTTGATTTGTCACACACATCGGCAGCTACTAAAATTGATAATTGAAATTATCGATTTAAAGGTAAAACTTGATAAAAACATTTAATATATATCAAAGGTCGTATTCATCAGAATAGAGGAAATAGGTACCGCTCATCCCTAGTTTAACTTTCTGATAAACATAATAAATTTTGCGGTAGTAAACTTATAAAAACACATAATGGGTATAAATTTTTTACAGCAACAAGTTAAGGGTCACCCTTTATATCAAAACTCTCACCAACTTGTATGGGGCAATCTGACAATGTTATTAATATTTATGTTACTGTTATTGTTATAGCCCATATTTGAACTAGAGCAACTATTATAAGAGAACACGTTTAGCAACTGAAATGAGATTAGCCCAACGAAATAGTATTTACTACAAAATGAGTTATGGTTTACAGAGTTCCGCTTGGGAATTTCAACTACCTAATAAAGCTTAATGTATATGAGCGTGTCTAGATACTATGATAGAAAGTTGGTTAATTATAACTTTGGGTGTTTGGTAATAGTTATGAGTTAAGGAAATTGCAAGTATAGATACATATAATATACGCTTAAAAAGTAAATTACATACGAACATTTATGTAATTTTAAATACGAATATTATATAAATCATTTTCCGCTAAAAATATTTAATGATTATTATATCCACAAATTGTATGCGCTGTATATTTTAATAAAAATCTATTTCTAAAGAAGATCGTTCTGTTTTCTTTTTCTTAAATAACAATTAAATTTTAGCGCCATCTGTAATGCATAAGACATAAATGTAGCTTCGGGAATGCTTAATTCCTACAGATAAATTGTAAGTTAAGTCCAAATAATATTCTTATTAAAAATTTACTACAAGAAAGCACTTGAAAATAAAATAAATATTGAACAAAATATTTTTCTCATTGGATTCTAAACATAATACATTTGTAAGAGAGATTGTTTCTTGAAAAATTTGAATATCTTTTACATTATATTATTTCTAAATTTTGTTTTAAAATATTAATATATATATATATATATATATATATATATATATATATATATATATATATATATATATATATATATATATATATATATATATGTGTGTGACACAAAATGCGAAACAGTGAATGCAAACTTCGCTCCATCATATCCTTTCTGTGTTAGAGGTTGCACAGTTAGAATAAATTGTAATAAAACACCTATTTCACCACCATCGAGATGGTGGCCTACCTGTACCACCTGTACATTTATTCTAACTGTGCAACCTCTAACACAGAAAGGATATGATGGAGCGAAGTTTGCATTCACTGTTTCGCATTTTATGTCACTTACATACGGAGTTGCATATAGTTGTACGTTTGTTGAATGTGATTTCAGCACTACAACAGCATAATGTGGATATAACCACTGCTAATGCATCTCACACGGAGGAATCCGTGAAAGCCGTATAAACATATATAAGCCATCCGACGAGAGGTCGGCGAAGCCGCGTTCAGTGTTGCATGCTTCCTTCCGATCTGTCCTTTGCACAGCCAGGTGCATGTCGGTACCCTGATGAGTCTAGTGAGAGACGAAACATGTATCTCTGCCGTATCACTGTGGCGGGGAGGGTAAGCTTTGACTTTCTTCTCGGTATGGTGATACAGGTAGGCCACCATCTCAATGGTGGTGGAATAGGATGAATTGTGTTTTATTACAATTTATTCTAACTGTGCAACCTCTAACACAGAAAGGATGGGATGGAGCGAAGCTTGCATTCACTGTTTCGCATTTTATGTCACTTACATACGGAGTTGCATATAATTGTACGTTTGCTGAACGTGATTTCAGCACTACAACAGCATAATGTGGATATAACCACTGCTAATGCATCTCACACGGAGGAATCCGTGAAAGCCGTATAAACATATATATATATATATATATATATATATATATATATATATATATATATATATATATATATATATAATACGGCAGATAAAAACATTACGCTTAGGTCAGGTAAGCAAATAAATGTTGATATTGGTGTAACAAAATCTGAGACTGACGAGGAAACGGAAAGTACTTCCACATCCTCAACAGGAATAGAAAGAAAGTTGAATTTATCAGTTTGCTGGAGAAACTGCGTTTTTCGAGCTCCTGAAAATTTACATAACCTCAAATTTTCAATTGTTTAAAAAAAAAATAGAAGTCTTCCTACGTCACAAGAAAACAAAAGTTAAATGTTTTGGTTTTAAAAGAAGTTATGTGTTTTTGTTGTTGTCAAGTAACAAGAATTTAATAATTTATTTAAAGTAATTAGTAAAAGTTTATAAGTTTTGTCATGTAAAATAACTGTACAACTCTCAGACAACAACAAATACGATAATATTGTGATAAAAAGAATATAGAAAAATTAATTTGAATTGAACTAAAAAGAACATAGCTGAACGAGACTTTGGAAAGTATTTTTGTCAATTCTTTACGACAATTAAAATATTAGGAGGATATTTAAAGAAGAAAATAAATAAAATTACTGGAATTATGTTTATTAATATATTGGGACCAAATATAAGAAAACATACCAAGGTATTTATATTAGATAAGGCAGTAGAAAGCTTTAATTTTTCGTAGATATTGAAAACTAGTATCCAATATTAACCTAACTTTAGTTAAAATAAAAATAATAAAATTAATAAATTATAGTTTGCTATACTAACCTGTTAGAATATAATAATATTTATCATCATAAAAATTAGGTGTGAAACTATATTAATTACTTGTATCACAACATAGCACACGACAATTTGTTTAAAATAATATTATTTGTAACAAATGAACGACGCTTTCCATATAAAACTGCACTACAGCCATCTAGTAAACGATTACGAAATTAAACGTTGCCAATTTGTGATCCAGGTTGTTAAAAGACAATGCATGTTAGATAAAAGTAACTAATAAGTAATATTAATTAGAAATAGAGTTGGATGAAAGATAAAAGTATTGACCATTAAATTCCATCTAGTAATAATTAATAATAATGTGCCATTTTTTTATTGTTAAGAAAAATTTATATTTTGTGTTTTAATCATTCTGTATCTTGATTGTCTGATTGATATCTTATAAACCACTGAACTCACCTGAGAAGGAGTCAATTTACAGGTAGGAACATACCTATATAGAAAATTTGAAAATACTTCATATTGGTAAAGAATATTATTTGTTATACTTATTTTTTACCTGTCGCTCAACAAATAAAAATTAATATTTTAATTAAATTTACGGGTATCTTTGTAGGTTTATTATATATATATATATATATATATATATATATATATATATATATATATATATATATATATATATATATATATATATAATAATAATAATAAACAAACAAAAAGTTAACCTTTTTTGATGCGGCACGATTTAGAAGTAATAAAAGCAATACCAATAATAATTTCCTTTATAACCCCTTTCATAAGAGAGCATGTAATATCAAATTTTTACTGGGCGATCATTTGTATAATAGCACAAATTAAGTATGTATATATGCAAACTTTTCAAGTAATATCGAATAGGGTTTGCGCCGCACACAACGAAATTATTATTGAAAGCAGGAGCGGTTTATGCAGATGAAAAATCCCAGTTGTCCATATAATTCGATGGACTTTACAGCAGTTTCATTTTAGAAATTAGCAATTTTCCTGCTAATACCCGTTTCTCATTAATTGCTTGCGATAAAGGGAAAGTACCGTTGGGGTGACTGTGGATATTTAATGGCTAGTCGTTGAGTCGGGTTATATGTATGAACCGATTGATGAAGCAAAATCAATTGAGTGGCTCGACATGACTAAATGTATAATAACAAATATATTTTTTAAGAATTCAGTTGATTTACACTAATTTAAAATGTTCTTACTTGATTTAACTAATATACTAAAAACATTTATTAAGTAGCAGATTATTCAACGCGTTGTGTCATGTGATAAGAAAATCACGATTTTATGTTTTAAAATATCTTTTATTATTCAATATAATCTCCGTCAACATAATTACACTTGTTCCAGTGATCTTCTAATTTATGGATTCCATCCCTGAAGTGAGAATCCGGAAGACTGTCCAAATACGTTGCCAAGGCTGCTATTACCTCTTCATGAAAATCGCATGAACTTTTTGAGATGAAAGGCCAGCCGGAAGTCATAGGGAATAAAATCTGACGAAAGGGTGGATGTTGCAACAATTCGTACTTTAATTCGCTGATATTCGCAATGATTCTTTGAGCTGTATGAGAGGGTGCGTTGTCTTGATGAAAATTTTTTTTTTCTTCAGTAAACCAGGTTTTTTCCCACGAATTTTTACAACTAACTGGTCCAAAAGGTTACAATAATAATCTGAGTTTATTGTTTTACCAGTTTGGAGGTAATCTGGGAACAAAATTCCTTTTGTATTCAAAAAAAACTGATGGAAACAATTCTTTGGTTGATTTCTGGACCTTAACTCGCGTCGGAGCCGAAGTATCGGGTTCAGATCATCCCTTATTTTAATTTAGGATCGTGGTGGTAGACCCAACTTTCATCCACAGTGCTGAAACGATGCATAAAATCCCTTTCCTCTTTCTAAAATGTTGCAGAGAAACTGCTTGCAAATGCGACACTCGTTGTGCACACAGCTTTCTGAAACCCAAAACTTCAGACAAAATATTGGTCACATTGCGTAACGAGATCTCTAAGGATTGTACTAAATCTCTCTTGATTGATCAACGTTCTTTCAAAACCATATCCTGTATTTTTGCTATAATCTCAGATGTTGATGCACTTTTTGGAAGTCCTTTACTTGGATTGTCTTCAAGACTTGTACGACAACGTTTCAATTCCTCAACCCTTTTTTTTATTGTACTACTTAAAAGTAAAGAGTCCTTATACCCTTCTATCAATCGTTCATGAATTTGTTTTACAAACCTTACAAAAATAAAAAATTTATTACTGAAAGATAGATATACACTTTCTTCCATTGTGAAAAACCACTATGACACGTCAACTTTGAACAGCTGTAAATATACGAATGAGTTGACAGATCTACATGAAACTTCACACATGTTCATCAAACAGTAGTCACATCTTTAGAAAAATAACACGACACATCTAATAGCGCTATCTCTTATCGAACGACAAAACTTATTGAACAACCTGGTAAATTCTAAATTACAAGAAAGAGCCATACAATACGTTTCAACTAGAGTTAACTTGAAGAAACAAATATATTTCTAGAAACTATCTACAGAGTATCTCGAAAGGTATGGTCAAAAGCTTGGGACCAAGTAAATTGAACCAAAATAAAGTCACAACTTCATATAACTTTTTATCCTATGCTTTCTCTTCACCGGACTATTAAAGGTAATAATAAAAAATCGATTTATAATAATAAATGCTATTAGTCCAAGCTATAGGTAAAAATTAGTGCTGTTTTTGATGTATATTCCGAGATGGATGAGGCCTATCTAGGGGTGTTGGGGAAAATGTAAGAACAAATCCTACCTAAAATATAATAATAAAAAATAGGTTGATGCCAAGAGGGAGGGGGTCAAAGTTGGCTAAAACAGGTTTTTGAATCTACAAGTCAAGGAACGCATTTTGGAAAAAAAGTTTCAAATAAAGGTAAAAACTTATAATTTGAACTTTTGTGCGAGTATTTTTGTCAATTTATTATTGCAAAAATGGCAAAAACTCCTAAATTTGGTCATTTTTTGCATATCAAATATTTATTATAAAATAATTTTTTTTTCACACGTTCTTAATTTTAAAGGGAAGCCCTCGTGATTTTGAACAAAATGATATTTTATTATAACAAATCGAATAATTTGTCGTTGAGATATTGCTATTTGTTTATCCCAAGGCGCAAAATGTTGATTGCCATAACTTTTTTTTGGGTGAACATTTTGACCTCCACAAAACAGGATTCAATATGGCGAATCCAATATAGCGGACTAAAAATTTTACATTTTTCGATTTTATTCATAGATGGAACTGAATAATTTTTGAGGATGTAAATAGCAAATATAAAATTATTTTAAGAAAATCTAATATGTCAGATACAATGTGACGGTCTAGAAATTTTAAATTTCCGAATTTCATCCAAAATTGGTACTAAAGAGCGTTGAAGGTTTTAGATTTAGATTATATTAAGATGTTAAAATTATTTTTTTGAAATTTAATATGACGGATTAAATATGGTGGGTTGAAAATTTTACGTTATTCGCATTCTCTTAGATTTGATCTTAGGGGGTTTTCGGGGTCGTGTATTACGAATATGAAATTAATTTTTTGCAGCTATTAGGTTGATAAGATACAATATCACGGAGTGAAAATTTTACATTTTCCGATTTGTCTAAAATTGATATTGTAGGATTTTTGGAGCGTATACACACTCAATATGCAGGATAAAATATATCGGGCTAAGAAATTTACGTCTCAAGTTCTTTAAATATCGATATTGGAAGGTTTGGTGGGTTATATTACCAATCGAAATTTAATTTGAAATTTAAGATAGTGGATTTATTATTACAGACTAAATATTTGTTTGAAACAATTCTACTGGTATTTGGAGTACTTTAAGAATCAAATACTTTTTAGTGGTTCATTTTCGGACGATTTACAACTTTGGATAAAATGGGTACTTTTTCGCCATCTTGGAGTCATTACGAGATACATTAATTTCGATTAGTACTTATGAGTAGTTCAAATAATTTATAGATATAGTGAATTTAAAACTAAAAATCGAAAAATAAAATTTTTATAAAAAAAATTGAAGTGCGCTAAAAAGTAAAAATCACATTTTGTTAGGTATGGTTAGGTTAGGGTTATGGCCGTGTACTTCAAAAATTTCAATTTCATATAAAAATTTGTAGCTATGTTTCACTTTTTAGCGCACTTTTAGAAGTTGGTTCAATTTTTTAAAAATTTTTTTATTTCTTTAAACGTAGGGTTTGTTCTTACATTGCCCCCAACACCCCTGGGTAGATCTAATCCATCTCAGAATTTACCTCACTATAAGTACCTAGAGCTTGGACTGTATAGCACATTAACTGCTATAAAAATACCCAGAAAATATGAGTTCGGACTATTAAATTTGTGAAAAACTTCGTATCTTTAACAACGTTGCCATTTGTGACGTGTTGACTTCCTATATTTCTATGGAAAAAAGGTATACTTTATTTTCATTCACAGGACATATTTCATAAAAAATGTCTAGAATTTACTGTAAAAACTAAAAATGTAATAATACACTTGGTACGGTTCTGATCCAAACGGTGTATATTTTCTTTTCTAAAACGATCTATTTTAAAAAATAAAACTGACTGGTCCGAGCGACTTTTCATCAAGTAAGAGGACTTCCATATAAAAGGTTGTTCCGTTTCTTTATCATAATACTATACATAATACTAATAGTATGTTTTAAAAAAATAGCCCCTGTAATAATTCAACCCCTTTACAACCTAAATTATTATCGTTCAACTCGTTTTTTAATTTATGTTTTGCTGCCTTAGGCATTTCTAAAGGATACTTTTTTGTTAAAGGGTAAAATGAATAAGACAAATAGGCATTCAAAGATATAAAAAGCCACAGGTACAAAAGGGTAAAGGGTTTTTGCTCTCCCTAAATGGCCAAATTATTTCAAGTATTTGACACGTGTACTTCTAGCCCGTGTGAAAATAGTCGATCCTTTGTAAAGTTATTTAGCCATGGTGTAACAGGGTGTATGGCCTAGGGGTGAACCCTTTCATTTCATAATTGTGCTGTTGACATGTTGCTGTTAGCTAAAAGCTTATTAAGCATACATTTTTCAACTTTTAAAACGATTTTGTTGGGTTTAGTGTTAAGAGTTTTTGCGGAGTGTTCTTACCACAAGAAACATATTATTTTCGCCACTTTAATTTTATAAATCTAATTGCTCAATTATTTGAATGTTAATAAGTTAGATAAAGTGGAATAGGTAATGAAGTTAATTTTCTTTTCTTTAAAAAATCCATAATGCCTGAGTCAGTCAGCTCTTATCGTCGTAGCATTAATAAATGGGCACAGTTTACTGCAAAATTAGAAACAACACATCCTGAAGTCACTTTTACAGAAAGATTAAGGCGCCATCTCTAACATAAAACTGGTAAAATTGTATCTCCGGGAAGGCTTAGGCTCAACAATTAGACTTTCAGGTTATCCAAATAAAACTCAGTATACTTGTACTCAGTTATGAAGTTTAGTTTAATAATAATAATTGATAGCTGTAATTAAAAGTAATAAAGCAAAAATGACATAGATGTGGTAACTGCAACTAAAAATAATAAAGCAAAAATGACATTCTTTGTCAATCAAAATTGTAATTTCCTATCCAATATTAATAATACGTTTTATTTACAAATTTAAACAATACAGCTACTTATCTGTTTGTTACTTGTTCTCTGGGTGCGGTCACTAACAGATGGTCCTGAATAAGTGAAATACTTGGACGATTTACTATTTCTTAGGATCCATTGTAAGATCATGCATTTGTATCTAGTCGGCCGAAAAGGAAACAGATGCAACGTATTCGGCAACAAACGTATTTAATGTCAGAGATGTAAGTAGTATCTGTATTAAGGACGACAAAGCTTCAAGAACATGTGATAAATCTTGTATAAAAACAAGGAACAAAAAAATGTGATACAATTTCAAAATACTGGATAATAGCTTGCAGAAACTGAAATAAAACTTGAACAAATGATTTTAATGCTTTGAATGCAAATAACTGCGATAAAGGTAGTATAAAATTTGAAATGCTATAAATTCTTTAAATGCTGGTTAGAAACTTGGAATTACTTAATTCCTTAAGTCCTGAATAAAAATTTGGAACTACTTAAGTTCCTTAAATGCTGAATAAAAACTTGGAATTACTTATATTCATTAAATGCTGGTTAAAAACTTGAAATTACTTAAATAATTTAAATGCAGGCTGAAACTTGACATTACTTAAATGCCTTAAATGTTGGATAAAAACTCAGAAATATTTAAATGCTGGCTTCTGAAACAAAAGAAAAACATCTGGGTCAGTAATCTAATTTGTGAGGTTATGGCGTGTATAAAATGGGAATAATTTAACCTATTAAACTCGGCGATCAAAACAAAAAATATAAAATGTAGTTACCTGATTTTGGTGTAGATTAATCAAATCAAACAAAATAGCACATAGATGATCACAAAACTAGACTTGTCAAAAAGCGTATTTCAAAAGATTTTTAAAACCATGTCCTAATTATTGAAAAAATATTTGACATGACGTATTCTGCTAACTATAACTACCTAAAAACTTAAAGTAAAAAAGTCTTACATTTTTGGAGACACGATTTAGTCACCACTGTTACTATAGCAGTTACCCGTCGCGGCTTCGCCCGCGGGGGTAGTGACGGACGGATTTGAGAGGATGATACATACGGAGCAATAATTAGTTTAATTTTTTCGCTATAATTCTACTTCTGTTTAGTTTATACTAATTTTGCAAATTGCAGTAACATAGGAATGAAGTTTGATTAAAATCAATGCAACAATTGAAAAACAATAAATTAGTTTTTGCGGGTCAAGAGACATCGAAAAATTTATCAAAAGAAAATTTACTTTTTTATTCACCCTTTTGGAGTGCGTATTTTGAAAAGTCCTTTCTAAGTGGGTGCTTACATGGTGTTGTCAAGCTTTTCCCAAATTTTCATGATTCTATTCTTATTGAATTGGCCTGTGCGTTGATATGTTAGTCAGTTAGGACAATGTGGCTTATCAGTATATATTGACTTACATCGTTGAGGCATGCGGCTAACTAATTTTCATATCCAACATATTTCTATATTTAGTTGTTGTAGAGTGCATATACGTTTTTAACGAAGTTAAACCCTATACATTTTCAATACGCTTTACATCAGGTGAAGAAGCAAGATAGTCCATATTATAATGTCTTTTTCTCTTTTCCATTCAAATTTGAGAGTAGTCTGTCATGAGAGTATTGATTTTTGTATTATCTCATAATCGTCATATTTTAAGTAATTCTATCTATGTTCTAGTTTGTTTCTCATCTCTGTCAATGCTTTTCTGTGTCGATTCGGGGCGACATTTAGTCAACAGTGTCTCCAAACATTCTGGAAATCTATAATTTTTGATGAGAGAAACATTTGGGCAAGTAACCTTTCGGTGTCGGTAATTGCTGGCGGGGAATATATTATTTTAATTTAAAAATAACTAGTGGGTTGCTTATTTAATTTTGAGCTGAAACTGTTAATCATTAACAAATTGAATTATTTTTCAAATTCATTTCAGTTGACTGTTGTTACCTAGGAATTCACGTACAGGTATTTTTAAGCTATCTTCTTTATAAATTCTGAACACACCTGCAAGAAGCGTGGTGCGTACACATGAAACTTTACTGTAAATAGGACTGAGACCATGTGCCTGGACTTAACTTTTCGTGTTTGAAATAGGTGAAGAACCAGTAGATTTATCCATCTCAAATTATATGGTCCATCCTTTGAGATTTTGGGCGGAAAATCGTTTAAATTATTCCGGTATTCAAATTTAGTTATTTAATTGCCTAATCTTTTACCTGTTTTGGTATTTATTGAGTTATTTTTACCGGAATAAACCTGGAAACATGGTTTTAGTACTTCTGCACGTTTCAGTGAAGGAATTCTTTCCATCTCAAATAACAACTTGCGGTTCCCCCTCACGGTTTCTCTTTTTACCTCGCCTTTTTGTTTTTGGTTTATATTTTGCGTTTGTTAGGAACATTCAGTTATCAGTAAATGAACACGGATGTTTAACTAGTACTTATTCTATTATGCAGTTGAACATTTATGCTCGACCATAAAGCTAGCAGTCTCGTAACCCATTGGTTGGAGACCGTATGACTTACCTGTGGATCCCATCTTTGCCAAACGGTCTGCTTCGTGTATACTCGAGTGACCTGGGATCCACAAGAGTCTAATTGGGCAATCATTTTTCGTTATATGATTAAGTACTTCTCTACAGTCAGAGAGTAGTTGTGAAACTAATACATTGGACACAAAAGCTATCATTGCAGCCTTACTGTCCGAGCATATGTTAATGGTCCTATTTCTATTTATGCCCCTCTCAGAGAAATGGCCACATTACAGAATAACTTAAACCTTTGCTTGAAAGACCATTGTGTTCTATTTCAAAGAGTGGAACTCTCTGACTCCAGTGCTTCTACCGAACACTTCAGCTCAGTAAATTACCAGGAATTATTTCTAGAAAAGAGTTTGTTCTTCTTCCTAATCCTCTCAAGAGACTGGTTTGGTTTCAAAAAGCAACTTAGTTTGTTTCTATAAGGAGTGTGGGCATCTTTCCACAACACTCCCTCAGATGTGCTGACAGTTGCCAGTTCCTACCCTAGATAGCTGAGATTGTAAATTGCCTTCAAGGCTTCATTTTCTATGAATGAGTAGAGATAAGGGAGATTCATTAGAATCTCCAGTATCTTGTTCCTATACAAGCCATTTATATATCACAGGATGGATCGCCATGATGTATATTCAATATATCACAAATAAATACATCAATTTTTTCAAAAAAATTATAACGACTTTAACAATATTTTACTTAAAAAAAATAAAGAAAATTAGCCACTATATAGAGAGATATGTTTTTTCCTCATTCTGATGAATTCTTAAATTATGTCCATTAAAATTATATAAAATTTGCCTCTGGGAAAGCCACCCTAAAATCAACGGCTTATCCGAAATAACGAATATTTTTCTTGTACGCTTTTGGAACTAATGTCAAAGGTGTATTTTGGGGGTTTTCATAAAAACAACTTACTCTAGGATAATTAGGGCTCGGAATAGCACCGTTATCTACTGTTTGAAATCAAATTCAAAAAGCAAAATAAAAGTTCATTCTATACTTTTGCTGGATTGCCTTTAGTATGTTTGTTTGGCACGGTATCCAGTTTTAATACTGTAAAGACATCGCTTTATTTAAAATTGACTAAAATGTGGTTGTCGGACTTGCATTGTCTTTATTTTTATTTATTTTTACGGCGTTTCGATTAGGTTGTATCTCTAATCGACACGTCGTAAAAATAAATAAAAATAAAGACAATGCAAGTCCTACAAGCTTATTTAAAATTGTTATAAATTATTAGAAAATTATGGCCACCATAGTGTCAATACAAATTTCAAGTTTTAAATGAGGGTTTAATGACAACTAAATGTTAAAAGGTTTTTAAACCCATTTTAACGTCAAAACCTTTTATATACATCCAATAATTAATTAAAACTTTACAAACCGTATATTTGGCGCGTTAATTTCCAACAAAGCAAAGAGGTTCTCTCATTTTATTAATTTATTTGAAATTTTGTAACGTCCTACTTTATTAAAAGTTTCAAATTATGGTTTATGTGATAACTAAAACATCAAATAATGGTTGTTTAATGATATATTTTAAAGAACTGTATCTTGATTTTTAATAAATGAAAATACCTTCTATATCTTTTTTATAAGATATTTGTTATATTTATAATTGTTTAGTAACAATTTTACCCCTAATATACCACACATACATAACCATAATTTTATATAGTTTTAAATAATTTACTCTCTTTTACTATTAAACCATACTTAATAAGATTCCGGAAAATTTTAATATACATTAAGCAATTTTCATTTTCAATAACGAGCTCATCTTGTAAATAGCAAACTATAAAGGATAATTTTTCGCCAGTTTGCATACATGCATGCTTAATATAAGCACTTTCGGAAATGATGTATTTTATATAGTACGCTTACCATAAAGGCAGTTATAAATGAATTAATTTCAGTGTAATATTCGAAATTCAATTCTTTAGTACTGTTGGTTTTGGCATGAATGACACTGCTTGTTAAGTAAGTTCGATTGTTGAAAACTACCTGCATGAAAAAACTAGCAGATTTCTTGGCCAGTGGGTAATAGAATTATCGCATAAAAAATCATCACTACCGACATCATGATTCAGCCCTTCGTGTCCTGTTGGACTTAGGCCTCTTCTATTTTTGCTTATAGCATTGTGTCTTGAGTGCTCTGTAACTAACTGCCAGTCATTCCTTTAATATCGTCATTCCAGCATGTGGGGGGTTTGCCTTTGTTCCATTTATTGGTTTTCGGTCTACGCTAGGCAGTATCTTCGTCTACTGAGCCATATGCCTAGCTCAGTTCCACTCGATAGATACAATTTCAGCATCTTGAATCATAACTGGTAGCACTCACTGATCAAATATCTTCCGGTTCAGTCGAATTGACACATCACTCTTAAATGCATTGCTAAGTCTTCTATAGGCGGTCCAAGATAGAATTATTCTTTTTAATTGGATATCTCATTGTTTACATATATTTAAGCTGCACTTTGCATTTGCCAAAGTAATACATTCACTAGGAACTAAGTTTATCATGAACTTTGTTATGAAAATATTGATGTGTAAACCGACCTCAACACATACTTGTCGGATATTAGCACTATGTCGTATGAATAACGCAAAGTTACTAGATTCAAATCTATGTTAGGTGCCAATATTTTCAATGTGTCCCATGTGCCAATAGGGCGACTTTTACGATTTTAGCAAAAAAAATGTATAAATGTAAGAGAAAAGAAGAATATATGGCAAATAAACCAAATCACCTGATACTCGAAGGACCAGATTATTTAAGATGCACCACTTGCTCATCTGTTTTTTCGGTATTTGTGTTTGATTTCTCGTTTTATTTATAACATATTGAACATTTTTCTATAAAAATAAAAACATAAAAGAAAATACAAATTATTCATTTACTCTATTAAAGAATTTTAAAACTATTCAAGGTTTCAGTTTTCAAGCTTTAAATAATTTAAAAATAAAAGCTCTGTTAATATTTCTTCTCTAAGTCGATTACGATTTTTGAACGTAAATATAACTTATATACATTCAAACCGTTGATGAATGACTTAAATCAACCAAAGTTCAAAGTTCAATCACTTATCCTTATAATTTTACGATCCCTGGTGGCTAGGGATTTCCTGCCCACCTTAGCACGTGAATTTCTTATAAGATTTTTATTAAATCTTTTCCTTAGTGTCGCAAAACCGATTTAAAGCTGTCGAAATACGAAGAGCTAACCTTCTAACTACGTTACAGCAACCTGCAAATATCTTTATACATGTTTGCTTGCTCTAGTGATAATTAGATGCCTCCATTTTTTTGATTCCGGATAGTATGTATCGATAGCAAACGAAGTGAATCGATATTAGCAATCTGTCGCATTAAAAATATCGATACAGTATATCAGGCATCGAAAGCAAAAGTTTCGATACTCAAAAATATCGTATTGCCCGTCCCTATTTACAAATCCAATAAATATAGAAGAAACAATCGTCATTGCTTGGCTACCTATCCCGATATAAAGGGTGTTTTTTATAGAGGTATAAAACTTTAAGTTGGCAACACTTTTTTAACTGGCGGCCATTTTGTCAGCTGTCAAGTGATTTATGTTTAGTTTGGTTTGGCATTTCAACATGAATAGACTGACGCTTGAACAACGCTTCCAAATTGTGCAAATTTATTTTGAAAATCATGGTTCTATTCGAAATACGTATCGCGCACTACGTTCATTTTACGGTCAACATAATCGTCTATCAGAGCAATTAATTCGATTAACTATGGAACGTTTTCGCACCACGTTTACTCTAAAAGATAATACGCATCCACAGAGACGTCGTACAGTGCGTACAGAAGAAGTCATTGCTGCTGTAGAGCGCAGCGTAGAGGAAGACCCGAATCAGTCTATCCGCCATCGTGCACAGGAATTGGATATGAGTCCATTCACTTTATGGAAGATTTTGCGGAAAGATCTTGGTTTGCGTGCTTACAAAAACCAATTCGTGCAAAAATTGAAGCCACACGATCACCTAGCAAGGCGTTGATTCGGTGAATGGGCCCAAAACAAGATTGCCGTTGATCCCGATTTTCATAAGCGAATTTTGTTTAGCGATGAAGCTCACTTTTGTTTGAATGGATACGTCAATAAACAAAACTGCCGTATTTGGAGTGATGATAATCCTCAAGTGTATGTTGAGACACCGTTACATCCAGAAAAACTGACTGTTTGGTGTGCTTTATGGGCTGGTGGAATCATTGGTTCGTACTTCTTTAAAAACGATGCAGGTTAGAACGTTACAGTCAATGGTGACCGCTATAGAGCCATGATTACTGACTTTTTCGTTCATCAATTGAACAACCATGATGTGAAGGAGCTGTGGTTTCAACAAGACGGCGCAACATGTCACACAGCTCGTGCCACAATTGATTTATTGAAGGAAATGCTTGGTAACCGCATAGTTTCACGTTTCGGACCCGTGAATTGGCCTCCAAGATCGTGCGACTTAACGCCGCTAGACTATTTTCTGTGTGGATATGTGAAGTCGCTAGTCTACGCCGATAAGCCCGAAACGATTGATCACTTGGAGGACAACATTCGCCGCGTTATTGCCGATATACGGCCACAAATGTTGGAAAAAGTCATCGAAAATTGGACCTCCAGATTAGACTACGTCCGAGCCAGCCGTGGCGGTCATATGCCAGAAGTCATATTTAAATTATAATGCCAGAAAGTTATCTTTCGAATAAAGTAAATTTCATGTCAATTTAAAAAATTCATCTTTGTTTATTAAAAGTTCTATACCTCTATAAAAAAAAACACCCTTTATTATGTACTACAAACGGTTACACTATTTTTTGAGATTTCCCCGATCATTAAGATGAGCGCGACTTTCTTATATGTACAGCTTTTTGGGCATTTACATATTTGAATAATGAAAAAATTTTATATTTAAACATACCTTTGTTGGAAATGTAATTATCTAATATAAACATAAATTTGGAAAAATTATTAAAACTTCACCAAAAAGACTTTTCAAATCCCAGAGTTCCTATTGTTTGATTTTTTAATAAAATTTCATTTTAATTGGACTCGCTAAAATGAACCCTTTTTACGACATACTACAATGGAAACGGGAATCATAAAAGTAGAGATTGCTTTTTACGTTTTTTTTTTGTTCTGTTTTGATTGGGATTTTCCGTTTAGTTCTACGGTTCCTATTTTTAATAAAGCAAACTTTTTCTCTTTGAAGCTTGTTTGCGAATTAAATTAGACAATGCTATGGAGATTTATATAAATTATTATTACAAAAGCTATAATATATTCAAAAACCAAATAAAATTTTTATCTTTTTGGGGCTCTAGTATAACCACAGCCCACCATTGATATCTCGATATTGACAACATTGTGTGGAATTTGTAACAAAATTTTACTTAATTTATTGTGTAAGGAGAAATCCTTACAGCCTTAAAATTAGTTTATTAAGCAATTGTTTTTCTCCCACAGGCAGGAAAAGGATAGACAATTCATATCCTGCAAATTCCACCCTGGTTCTCTCTCCATACGATCTCGTTAAAAGAGCTCTAGTGAATCAAGAGCAAAATTCACAGGGAACTATTTAAAATCAATATTCCGGGACATGTTGGCACGATGCTAAACCTTAAACCTGCATACCTTTTTGATGCCAGACTATAAAATATGAACAGTTAAACTGTGAATTTTGCTTGCTTGTCTCCGCAAGATCGCAAGAATTCTCAGGAGACACAACATTGAAACCATTTTCACCACAGATCGCAAAGTAAAAGATCTCTTGCCAACACCTAAAGAAAGAATCCCTCTAGAAAACCAGGGAGTGTACGAAATTCCATGCGGATAATGCAGCTCATCTTACGTAGGCCAAACCAATCGTAAAATAAGCGCCAGAAGAGACGAACATATAAACGCTGTCAAGCAAAAAACAACTTCTTCTGCTCTGGCCCAACACTGCTTAAACACAGGACATAAGATAAATTTCTCGGGAATGAAAATGCTATCGAGATGTGAAAACCTGTCCACAAGAGTTATAAGGGAGGCTATTGAAATAGCAAAGAGGCCCAACAACTTAAATAGCAGAGATGATAGCCAACGTGTGCCTAATACTTGGAAAAATCTGCATACAAAGCATCAACCAGTACCATTTATTAACGAAAGAGATTACAACTTGGCAACGCAACCACAAACACTGGCAACAGGGCCGATGACGCGTAGCAAGTCACGCCACCTGATGGTCCGGAACCATTCGGAAAACGAAACGTCCGACGCGCACACGATACCGATAACACCGGAGTCGCAGGCGTCAGTTCGCTCGTAGACGCCATACAGTAAGTTTTGAAAATGGTGAATGAGATTTCACCGAAACGTCAGCTGCCTTACAGTTCTGAGAGGGACTCAGCACATACACGGGATGCCTGAAAACCTGCGATTACATATATATATATATATATATATATATATATATATATATATATATATATATATATATATATATATAAAAGTTGTAACTACCGGTCAACAGAACAGAAGCGCCTGGTCCAAATTAGGAACCTTTCCCCTCCTCCTTTAACATCAGTAAGTATATTTATAATTGAAAACGTGTTTGAGGATTAAAATTAAATCGAAATTTTCAAGACGTATATAATTATGACATTTGCGTTTCGAGAACTTTGACTAAATTTGTAATTTGATGTATGAAAAACCCTGCCTTCCACTGTCATTTTAATTTTGATTTTAATAATAAAAGTTAATTGCCAGTCATCAAAAATAAAGTATATAAACTTATTGCTTAAAGCTTTTTACGAAAATGACCTACAGCTGTCATAAAATTAAATATACCAGCATGTAAACTAAGTCTTTAGTTGACAAGTATATCAAACTTTGAATTTAATCCTGTTCACTATGTTAATCAAAATATATCCTACATGTTAATTCTGTTCATAACTTATTAAGCTTCTATACTAAATATTAATCCTCCAAAAATAAATTTTAGGCTTTGACATACGGAAATCGTGCAAATCTCATTTCACCCGACCCACCTTTATTAAATTTTCTTTTCATATCAAAATGCGTGCGAGTAACATGTGTCAGTTTTGTTGTCCGGTAAAAGTTACCCTCCAGGTCCAGTGACTGACTTGCTTCCCCTAATTGGCCATTTTGATGAACCCTTCCAATTTGTCAGGATCAAATATTATTTTCTAAAATAATCCTTTTGATATAATGGCTAACAAGGGCTAAGAAAAAGCTCATAGGTTTGATGAGAGATGAGGTTTTTGTTTTATCCTTGATAGTAGTTTATTTGGGGATGAAATAGTCTATTTATTCTTTTTGTTATTTATTTTGAGCTATTGTCCTATTTTAAATAACTACTTTGAGATGAAAAAGAAAAGATAATAGTGGAAATGTTAAATTTGGGGGTTAACAGGAGATCACACAATTGTGACAGAATTTGATCATAGACTCCTGCTAATAACATACTGAGGTAGAGTTAGCCATTCTATCTATAACCAATTTGTTGCCACACATTAATTTATAGCTATTTTAATAACCTATAATTAAATTTCACAGTAATAAAAACATTCTGGAAGTCTGGACGTTCATTTTCTCTCTTGCAGCTTTAGTACCAAACAACTACGGTTATTTAAGCTTACCAAAACCATAACTTCGAACTTCAGGACTCAGACAAGGCTGCTAATTAGCTGGTCAGAAGACACCTCTTGTTTTATACCTCTCGCAACAGCGCACCCGCAAGTTAATTCGCGTGAAGGTTTTTAACTAAATTAAATAAAATAAGTTTCTCAAAACAATAGTCTATTATCAAAAATAATTTTGAGCATTTGCTCCAGCTGGTTTTTAGTAGCAGCCATCAGTTTAAAATCATCCATGCATAGAAGATTTATTTTCACTTATTTTTATAATAATATAAGAATGATACGCTATTTGTGTTAATATAGTAAGTAGCTCCATTTTCATGACAAGTAGGTTTGAAGGTATTGCATTGACTATGGCTTTAAAGTTTTGTTCGGATTTTGCAGACATTCAAAATAAAAACCAACAATTTAAGCCGCTTCTTCAAGCAACAAAGATAGTTTTAAGAAACCAAAAATAGGTGTGGAAACACTGTGAATATATTCGTCAGATAATTCGTACTTTAAATACTAAATAAGCTCCTGGTATAGACAACATTTGAAACACTGCTCTTAAAATTCTATCAATAATTCAATTAATAACATACGTTCCCTCGTTACTGCCATATTTTCCCAAAAAAGGGAAAAAAGCTAAAGTAATTCAAATTCTAAAGAACAAGAAGGAGCCCTCAGCGTTAGCCAATTACATGCCCATTAAAATGCTGTCAAGTCTTGGTAAAGTCATTGACAGATTGATCCTTGACAGAATCACTAACTTTCTTCAGGAAAACAATGTGCTATCGTTAGAGCATTTCGGGTTTAAGTCAAATCATGTTCGTGTGCATTAGTGTACTAGTATAGGATCTAATATTCTGAAATGCTTTAACAAGAGCACTTGCATGTGAGCAGTTTTCTTTGATATTACCAAGACCTTTAAATAGGTATGGCATAATGCAATACTATCTAAATTAATCAAGTTTTGCACACCAGAATATATCATTAAAATAATAGCTTTATTCCTGAACAACAGAACATTTGCTAGTAAGGGCAAGTCTCTGAAGAGAAAATATTTAGAGCTGGGGTATCCTAAGACTCCTCTCTATCTCCTACCTTGTTTAATATTTATACAGCCGATAATCTCCAAGATTTATGAATTTGCACTTATTTGCGGATGACATTGCTATAACCTCTATCTCATCAAGTACTAGGCTCATAATCTTAAGGTTACAAAGATAAATGAATCTAGTGGAAAAGTGAATGCTTAACTGGAAAGTAAAATCAAACCCTAGTATACAAAAATGCAATGGGTAACTGGAAATCGTCTTTAGCTTATTAAACGACAAAAACAAAATTAACTGGAAGACCAAAGTTATAATCTACAAAGTTTCTGTAAGATCAATCCTGACGTACAGAGTGTCAACAGGGTTAATCGTACAAGACTTCAAATTTTTCAAAATAATCTCCTGAGAATTACATATAATGCTCCTAAAAGCACTCCTGTTAGGGCATTTTATCGTGATATTAAAGTAAAATCATTGAAATAATACTTCTATAAAATAATTATTCAATACCATTTTGAACCAAATCTGGCTAACAATGACTTCCATCGACATATTTCGCATCTACCATAGACCGAATAGACCTCACAGATTACCAAAAGGCTGAATATCTACACTGTAAAAAGGAAATACATTAAATCTAATGTAAATGTCTGGAAGAAAATTTCACAAATGTTTATTAAATGCATTTAATGTCATGCATTAAATTTAATATTTTACATTATTCTAAAGTAATGTATTCTATTAAATTTAATGAAGTCATACATTAAACTTAAAGTTTGAAGATTTTTAAGGTGACTAGGTATATTAAATATACAGCCAGTGTTCATTGAATTTGAGATATGGTATCACATATTTAATGCACCAACATTAATATGAGTTTATAAAATTCTGAAACTATCAAGAAAAGGTGGACATTTTTTACATAGGTACTGTCCACCATCTAGACCGATTTCGAACTCAGCGGTTCCCATGAATACAAGGCGGACATGTACACCTCACCATAAGGAAATTGAATCTTTTAAGCAATTTATATCATACTAACCAAAAAGTTCAATACAAGTTGCGCCATCTCTCGGAATCTCATGCAAGGTATATTGAATAATAATGCAAATTCTTTTAGTATTAGGGTATATGTGAATTAATTTTAATATACAGAATTTGAAATATCTTTTTAGTTACTTTATTGAAATTTAAGATTTATTTAATTAAATTTAACGTACAACGAACTGATATTTGAATGAATTGCTTTAAATTCAAAGTAAATGTAAATTATTCACGATGTTTGGTACAAAATCATTAAATTTAATGTAGAATGGACATTAAATTTGCATTAAATTTAAGGTTATTTTTAACAGTGTAACTAACAATACCATCGACATAGGTATTCAGCTTCATAGAAAAAAATAAGAATAGCAAGATTTGTTGAAAAAAATGCCATTATACAGTGCCAAAACCTAATAACAAAAAAAAAATTATAGGACATCTCTTGATTTAAAAAAAAAACTGATTCCAATGATGATGAAGAAGAAAATCAGAAGTAACAGATGCTATAGACAGTATGTGTACATTAGAGTAAAATTGTGTCGGAAATGTTGGATGGATAATGAATAGATTCGGAGATTTGGTAAATGAAGACCGCAGGAAAACAGAAGCAGATGATGACCGCAAATTAGAGTATCAGATGATATTAAAAGAATAGGTGGATAAGACTGTATATGAGAAAAGCGTTGAACAAAGACCAATAACAAAAAGTAAATTTTTTTTTGTTGTTTTATGTTATTGAACTCTTGTTTTCATTAAGCCATTTTGTTCAAATTTAAACCCAAAACACTATACCTTTTTTGTTGGATCACAAAAATAATTAATAATCAGTCGCCTGAACAGCCCGCAAAATCTGAAGTCTAATCAAAGTATCACAATAATCCCCAATTAGCTATTATAAAGCCTTCAGAAACCCCCTATAAGGATTTTTCTTTGACCGGTCATTGTAATCTTTTTATACAGTATACACATTTCTTTATCATATATATTCAATCAGGCATAAAAACCCATCCCTTATATTTCTTTGATCTCCAGATACACTTTTTCTGCTTTGCGACCAAATATATGTTTATAAGAGTATCGAAAGAAAAGATATATAAAGCTGAATTCTCTATTATGTTTTATTATATGCGGATAAGAAATATTATACTTAGGGTTTTACGTAAATAAGGGCTTGTTAGGAAGGTATACAATGGGTTTCACTAACAGGTGGATTGGATTCATTGGCGTACGAAAATAATATTGCAATAACCTGTAGCAGTCGCAAAAAATTTATTCTCTAGCAATAAAAGTATATATATATATATATATATATATATATATATATATATATATATATATACATATATATATATATACATATATATATATATATATATATACATATATATATATATATATATATATATATATATATATATATATATATATATATATATAAATACCAGATGTTTCGTTAAGGCTATCGACCGTCTGTATCTCGGAAAATAATTCTTATGGAGTGTTCAAAAAAAAAGCGAACTAATATAAAATATTTTTAAGTTTCTAAATAGGCCGTAAGAGAGCCTATCTATCGGTTTGTCAAAGAAATCAAATCTAATGGTAGGTGCACTTTTAAATTTTGGATATCTACTGCTTATAGTTTAAAACTTTTGTAGGGAATTTTTTGCTCTTAATTTCAAAATATTGGAAGAGGGGGAGAAGGAATATTATTATTCAAAAAATACTGCAACTAGTCTGAATTGAATAAACCTGGTCATCTTCAGGTGATATTTTTTAGAAAAATGAACACAATTTGATACCAGAAATAGAAGAACAATAACTTCTCAAAACAAACAAATGCTAATATGTCATTTTACCTTTTTAATATATATTAGACACTGGAGATTCGCAGAAACATGTAGTTTCAAGACTCTCTCTGTCTACTAAATTATACTCAGAACGTTAGGGAGCATTTAAAAAACCAGTTTTTGAATAGACCGCCAGGAAAAAAGAGGTCGCACAATTTATTGGCCACTCGGATTTAATAGTATTAAATTTTTACCTATAGGGAAGCACAAGTTATATCGTTTATCAAACTCGACTGGCAACCCGAGAATATATGATTCGTCGTATAAGACATACTATCCAATCAATTTCTCTAAAGAAGTTGAAACTGTTGTATTTTCCACCTGTCAAAGAGTCGGCAGTTAAATAAAGGTTAATGGACACCATTTGAATATTTATTACACTAAAAGATTGTATTATTATTTATCATATGAATCAAGTAATTTGGAAAGACAACTTTTTATTGATATTTGATAAATAACGCCATCTAATGGTTGACTGAAAAAGTAGCGTTAAAACTTCGTTAAAGCACTTCTGCTATATAAGAATTACCTCTCAACCAGTTCAATAAAAATGTACCAAGCAACCATAAGTTAGAGTATTACTGTTAATATTACCATAAAGTAGCCATTCGAGTTTACTGCTGGGCACAAATCACCTTAAAATATTTTCTGTTTTGCGCAGTTTTCACTAAATTTAAGGATCCTTTTTTTATTGTTTTCCGACTAACTGTCATCTTTCACTTCCTTTGCTGGTTCTTGAATGAGTGAAAGGGGTGGAGAAACCAGATCATCGATGTTTAGGCCTCTATTGGACCATTTACATCCCACCATAGCTGCAGGTCATTCGAGGCCGATGTCTTTGCGAATTCAAGCAGCCTCGTTAGTTGAATTTGCCTAACTGCTTCCGGTAATAAAATTCTATCTCCGAAATATCTGTCTCAGTCCGTTGAGTGCTGGGCACTCTCTGCGGACATGGTCAACCATTTCATTTTCCTCCAAACACCATCTGCACGTCGGGTCGTCTTCAACACCGACTCTATGAAGATGGCTCCTCAGGTCACAATATTCCGTCAACAATCCCATCACAATTCGCATCTCTTTCCTTCCTAAAGAGAGAGGCTCCTTAGTACGCCCTGCGCTAGGTTCAGTTATATGTTCCTTCGCACCCCTCATTCCAAAAGGGGAGCTCCACGATTCAAAAAAATTTGCTTTGCAGCATCAATTTTAATTCCCTTTTACCAATAGCAGTTGGGACAGGTAGTATTGGTTGGAGTCCATATGGTTCAGTTGCGGAATTCAACCTTGCCAGACGATCTGCTTCCTCATTCTCGCGTATGCCGAATTAATCGGGACGAATCTGACTGTATAGCCATTCCTTGTCATGCCATTCAGTATGTCCTTGCACTCAGGCAACAGTCGCGTAGTTACGACCCTGGGCTTCAGTGCCAATATCGCAGCCTTACTGTCTGAGCATATATTTATTACCCTATTCCTGTCTATATCGCTCACAGACCTAGTAACATTGCGATATGGAAAATACCCTCACTTTTTGTCTCTCTACTTTTAAGGTGAGAATCTCCTTAAAACAATAAAGAGTACAATAATTTAAATAAACTGAACATACTATATTCTCTACGCCTATGAAACAAATTACCTGGAGTTTTTTTATAGTAATAATGTGGCTGATATTCTATATCATATTCGCTGATATAACAATGAATCGTGCTTGTAATTGGTTGTTAGGTAGGAAATTGAAAAGCTTATTTAGATTTACGTAATTGATGTCAGAAAAACCGACGGTTTTATATAACGTGATATAACGTTACTTGTTGTGAATGGGTTAATTTTAA
This sequence comes from Diaprepes abbreviatus, assembly GCA_034092305.1. Lineage (NCBI taxonomy): Eukaryota > Metazoa > Arthropoda > Insecta > Coleoptera > Curculionidae > Diaprepes > Diaprepes abbreviatus. Next base: position 14,317,034 of record JASJET010000018.1, read on the forward strand.
TTGGATTAAATTGCAGGTTATTATGATAGATATATTCAATTAGAGTCTTTTCAACATGTGTTATATTTGTTAGGCATATTTGTTTTTAAGTTTATTCCAATAATTTCCGTTATTGTTTGTAAAAAAATAAATCGATTTTTCTTTAAACTGTTAATTATAGTTATTAAATGATTACATAATTTAATGTTTAAGCTTCATTTTGAATTAAATTTATGTTTAAATAAATATGGAACGAAGAGTAAGTTTCGAAAGCAATTTAGTAAAAAATAATATTTAAAACTCTAAACTCAAATTGAATGTAATATTAAAGGTTTTAAAAATTGCATGTTTTTCAATATTTGTAGGAAATATAAAATAAAAAGGACATATTTTAATGATAAGGTTGTAATAAAATAAATAAAAGATGTATTCTCCTTGCAAGCATATGAAGAAAAGAATATATACAAACAGTGTATCTCTTGCAAATAGAACCTAGAGCAACATTCGTAGGAAACAACTGTCAATGTAAAATATATATTCCGAGACAGATCGGTAGGATATTAAAACCTGCCAAAATTTCGATGTCAGAGTGATAAATATCGCCAGTCGAATGACATCTATATATTCACCGGAATAGTGCAAAACTTATAAATTTAGATTTTAGCAAGAAATATATAAATCTATTTTTCTGTCGTGTTTAAATATATATTATATCCTACAAATACAACTCTGGTCCCCTCTCCATATGCGTTTCGACCACCCTATGGTCTCGTCAGTAGAACTGTATCGAACCGAGAGCCACAATTGTAGGAAACAACTCTCTATATAATATATAAATTTCGAGAAATATGGGTAGAATATTAAAAAGTTAGCAGGTTTTAACCCGTATCATAGAATAAAATCCAATTTTGAAAACCTTAGGTTTAAATATCTTTCTAATGATTAATCAAGAAAAGAATGAAAGCACGAACAACACCTATTTATATTGTTTAAATAAAATACTACTAAAGTCGCCCATTTCCCAGGTAGAATAAAAAAAAATTTCCCATAACTTTCTCGAAGATGAATGAAAAACAAAAATAACCCTGATTAAATTTCTGAATGTTTTAATGTTTCGTTCGTAGAGGGCATTAGCCATCCCTATGTTGGAATTCTCGATTTGATGTGAACATTTTTAATTAATAATGTTTTAAATGTTTGTATAGCTAAAAAAAAAACGATAATAACTGGAAAAAACCTATTCACCCTTATAACCAATGTGGAGGTATTTTAATCTTTATATATTTTTTGTACGTGTAATCAAAGAAATATATCGGACTACAGGGATTTTATTTGATTATTCTTTTGTTTCCTAATATTGAAAAGTTGTCCAGTTTTATAAACATTCTATCGGTATTCACAGATATCCCATGTTAAGATTACCATTAATAATAATAATAATAATAGTACATTTCCGGATCAAATAGGCGAACTACACTGATCTACATTGCTGTGCCTAACAACAACAACCTAAGGCCAAAATATAACGAGAAGATCGCCAAATACCGAGTTTTGGAGGTCCAAATCTGAAGACAATGGGCAATGAACAACGTCCAAACGATTCCCATAATACTGGAGTGATACCAAAGAACCTCCTGCAGAACATCAAGGGACTGGGCCTTAGTGAGCATCTGTATAAACCTATGCAGAAAGCAGTTCTTCTTGCAACCGCGAGAATCGTCCGGAAGTTCGTGGGAAGTACAGCAGACAGCGTCACCTAGGACCCGATAACATGGAAAGGGTTCCCACAGAGCTTCATACTTTTGGTGTCTTTGTATGCCTGGTATGAGTGAATAATCCCTGGGGGGAGTACGAAGCCGTTTGGCTTGTAAATCATAAGTATATTTACGGATCAAATAAATACAATCCATTTCAAAAATAAAAAAATAAACAGTCAGAATTAAAAAACTTACAAATCTAAACATGCATTAAAGTACTTCAAAGACAAGTATTGACAATATTAACTAATTTTTCAAGAACTGTAAAATTTTCAATTTAAAGACATTAACAACAACAATAATAATATATTAACGGATCAAACAAATACAATCCATTTCAAAAATAAAAAATACAAACACTATTTAAAACCGAATCAGAATCAAGAAACTTACAAATATAAGAATGCATTAAAGTGCTTCAAAAGACAAGTATTGACAATTGACAACATTAACTAGTTTTTCAAGAATTGCAATATTTTCAATTTAAAGACATTAACTGGCAAATGATAAATATCAATGTCAGTAGAAACTGAATTCATTTCCCTACACATTCGAGAAATAGGACTGTTAATGCCATAATTCGTTCGGTAATATATCACTTCAAACAAATCGTGCGCTCTAAAAGCTCTTGGAGGAACCGATAATCCAATATTATTGAGTAGTTCGGGAGAATCAATACAAAAGTTAACAATCTTATAAAGTAGAACGAGGTCAAGATATATGCGCCTCACACACAATGGTAGCAATCTCAAAGCATCGGCAGTATCATCATATAGAGACCCCTCCTGCTGCATTCCCTGTTTAAAAGCAATGAAACTTAAAAACTTTCTTTGTACTCTTTCCACTTTTTCTTTGTATGTAAAATAATGAGGTGACCAAATGGAGCATTTATTATTATTGAGGTGCATTAAATTTAATTTACACCATTCAGAGAATCGAGCTAGATCCCGCTGAATGCCCTCGCAGTTGTTGTTACTCCCGACAACAAGAAATATCTTTAAATCATCTGCATAAAGAAGACATCTACTAAAAGTTATGATGTCCTCATTATCGTTAATAAAGCAGGAGCGGGGCGATGTGAGCACCCTGAGGAACACCAGAGGTAACATGTATATCAGATGATTCACAGTTGTTAATTTTTACTCGCTGTATTCTATCAGATAGGTAACTATTTATCCATTGTAGAAATGATTCATGGATGCCCAAGCCTTCCAGCTTGTAAATAAGAAGTTGATGGTTAACCTTGTCGAAAGCCTTGGAGAAATCAGTGTAAATAGCATCCACTTGACACCTCCTTTCCAAAGCCTCCACCAAGTAATGCTCATAAACAAGTAGATTAGTAGTAGTTGATCGACCTGCCATAAAACCATTGGCACTTATCTCTAATAAATCTGGCCGAGCTTCATAATTGATTTATATTTTCTTTTAAGGATTACCGATTTTGGGTCGTAATAAAAGATACTCTCGAAATTTTCATGCTTAAAATTCATCTAAAAAGTGATTATTTAATTCTTCCTCTATGTTACACAGTATTTGAGAATATTAATTATAATACATGTTTGTTTCATTATAACAAAAACCTTTTCCTGTCTATGTATGTTGAAATGTTGCATATGTTTGAATCGTTTATTTTAAGTGGATGTTACTGCATGCGATCGGCCCGATCGGATTCGAATTCTAAGTTAGAAACAAGGTTATTGAGAAATAAATTGAATATAGATTAAACTGAATTGAACCAAAATTGGTACAGTTAAGTTATATTTAGTAATATATGAGAAAAAATCTGTCATATACTTAAATATGCTTTCCAATAAAAAAACGAGTATTAAAAATTTTATGTATAATAAAATTATTATAAAAAATATTGAACCGACTTCTAAAAGTGCGCTAAAAAGTGAAAAATAAGTATAAATGTTTATATAAAATTTAAAATAATACCTGATAAAATGTGATTCGCATAAACTGAATAAAAATACTTTATTTGTAATTGCATTCTTACCATAATTTGTATATATTAGTAGTTATTTATTTCATTTAGAAATAATTTGGCGCCGACTTCAAAAATTTCAATTTCATATAAAAATTTCTAGCTATTTTTCGCTTTTTAGTGCACTTTTGGAAATCGGTATAATTTTTTTTATAAATTTTTTTTTTCGATTTTTAGTTTTGAATTCATTACGATATCCATAAATTATTTGAACTAAGTACTAATCGAGATTAGTGTACCTCGCAATGACTCCAAGGTGGCAAAAAAGTACTCATTTTATCTAAAGTTGTAAATCACGCTAAAATAAACCACTAAAATTTTTTTGATTTTTAGAGTTCTGCAAATATCAGTAAAATTGAGTCAAACAAATATTTAGTCTGTCATAGTAAGTACACTATCTTAAATTTTAAATTAACTTTAGATTGGTAATATAGACCCCAAAACCTTCCAGTATCGATATTTAAAGAAGTTAAGAAATTTCTTATCCCGATATATTTTATACTGCATATTGAGTTTGTATATGCCCTAAGTACACCGCAATATTAATTTTAGACAAAATCGGAAAACGTAAAATTTACAGTCCCTCATATTTTATTTTATCAACCTAATCGTTGTAAAAAATTAACTTCATATTCGTAATACACGACCCCGAAAACCCCCTAATACCAAATCTGAAAAAATGCGAATAACGTAAAATTTTCAGCCCACCATATTGGATCCGCCATATTGAATTTCAAAAAAATAATTTTAACGTTTTAATCTAATCTAAATCTAAACCTTTGAAAGCCCTCTAGTACCAATTTTGCATGGAATTTTGAAATTTAAAATTTCTAGACTCATATGACATATCAGATTTTCTTAAAATAATTTTATATTAGCTATTTACATCCTTAAAAACGATTCAGTCCTACCTTTGAACAAAATCGAAAAATGTTAAAGTTTTAGTTCGCTATATTGAATTTGCCATATTGAATCCTGAAAAATCCTTTTAAATTCATAATTTGCACCCTGAAGAACGCCCTATATCAGTTTTTGAAAAATCGAAAAAGGTAAAATTTTCAGAATGTCATATTGAATCCGCCAGATTGAGTTTTTCAAAAAATATTTTAAATTCATAATTAACACTAACGAAAATCCCCCAATACTGATTTTAGACAAAATCGAGAGATGTAGAATCTTTTATCCGCCAGCTTGAATCCGCATATTTAATTTTTTTTAACTCCATAATTTTGGAGAAGATCGGACAAAATTTATTTTTTCGTCGGCCATATTAGATCAGCCATATTGAATTTTTTAAAAATAATTTTAGAATCGTTTTGTATGACTCCGAAAACTCCCCCGAACCAATTTTGGAGAAAATTGGACAAAATTGATTTTTTCGTCCGCCATATTGAATTCGCCATAGTGGATTTTTAAAAGTATTTTAGATTCGTTATGTGCGACCCTTAAAACTCCCCACGCCAATTTTGGAGAAAGTCGGACAAAATAAATTTTTTTGTCCGCCATATTGGACCCGACATATTGAATTTTTAAAAAATAAGTTCAGATTCGTTGTATACGACCCCGAAAATTTTTTTGGCAGCCATATTGTCAGCGCCATCTTGAATTTTACTGCACCAAGTTCTTCCAAAAAAATATGGGACCACCCTAGCAACTTCCTGAACATAACGTAAAAAATTTGATTCAAATCGGTGCCGCTGTTCCGGAGAAATCGGTGAACATCCTTAAAAAAATACATAGTCGACGAATTGAGAACGTCCTTCTTCTAGAAGTCGGTTAAAAATATCTCCGTAACTAACGTAATGCAGGTCTGAAATGCAGTTGGCGGTTTTTTTCAATAAAAACATACTACTAGTAAATAATGACTTTATTAATAAATATTTTCAAATAATTATTACATAACATTGGTAATCCGAGTCTAATATATAATAAAAAAATAAGCTCATTTAACCATTTAATGACATACAATTATGCAAAAAAAATATTTCAAGACATTACTATCTGTTTTTTAAGTTCATTACTAAAATTAATTGTAGGTGCGATGACGATTATTTTATAAACCTAAAGCCATTTTAACCCCAGAAATTGTGTTATTAATTATTAATATTAATTTATCTTTGTTATCTTTATGGAAATTTTTTTATATATCTTTAAACTTCCTTTTAACAAAAGCATTTGCACCAACGGTCTCTTAGTTTATTCCAAGCCATTAAAAAATAACGAACGCATCAGTGAGAGAACGAATTTTTCTCCCCAAGTTTTAATCTTTGCGATTCACATAATGAAAATTTAATTAGAAAAATGAGAGAAAAAAGTGCTAATGGACGTAGCTAGGCGTTAGGAAAAAATCCATCGAATCCGCTTTAATCCTATTACACATTAATAATAATTCCCGTTAAAAGCATTGCCCGAAAATCGGTTTAGTTTTATGCAATATTTATTTCGTTTCGTGTATAAGGTCAAAGATACGGATGTAAAAATGGAATAGAAGTACAGTGGACCAAATGGATACCTAAAAATACGATTAAAATAAAACTAATCTTTTAAATTAAATGAAAATTGAGCCGATAATTAAACGGGACGCTAAAACTATTTTAAAATGTAGAATTAACATTAATACAAAACATCTAGAATAAATCTGCAAATAATTTATTATCAAGAAGTCTCTAGGTTGGGGATGTGATACTTGAAGAAAAATCTAATATTTTTCTCAAATCTCATATATAGTTAAAAAAATTTGGAAGGTAAAATTTTAAGTATACAAAAGAATTTATTCTTTGATTTGTTCTGTACGCTTAACGTAAATAACAAGGCATATAAATATTGCTTAAATAGAGTAAAGAATTTCATTTATGTTCTCTTCATAGTTAACACATGTATTTTGTGATTTTCTTGTTGTATATTTATGTTCACTGCTTAGTTCTCTAAAGATTAAAGTAAACACAAGGTAAAGTAACAGCGTGCATATAGACAAACAAAAGGGCACACTATGCTTCTGAATGTTCTTATAATATTTCTAGAATGTTTTATAATGAACTCGTATTATACAGAGTGTTCGGAAAATACATGTACAAAGTTTGATGACAGACTCTTGACGTCAAAATAGTTTGATTTAAGCCAACTTAGGTATATCCGATACTAATTCGTCATTTTTGGAATCTTTTTCTCGAAATCTTTAAACTTTCAATTTCAACAGAGATTTTTTGATATGGATAAATGGAGTCGGTGACGCTAAAAGTGGAGCTCCAAATTAACCCGTTTCAGACGAGTTGTGTGAGCGCATTGAACAAGATTGTGGTTGAGTTGTATAGGCTCGCGCGTTGCGGGCATATTTCACTCTCTTTCTATTCTTACCTTTTGAATTATTTTATTGCAATGTATTAGGTCAATGTAATCCAAACTCCAATTGAAATATTTAGAATCAAGAATTGAAAAAAAAACATGTTTATTTACATCCATATAAATTTATTGAAAATAAGTCCACGATTTTTTATTACTTTATTGAAATTAATATATAATCATTTATTTTATTTATTGTCTCAAGACAGCGATCTATTTTATATCATTCATTATTTTCATCGCTAATAATTTGATTATTTTCATCAATAACCCGATTTGTCGGGTAAAAATGGTTCTCTTCTATAACATCTTGTTTAACATCCATACAGTTCTGTGATAAACATGCATGTACTGCAACGGTTTACTTTTGAGCTCCATTTTAAGCGTTACAACTTCCATTTGCCCTTATCAAAAAATCTCTGTTGAAGTTGAAGGTTGAAGAACTGCTATGCATGTTTTAGAATTATGATCCTTTGAGTAGTTTTCGAGAAAAAAATCTCAAAAATGACGAATTTCGTCGTAAACTTGTATGTTGAATGTATTTTTTCTCCTAGTGTTATGAATGAGATATTTCAAGCTTTTTGAATTTGCCTTTGTGTTTTATAAAAAACATAATACATACATAGATATAGAGTGCAGTCACTGTCAATGAATTGTGGTTTTTAAATTGTCCTCTACATGACATTTTATAATTTAATTTTAAAATAATACGAATGGCTCGTTTGTGTAGTTTAAACACCTTTTCAGAGGCAGGTGCTCCTCTCCAGAAGAATACACTATATTGTATAACAGAACAGAAACTTGCATAATACACCGCCTTTGAAGCAGTATGGTCAAGATTCCTAGATATTACCTTCAAAGAGTAACAAACACTCGAAAACCTAATGCACAAAAAGTTTATATGTATGGTCCATCTTAAATTAGAATCCACCCACACTCCCAACATCTTACTGCTATCCCTACATCGATCTCTGTACTACCCATTGTCATTGATGATAGTAAAGTAACATTTCTTTGAGATATTATAAAAATAACACATTGAGTTTTTTCAGTATTTAAATGCAGATGATTACAAGGAAACCTGAATTTAAGTTGTCTAAAACTGACTATTTAGTTTAATGATTTATTTTTGAGAAGAAGATTTGTATCATCTGCATAGTTTAAAAATATATTACAGTAATCAGCGTTTATTGTTGGAAGATCATTTAAAAAAAATTACAAAAAACAATGGTTCCAATATACTTCCGAGAGGTACACCCACCTCTATTTCATTTGAATGAGAGTATATTATGCCATTGTCTTCTCCCCTCAAAACAACTCTTATAGTTAGATACGATTTTACCCAGTTCAAAGTGTTTCCTCTGACATCATATCTAGACAATTTTTCAAAGGGTAGGGAGTGGTCCAGGCAGCCAAAGGCCTTAGAGAGGTCAAGGAATGGGCCTGTCGCCATTTCACCATTCTCAAGTGCCCCATATACCGCTTCCAGAAAATTAAACAACGCCATCCCTGTCGATTTGTTTTTTAATAAGTCATGTTGGAACTCTGAAAAAAGGTTCACATGTGAAAAATAGTGATATAACGATTATATTGGTAACTAGCGTTACAAACATCGAGTTCTGTTCTTCGCGAACTGTGAAATTAAATGGTATACTAAAATTTGCACACTTAGTCAGATTTTTTGGGTTGTTAATAAACAAATCATTAAACCCATTCGCATGGTCCAGTGGATCACCAGAGGGTACCAAATTATCTTGTCTTTTTTTGCCCATTAATTCTCCTACTATCTGGCAGGTGATATCATCTTTATTCTGAGAATTATTTATTTTACTGGTATAATACTTACTTTTTCAGTCTGTAGTAGTTTCGAGTAGGTCTTTAAAAATGGTTTTAGCTTCATTATTATGTCTTGACAATAACCTACAAAGGTTGTCTTTTACATTCAGTTATTTGTGGGCTGTCCAGTATTATTTTTTTGCCATTTCTAATGTGGCACTTTTTTAAAGGGAAATATAGATTAAAATAGTAAGAAAATGTGTCAAAAAAGTAATTTCACTTTTTATTAGCATTTTCAGCCATGTAAACACTCGTCCACCCTTCGTTAGTTAAAACCCTCCCAAAATCTAGTATATCAGCATCTCTTTATGAGCGTTAATAAACTGGAAAGGCACTTACCTTTATATCTAATATTAAACTGACCCATTCAGCTGTATGATCTGAAATATATGCCTCCAGAACTTTACCATGTAAAGAGTGTTTTTTATAGAGGTATAAAATTTAAGTTGGCAACACTTTTTTAACTGGCGGCCATTCTGTCAGCTGTCAAGTGATTTATGTTTAGTTTGGTTTGGCATTTCAACATGAATAGACTGACGCCTGAACAACGCTTCCAAATTGTGCAAATTTATTTTGAAAATCATGATTCTGTTCGAAATACGTATCGCACACTACGTCCATTTTACGGTCAACATAATCGTCCATCAGAGCAATTAATTCGATTAACTATGGAACGTTTTCGCACCACGTTTACTCTAAATGATAATACGCATCCACAGAGACGTTGTACAGTGCGTACAGAAGAAGTCATTGCTGCGGTAGAGCGTAGAGTAGAGGAAAACCCGAATCAGTCTATCCGTCATCGTGCACAGGAATTGGATATGTGTCCATTCACTTTATGGAAGATTTTGCGGAAAGATCTTGGTTTGCGTGCTTACAAAATCCAACTCGTGCAAGAATTAAAGCCACACGATCACCTAGCAAGGCGTAGATTCGCTGAATGGGCCCAAAACAAGATTGCCGTTGATCCCGAATTTCATAAGCGAGTTTTGTTTAGCGATGAAGCTCACTTTTGTTTGAATGGATACGTCAATAAACAAAACTGCCGTATTTGGAGTGATGATAATCCTCAAGTGTGTATTGAGACTTCTTTAAAAATGATGCTGGTCAGAACGTTACAGTCAAGGGTGACCGCTATAGAGCCATAATTACTGACTTTTTCGTTCATCAATTGAACAACCATGAAGACGGCGCAACATGTCACACAGCTCGTGCCACAATTGATTTATTGAAGGAAACGTTTGGTAGCCGCATAGTTTCACGTTTGGGACCCGTGAATTGGCCTCCAAGATCGTGCGACTTAACGCCGCTAGACTATTTTCTGTGGGGATATGTGAAGTCGCTAGTCTACGCCGATAAGCCCGAAACGATTGATCACTTGGAGGACAACATTCGCCGCATTATTGCCGATATACGGCCACAAATGTTGGAAAAAGTAATCGAAAATTGGACCTCCAGATTAGACTACGTCCGAGCCAGCCGTGGCGGTCATATGCCGGAAGTCATATTTAAATTATAATGCCAGAAGGCTATCTTTCGAATAAAGTAAATTTCATGTCAATTTAAAAAATTCATCTTTGTTTTATTCCAATTAAAAGTTCTATACCTCTATAAAAAACGCCCTTTATAATCAATGATCTGTTTGTTATTATATTGTCCAGGCATATACCGTTATTAGCAGTTATCCTGGTGTTTTCAGTTATGCAAGGTTCAATGTTAAACGACTTTAGAAGATCTAAAAATGACAATGACTCTTTAGGTTTGTCAATAGATCAACGTTATAGTCACCAGCTAGAATGGGTATTGCATTTTCAGCGCTTACTTTAAGGAAAATCCGACATTTGAGAAATATTAGGACCCTCTTGTATATTAAACCCTTTTCTTGCGAAAAATAAATTAGGTTTTCCATTTAAAGCAACCAAGTTAAAAAGAAAAACTTTTTAATCAGACTAGGTATTAAAATTAATATAACATTGTTAAATTACGCTTGAAACATTATGAAAAAAGTCCTTATCAATCTTTAAATATAAAGTTCTATACTAAATGTGTCGTAAGTAATAATTCCGCACATTTATGAAAAATAAATATATGAATCAAAAATAAATTACTACATGGTGTCTGTATATTAGATACCCTTTTTTCTCCAATTCGGTGTCACGCTCAAACTCCCCCTTAACTTTTCAATGAGATTGGCCAGCTAATTAACTGACCGGTATTAGCAACGGCCAGAAAATATACTCCTTTATGGAGAGCAGCCAGACAAATTACCTTTGAAAATATTAGCCCTTTCTTTGTTCTAATGGCCCACCCTAAATTATATTTTGGTCTCATATAATTGCCTCTGCTCCCGGCAGAAGTTAATAATTTATATTTGCAAGTTAGCTGGCGTAAAGGCAGTTCCGCTTTGCGTGTTAAAAAGGAAAATAATAAGTTTCATTGTAATGAGGTAAATAGACAGTAGGATATTCTAGTGAAATTTTTACTAATTTTTAAATAATGTAAATTAATATGATAATGGTAAGGATAGGTGGTACCAAGTAAGGGGAACAGTATTTATGTAAGCAGTATCTTTTGATAAATTAAAATACGTCTCTCAACTAAAATTTGTTTTTTAATATTAATAATTGCTTCATAAAATTTTATTTTGAGGCACCATTAATTTATTATTAATATTTATTTTTTCAAATGACAAATTTCATGATGGTGTATGGTCTCCATGACACTAAAAACCACTTCTAAATTCTCAGGAATTCCCAACCTGAAAACACAAATGGATTTCTACATATTCATTGTTGTGCTATTAATTTCGTTTGCGTCAAGCAAAAGGGGTGTAATTATTAGCCCTGTGCGAGGGCAGCGAATTGAAATTTAATTTCGGGGCTCTATTTTGCTCTAATATGTCTTCTCTACCACACACTAAATAATGTAGGATTTCCAGGTGAGGATGCGGCATATAAGAGCGGACAAAATTGTTTGAGATTTATTATAAAGGCAAGGGATTTAGTTTCCTTCAGACTCGTGTTTATTGTCTGAAATAAAGACGTCTTTAAGCTAGGGTAGATTTTTGTTGTATTAAAAAAGGTTATTCCTTGTAATATATGGGGGCCAGTTTTATTTTCATAATTTATTATATGACATTTATTATCTTAATAACGGTAGATTTTTTTTCTGTTATAATAAATAAATTGATTGTCGTAGTTTAATAAATTGAGTAAAATATTATCGATATATCATACCTCTTCATTTTTTAACCGACTTCTAAAAAAAAGAGGCTCTCAATTCGTCGACTATGTATTTTTTTTTATGTATATTCACAGATTACTCCGGAACACCGGAACCGATTTGAATGAAATTCTTTCCGTTATGTTCAGGAAGTTGCTACGGTGGTCCCATATTTTTTTTGGACGAAATTGGTGCAGTAAAATCCAAGATGGCGCTGACAATATGGAGGCCAAAAAATTAGTTTTGTCCGATTTTCTTCAAAATTGGTATGGGGGAATTTTCGGAGTCGTACACAACTAATTTATAATTATTAAAAAAAATTCAATATTGCGGCTCCAATATGGCGGACAAAAAAAAATTTTTGTTGGTGTGAGTAAGCTTTCGGGGTCGCACATAACGAATCCAAAACATTTTTAAAAAATTCAATATAACGGACAAAAAATCAATTTTTGGCCGATTTTCTTCAATATTGGCACGGAGAATTTTTCGGGGCCGCACATAACGACTCTAAAATTATTTTTAAAAAATTCGATATAGTGTACCCAATATGATGGATAAAAAATTAATTTTGAACGATTTTTTTTTAAACTGATATGCGGGAGTTTTTGGGATCGCACATTACGAATCATAAATTATTTCAAAAAAAAATATGGCTAATTCAAGATGGCGGATTAAAGCATTTCTCTATTTTGTCTAAAATCAGTATTGGGGGATTTTTGTTAGTGTTAATTACGAATTTAAAATATTTTTTGAAAAACTCAATCTGGCGGATTCAATATGGCATTCTAAAAACTTTACATTTTTCGATTTTCTCCAAAACTGATATAGAAGGTTCTTAAGGGTGTAAATTATGAATTTAAAAGTATTTTTTCAGGATTCAATATGACGAATCCAATATAGCAGACTAAAAATTTTACATTTTTCGATTTTGTTTTAAGGTGGGACTGAATTGTTTTTGAGGATGTAAATAGCGAATATAAAATTATTTTAAGAAAATCTAATATGTCAGATGCAATATGACGGTCTAGAAATTTCAAATTTCCGGGTTTCATCCAAAATTGGTACTAGGGGCCTTTGAAGGGTTTAGATTTAGATTATATTAGAATTTAAAATTATTTTTTTGAAATTCAATATGGCGGACCTAATATGGTGGGTTGAAAATTTTATCTTATTCGCATTTTTTTTAGATTCGGTATTAGGGGGTTTTCGGGGTCGTGTATTACGAATATGAAGTTAAACTTGTACAACTATTAGGTTGATAAGATACAATATGAAGGACTGAAAATTTTACATTTTCCGATTTTATCTAAAATTGATATTGCGGGGTTCTTGAGGCGTATACAAACTCATTTTGCAGTATAAAATATATCGGGCTAAGAAATTTACGTCTCAAATTTCTTAAATATCGATATTGAAAGATTTTGGGGCCTACAATACCAATTTAAAATTAATTTAAAATTTAAGATAGTGGATTTACTATGACGAACTAAATATGTGTTTGACACAATTTCACTGGTATTTGGACAATCACAAAATTTTTATTGCTTCATTTTAGGGTGATTTACAACTTCGGATAAAATGGGTACTTTTTGCCACCTTGGTGGTACACTAATTTCGACTAGTACTTAGTAATTTATGGATATCATAATGAATTTAAAACTAAAAATCGAAAAATATATATTTTTTTTAAATTGAACCGACATACTAAAAGTGCGCTAAAAAGTGAAAAATAATTATAAATTTTTATATGAAATTGAAATTTTGGTAGTCGGCGCCAAATTATTGCTAAATGAAATAAATAACTATTAATATATACAAATTATGGTAAAAAAGCAATTACAATTTAAGTATTTTTAATCTGTTTATGCGAATCACATTTTTTCATTTATTAGTTTGGAGCCGACTTCAAAAATTTCAATTTCATATAAAAATGTATAGCTATTTTTCACTTTTTAGCGCTTTTTTAGAATTGGGATAGACAAATAGGATTCATTTACTAATAAGAGAATACAACGAATACCTTATATTCTAAATTTTGAATGTGAGAAGAGTCTTATTGATTGTGTCAAAGGCTATCGATAGATCAAAAAATATAATTACCACATATCTACCCTGATACAAGCCGCAATAAATAAAAGTTTAATAGGTGACGAGATGTTGTGTCACTGGACATGCTGATTTTTATTAATGGTATTAAATTTAATTAAAAATTACCTTATTTGAGGGTGATTAATTTTTTCGAGTATTTTTGAAAAACAGAAATCAACTAAGTGAGGAAAGCACTACGCTTTGAGTTTATGGAAATTCGTCTTCCATTAAAATCGCTGGTATTACAGTATGTTGTATATTTTTGTCCCCTGATTTAAAGTTTCAATGAGCACGAAGCCCGAAAACCCCATGTTTTTCGAATATTCGCTGATTATTATCGTCTCTCAAAGGCATATGCTCTCTCGTAAACTGAAACTAATAATTAGGTTGACATTTTATATATGAAGTATTAACGAGTCTTATTAGGGTATACTAGGATTTTTGAGGTCGCTGATTCCGAACCCGAGATCGGTTAACCTCCGTCACGTCAGGATCAAGGTCATTTGAGGGTATAGATGAAATGTCTATCGTTACAAAAATCCAAAACAAATTAACACGAATGAAAGTAATTTTAAGGCCACTTTGAGGTCATTTCAAGGTCAAACTTGGAAAAATCTGGAAAAATTCATGTATAGGTTCCAGGAGTCACTGAGAAAACCTTTCAATGAATCCCAATCACCTTCACCTCGAGGTTTTCAGATCACTGAATTTAAATCTGGGGCTTGCTCGATCTTATCATTTCATGTAGAGGTCCCTTCAGTTCCATTTTTATGTCATCTCAAACTATCATTTCTCTATTTCAGCTTGAAAAGGCTTTGAACCTGATCTTATACAGACAAGCAGACCAGGATTCTGAATCAACTACTTCAAAAATCTATACAAGAATTTTTTCAGACTTTTCTGACAGTTTTTCAGGTTTGACCTTGAACTTATCCTAAAATGACTTGAAATAACCTTCAGGTTACCTTGTAAGATCAAGCAAATGACATTCGGATTCAGCGACTCAAAAAACATTCTTGTGATTTTTTCAGACTTTTTCAACGGTCCTTCTGGATTTGACCTTTAAATGACTTTGATCCTGAAGTGATGGACGTTAACTGACCTCGGATTTGATATCAGTGGCCCCAAAAATCTTATTATAACTTAGTGAGACTAAATACATAAAATATCGATCTAATTATTATTCTGAGTTTACGAGAGAGTGTATGCTTTTAAGTTGTTTTAAAATGTTGGAAAAAGTGGTGTTCTTGGGCTTCGTGCCCATTGAGACTTTTAATCAAGGGACCAAATTAGACTACATGCTGCAATACCAGTCACTTTAACGGAAACTGGGTTTCTATAAGTTCTGAGAGCAGGGGCGGATCCAGCCTTTTTTTTTGGGGGGGCGGTAATATCACAAAAGTACGAAAGCGAAAGCAGGTTGTCGACGGGGGGGGGGGGGGGGACATCAGCAACATTTCCATTTCCAATGTAAAAGGCAGGGTGGGTCAGGTCTATTTTTCTGAATTTCAAGCTCTTGAAAAGTGGGGGGGGGGCGATCACAAGAAAAAACAAGTTGCCGATCGGGGAAAGGAGCGAGCAGCATACACATTCCTAGTATAGGAGGCAGAATCGGGTCCATTTTCTTGAATTCAAAGCACTTGGTGGGCGGGCTACCGCCAGAAAAACAAGGTTGTCAACGGGGAGGGGGGAGTGTCAGCAGCATACATATTCCTAATATAAAATGCAGAATCGGTTCTATTTTCTTGAACTCAAAGCTCTTGGGAAGGGGAGGGGCGATCGCAAGCATACACACTCCTATACTCTATTCAAGAACTAGAGAGAGAGTAATAAAACTGTTACCGAAACCTCCGACGTACCTGCTCCAGTGCGCAGCTAACTGGGGACTGCCGTAAATCTGATTATATTTAATTATATTTAAATATTGTAAGCTTTTATAAATTTACTGCAGCAATAAAATTTCTGATAGTTTAATTTAATTTCTGTCAGTGAGCACAGTACACCTTACAGTGTGTCCTTAGTGATTTATCTTGCTTGTGCTTGTTTTCATATATTATTTGAGATTAGTGAGATACCCAAAAGATATGGCATTCACATCTATGTTTATTCCAAAATCGTTAAACTAGGGCATTTTTTCCTCAACGAAAAACTTATTACGATGAATGTTTATGATGCCTTAAGATATCAATATCTCGATAATAATGTTAAAGCTCTACTGAGATGTATTCCAACATGACAGGAGTTGTAAAATCTACTATGTACCAAAAACTGGAGGAGAAAAACACGACTGGAATTGTTAGTACTCCCAAGCTACATTCGATCACACAAACTGTAATCAAAGGAGTTGTACATACATTTTATTATGAGAAGCAGATTCCAACCGTCAATAAAATTCTAAATAAAATCAATGAAGATCGGGATTTACCTGAAACTAAAAGAACTGAGCTCTAGAAATTGCTCAGAGAACTTGATTTTTGCTGGGAAAAACCAGATAGGAAATCTGTTCGTATAGATCGTCCGGAAAATGTCCGTTGGAGAAGGAAAAATCTCTCTCAAGTTAAAGGTAGAGTTGCTAGAAATAACACAACTTACAAAATTAGCAATTTACCTGAGAATTGGGAAGAATCCAGATATTAAAAGAATAAAAGAAAATGGGGAAACTCGATCTCATGATCGGTGAGATAGAGGACTCCATTATAATTAATTTGAGCGCAGATAGCTTCACTAACTTTGATAACAAATTAGATACGTAATGTTTACCGGCGTAAACATAATTTATTATTTAAATTTTCTGTAACATATAAAAAGTAATTACATTTTAATCCCTTTTTAGTGTTTAATTTTAATTCTGCAGATGATTTAAGAAATAAATAAACTGAAACGTCAAATATCCTAGAAATGTTTTTAATTAATAATAAAATGACCGATAGCTCCAAAAAAGTTTTAATATCATATGGACGAATTTATTTTTTTATATATGTTTAACTTCTTGTATTTTTGACAATGGGTATTTTGTAAGTATTTTAATTATAACTTAGAATTTTTTGAGAGAAAAAGGCTACGTTTTAGTCTGAATGTACCTAAAACGATTTCTATGCCAAAATTAAAAATAATAAAAATACAGTTGTGATTTGTGTTAAATATGTCAAAATTATCTATATTTTCTAATGTATGTGAATTTTTAAGAAATCATAAGAAAGAAAATAATATAAAAACTTTTTATTTTAAGTTTTTAACCGAAATAATTTCTATGCTATAAATACTTAGTGATAAAATAATTCTCTTTTCGACGCCTATAACACTTTTTAACACTTCGCATCCAAATATCTATTGTTATTCTATCCCTTAGTCCCTTATTATACACCGATATTTCTGATTATAAAATTTCTAATCCATGCCTATGAAAAATATATGCCAATTTTGCCAAAGACATCGGAATAAAGAACACAGGCAGTGCGAAGAAAAAAAAAGTAAAAAATGATTTATTACTCTCTCTAGTTCTTGAATAAACTATAGTATATGATGCAAAATCGGGTCTATTTTCCTGAACTCAAAGCTCCGCGCCTGTCTGAGAGGGGTCTTTCATCTGTAGTTTTCTCTTTATAAAAAAGATAAGATGGGATGATCCTTTAATAAAAAAATAAAATTAAATTGAAAACTATTGTATTTTCATACAATGAATTTTTCTAATCTTTTAAAAACCACTATCCAGTCTAAATTTTAAAATACTAATATTTATTAATTACTTGCTCCCGACACTTTCCTGCTAAGTACAAAACTTCTTCAATATGCAGGCTTAGAGCTGTAATCTCACTAAAACACATTACTGTTTTTATACATAGATTAACTACATTTTCCTAGCCACCGAGAAAAATTCAGTTATTACATTAACCAAAGTTTTCCGGACTCTAGTATGGTTTTTGTAAAGTTTTCCTTTCCAACCACAATTAAGGTAATTAGCCTAATCTCTTAAAATGTTTTATTATTCTTTCCAAAGTTCATTTTATTACGGGACTTTACTTTATTAGGAAACTTTAAAGTTATTAATGTTGAAGAAATATGATATAAGGAAGAATGCAATAAAATTTTATGTTTCTGAAAACAAAAGAAATTATATTACTTATAACTAAAATTCCTGTTAAAAAGTAACGTATATTAATAAAAATGTAGAAGTGACTGCCGGTAAACTGTAGAGCTGGAGAACTGTTTTCTTATTTTCTTTTACTGTTACTTTTAGTCATTATTATAAAAAAAAATTTCAACTACAGTGTGTACCACGACGAATTACCACTATCGATTTCTTGGAAAATAGAGTTAGGAAAATTTTGCATTTTACTAAATTCGATAGGGACAATTCATATATAAAATTTTTAAGATGGTGGCACTTCCTGTTAAGTCTGGATTCTTCGCTGAATTATAGACATATTTCATTTATAATATCCTGCACCTGTCCAACTGTTTTTGGCATACTTTAAATTTTATGTGCAAAACTGCATTTGCAGTTCTAAACAACTATCAGTTTTTCTTATATAAAAGCCTTTATTATTTAATTGGGGTTGGTTTTGTTCTAGAAGGGAATCTACTTTAGTGTATTGATAAATACAAGGTGATGAAAAGTTGACATTAAATATTAATATGAAAAAATGATTAAAAATTTTTTTTTAATTTAAACCACCTATTTTTATAATGTTATCTTATTTAGCATTAAAAATAACGGTGGCTTTAAAAAAGTTGGCTGTTTGAAAAATTTGTAGTTTTTAAAATATTGGCAATTTAACATTTTTGTATTGTAAAACCGCTATTAAGTAATGGTATTATAGTAGGGGAGCCCAAGCAGGGATTTTGGGATTTATGCTAGCTCGCCAGAATACTATAAAGGAAGAAAGTTTGTACCTTGTTATGAACTACCAACCTGTTATGAACCTTAAATATAGGGGGGTGCGTCTAGGGCAGCCGACCAGATTAGTAAAAAAAAAATCGATCCTTAAAGTAATTCGAACTCGTCAGATTAAGATAAGGTAAGTTAATTACATGCAAAAAAGTGTACATTTCAATATTCTGACGGTTTTAGTGTGACATAAGAAAATGAGCGCGTGACAAAGATGTAAAGAAACTCATCTGGACATATTCGAGCGCGGTTGACTTTTTTTTTATTTTAATGGAAATCATGTAAGGATCACGGAAATAATATAATCTGACGATTTTCGCAAGCCGAAAAAGCTAATTTCATCAATCAAGTGTAGTACGTGCAGGTACTGAGGATAATGTATTTCCCACTCCGCGCATCTCTCCCCTTCTCATTCTTTCTCTATTTCTCACTCTCTTGCACCGTCCCCACACTACTTTTTGCCGCCATGATATTATTCCAGCTGATCACAACAACACGTTTGTGCTCTTAGATGTATAACGTTTGTTTATTGTATTTTCAAAAAGTTTAGTGAATTAAATAAATACAGTAAGTTTTATATGTATTACTACAATGAGTGATAATAGCGATAAATTAATAAAATTTACACCAGAAACATTAAAAAAGTGCATGGTGATTTTGGAGTATCGCCGAACCAAGCCGGTTTGAAGAAAATCACACAGCACCTACACTGAAATTGAAATTTCAGAGGAAACATCATAAAATGACGGCTATAACGCGCAGTGTTATTATGACGCTTGTAACTTGCCCCCATGTCAATCAGAGCTACGGCAACAATTATTACGAACGCAATACATCACATGCTTATGGAGGAATGCCCACTTTCGAATCGTCACTGAGATGTCACCAACAGATTTCGGGTGGAAAAATGTGGTTGGAAAGTTGGAGATGACTTGGTTCGTTGGAAATAAACTCCCAGAAGCATATGAAGATACTGTCATAACACTTGACATTTTAGGGAAAACTCCAGATTCAGGTATGTTTTCTTTTTAAAATAATAATAATATCATGAAATAAATTAAATATTGTTAAATATCATAACCATTTCTGATTACAGATACGCAAGATGTAGATGAAAATGACCAAAGTGATTCGAACTCCCAATCTGAAGACGATTCCACTGATGATGATGAAGATTAAACGTCTTTTTGATTTTTTTTTTCATTTAACATTCTTCTCATAAATACATAAAATTGTACATGTATGTATTTTTCTATGACATTATATATTATTTGCTGTTCATTGAAATTATTCTATTCAGTAATAAAAAAAAATTAAACTGTCAGATTTAAGAAATTCCTTCACACAATTGTCAGATTATAGGTCTACACGATAAGGACATCATGCTGAACCGACTATATATAAATCTGACGCGCTCGAGTATTTGAAGGTCAGGTTTTTTTTTTACACTTTCAAAAATCGGCTATGAGTTCTAGTTGCGTCAAAATCGTCGGTCTTTCTAATATGACATCTTTAAGGGTTCACTTAACATTCTCCCTGAATATCTGACGCGCTTGAATAACTTTTTTTTTTTTTAATTTTTTCCACCCCTTCGTGTGGCCACCCCCATCTAGCAAGCAGTCAGATTAACATCCCAACGTTACCAAAAACAGGTTGCGCGTATACATTGTTAATGTCTGACGCGCTTGAGTATGTCTTTGTGACAGATTTTTTTTTTACATTTTTGAAAATTTATACTCGCTTCCCCCACCAGTATTGGGCATACATCATATAAAATTTTTTTCTATTTAGCATCTAATCTTCACAATCCAATAGGTCCCGACAACGCTCGAGTAACTACTCATTTAGCCTCTTGGGCTCCCCTACTATTACTTGGCCATGACGGCGAAACGTGACGAAAAAAAAACATTAGAGAATTACAGAAAAGTCAGCATTTCTTGCCATTTGACAACTATTAATAAAAATCATGCCGGGGCGATTAAATTATACGCACGATGATTATTTAAATTTGTTTGTTGTCTATGGGGAATGTAAAAAAGTTTTATTAAGAACATGTCAGACATTTGCTGAGAGATATCCAAGTAAACAGAAATCGTCCCAGAACAGTGTTAAACGAATATTGGAAACTTTTAAAAATTTTGCATTGTTAAGGCAACGGGAAACCACCTCATTATCGATCCCTAGTATATTAACATGGCTGTTACAAACCAAATAGAAAATGTTACTGATCATGGACTTCGGATACCAAGATCCGGCAGGGGAGGACAATCTCGAGACGGCAGGGCCTCCTCGGTCGTCAGCCTGCGAAACCCTTGCCAACACTATAACGCAGATAGAAAGAGAACCTGGGGCCTTAACATTAAGATTGGAATCTGGAACGTCAAAACAATGTATGAAGCTGGCAAAATCCATAACGCTATAAAAGAAATGGAAAGACTATCAATAGGAATAATGGGTGTAAGCGAGATGCGGTGGATAGACTCTGGTCAGTGTGCTATCAATAACCATCAAATATATTATTCAGGAAATTCCAACGGAGAACATATGAATGGAGTGGGCATGATTTTAAATAAACAAACTGCTGAATGCGTTACAAACTTTATCCCAATATCAGAGAGACTGTTACTCATTCAGCTTAATACTATCCCCATAAAGTCTAACATCATACAGATATATGCCCCCACAGCCGACAAAGCGGACGAAATAATCGAAGCATTCTACAACGATTTAACGAACACCTTAAGAAGACTCCCCAAAACGAGATAACAATAATTATGGGAGATTTTAACGCCAAAGTTGGCAACGGCCAAATTGAAGATCTCGTAGGACCTTTCGGACTCGGACAGCGTAATGAGCGTGGAGAGCGGCTTATTGATTTCGTGATGGAGGAACAGTTTGTGGTCACCAACACTTTTTTCAAACTTCCCCCCAGGAGACTGTATACCTGGAAATCACCTCAGGACACCTCAGATCACATAGTGAGAAACCAGATTGATTACATTATGATCAAAAAAAGATTCCGGAACTCGATAACATCAGTCAAGACACATCCAGGAGCCGACATCAAGTCTGATCACAATTTACTCCTAGGCATAATAAAACTTAAGTTAAAGAAAATGCAACGAACAAAGACCAACAAACACGACATCAGACAACTAAAAAATGAACACATAAAACAGAGCGCACAACAGTATATGAAGGAACAGCTAAATACTGAGGAAGACACTAGTAATACAGAAGAAGAACTCGGAAAACTACACACAATAACTCAGAACATACTTGACAAGCACCTAAAACCAACAAGAGTAAAGAAGAAGGGGTGGATGACGGAAGAGATTCTGGATCTGATGGAAGATAGACGAAAGGTTAAGAACAGTGACATAGCAACATATAAAAGAGTAGACAAAGAAATAAAAAATGCTATTAGAAATGCAAAAAATGAATGGTTAACGAAAAAATGCACCGAAATACAATTACTACAACAAAAGCATGACTCGTTTAACCTCCACAAAAAAGTCAAAGAAGCGGCAGGCCTATATAAGCCTAAACAAGTTGGACGCCTAACTGACACTCAAGGAAACTTAATAATAGAAGCAGAGCGGAGAAGAAACGCTTGGATGAGATATGTAGAGGAAACCTTAAGAGATGAACGACACAATGACACAAAAAACACAGATTGTATAACTGGGCCTCCATTTACAATCGAGGAAGTAAGAACTGCTATAAGAGGAACCAAGGATGGCAAAACTACAGGACCTGACAACTTTTATTCAGACGACACAGTGGTATTCGCAGACAGTCTGGAGGGATTGCAGATGTTGATGACAAGCATAACTGAAGTAAGTAAGCACTATGGGTTAGATTTAAATACAAAGAAGACAAAATATATGGTCATCAGCAAACGCCCAATCCTAAACACACAACTGACCATCAACCAACAAACAATTGAAAGGGTTGAAAGCTATACATACCTTGGCACCAATGTAAACAGTCAATGGGATCACTCATTGGAAATAAAACAACGTATAGCAAAAGCCAAAGCAGCGTTTACAAAAATGAGCACCGTCTTCAAGGGCCGTGATCTGCCGCTGAAAACCAAGGTCTTCATACTACAGTGCTATGTTTTTCCAGTTCTGCTCTACGGAACAGAGGCTTGGACACTCTCTGAAGCGTCCATTAAAAAACTTGAAGCGTTCAAGATGTGGTGCTATAGGCGCATCTTAAGAATCTCCTGGGTCGACCGAGTCACAAATAATGAAGTCCTGCGCGGAATGGGAAAGGAGTGCGAAGTGATCAAAACAATTAAAAAACGCAAATTGGAATACTTAGGACATATTATGAGAAATGAACAGCGATATAACCTCTTCCAATTAATTCTGCAAGGGAAGGTGTACGGCAAGAGGGGGCCAGGACGAAGACGAATCTCTTGGCTCCAAAACTTAAGAAAATGGTTCAACATGAGCACGACTGGACTGTTCCGCGCAGCTGCCAACAAAGTAAGAATAGCCATTCTAGTCGCCAAAATTCGGAACGAATAGGCACCGCAAGAAGAAGAAGAAGGCAAACATGGATAAAAGGAAAATCATTCTCAATGATAAAAATGTGGAAATTGCAATTTTGGGATATTTGGCGCATTATCCTATTACATCCTTAAGACAAGTGGCTTTACCCATAGGAATCTCGAATAGTTCAATATATAAAATTCTGTTGAAACATAACATCAGCCCTTATTTAATATATTTGGTTCAACAACTAAGATACAAAACGATCCTCGATTTTTCGATAACACAATTTGGACTAATGAAGCACAATTTACAAAAAATGGACTTTTTGAGAGACACAATTCCCATTTTTGGAATGATTCAAATCCTCATGCAATAAGATTGCGGAATGTTCAAGAAACCTGGCAATTCAACGTATTGTGTTCTATAAGAAATGATGGAACAGTAAAATTACCTTTCTAAATAGTAATTCATTAATAATACAAAGCAAACTAAGTTCCCGTTGTAAATTATGTATTAACTCTTGTAGGAAAAACATATTTAAATAGTCTAGAAGAGTTAGACAATCAATATTTAAGCAATTCACCTCTGGCGGAACACAGAAAAATTTTTTGCTAATCCAACGGCGCCCCACCACACAGAATCGTTCCAGTTACCAACTTCTTACCAGCAATATTTTATGACAAATGAATTGCCAATAATCTACCTTTTCTGTGACCTTCTTGTTTTTCTGATTTGACTTGATTATTTTATATGGGGAACGATGAAAAACATCATTTATTGTAATCCAGTGACAACGATGGAGGACTGTATGGCAAGGACAAGGGATGCGTTCCAAAGTTTATCTCCAAATTCAATTAAAGTGGACACCCATTAGAAACTATCTCGGAGATGCCAAAAACGTTTGAAAGTTCAGAGTGGACAGTTTTGTAGACTTTATCCAGGTCCACAATTTCTATGCTAAAAATATTATTAAAAATACTACTCTAAAGCTCGGCAACATAAGTTTTATAGACATATGTACCCTAGAAGAGTTACTTGACGAACTCTGATCCAGATTGTCTAATGACTTAATCTTAGCAGATCTTGATTTTCTGAATTACTAAAATCCAACTTATAGGTTGTTTTCCTCTTTTTAGATGTAAACATAATCCTAGATATATCTGATCTGATCTTAGAAGACATTATTACCCTATAAAATTCAATAAGGTTGCCAAAGCAAATTGAAAAATAAGAAGAAAAATAAATTCGACCACATGATTAGAAACCCGTTCTTGTAATGTTAGAGTAAATGAGACCAATAGCACGTCATCAAATAAGTAACCAAAGAAAAACATTAGCAAATAATGAACAGTCATATGTGAATGTGGTGAAATATACAATGAAAATAACAAATGCTCTCCGGAAGTCATATAAGAAAAATAAAATGAGAATTAGAAATAGAACATCAAAATCCGGTATTTCACAACACACCTGGAATGATTAATACCAAATACAATGGCGTGAAGCAACAGTGGTCCCCGACCAACCTGAACCTAATAAGAAAAGAAGAATGTTCATTAAAGTGACGTACAAGAAAAATACCATCAAGCCTGGTATTGAGATATCACATCATCTATAATCTCCACTCTCTAATATTACTAAAAAAATAATGAACCTAAATTAACATGCTTCAGCGTACATAACTAATTGAGCTCGTCAAACTATTGAACACAACTTTTGACTTGTTTGTATAGTCATAGATGTATCTCACCCCAACAGCAGTAGCCGAGGAGATCAAAACCTAAACCTAAAGAAAGTCCCAGGTTTCTGTTTGATGACAGGTGAGATCTTAAAACAGTTACCCTGAAAAGGTATAGTTATGCTTACTTATCTTTTTAATGCAGTCTTTAGATTAAGAAATGTTGCTACATGCTGAAAAGTTGCATGACCATGTGGGCAAAACTAGGGAAACAACCAAATGATGTCAGATTATACACTCGTATTCCAATCAGCAAATAATCTGAAAATTCTTCGAGAAAGGACTGCTTCAAAAACTAAGATCTCTAATAGAAATAGCAAAATTTCAATTTATATTTAGACAAAAGCACTAAACAACAGACTAAGAATATAGAATAATCGATAGCATTGAATGTGCTTCAGAAGAAAAACAAGTCTGCTCTGTAGTTTTCTTAGATATCACACAAGCCTTCGACATAATATCACACGAAGGTCTGATATATAAGCTGAACCAAATGCTATAAAAACAATACGTAGGTATCGTAACGTCATTTATATCTGACAGATTGTTTCGAATCGCACAGGAAATTTAATACTCTAAATTGAGAAAAATGAAAGTGGGGATGCCCAAGATGGCGTCCTTCACCCCATCTTGTATTTTCTATATACCAACCACTTACCAGTATTAGAAGATACAGTTGTTCCTACATTTTCTAATGATACTGTGCTTCTTACAGTAGGTCAAGGTCAAGAAAGCTAGTATAGAAAACTACAAAATGAAAGTAATGCAGTAGTAGATTGAACAAGGCATTGGCAGATTAAGTTTATTAAACTTAAATCCATCCAAGTAACTTTATCAACAAAACCTCTTTATCTATTATCGGAACCATTATGCCATCTATATTAAAGAAAGTTCAAATACCTTGGCATGATCCCTGATGCCAAACTCGTGGAAATTGTTTGTTAAAGAGAAAAAACCGAATTGAGTCTAAAATATAAATAGTATAAGTGGTTGTTAGGAAGAAATTCCGAACTTTCTATCTCTAAGAAGATACTGATATTTGATCAAAATTTTAGATCGGTGTGGCTTTATGGCATCCAGCTATGGCGTGGTTTCGGTGATTTTAATATTAAATACATTCAAATGTTTCAAAGCAAGATGCTACGAACCATAGCAAATGTATCCTGATATGTTCATAACACTGATCTTCATAGAGATCTCCAGATACTGACTATGAGGGAAGAGATTAAAAGGTATGCAGGCAACCCTGAAGCTACCATCATGTGAATGAAGAAGCTCCTTAGCTGTTAAAGAACCAACATCTTGAACGAAGACTGATCACGATCAAGCCACTAGAACTAGCGAAATGTTGTGCAAAGCAGAGTATAGTGAGCGGGTGATCTGTAGCTATGTATGAATAAAGATATGATCAGGTGGATTGACTTTGGCATTTAAAGATATATGTTAAGTTGATATTGTGACAGAATTTGATTATAGACTCTTTTCGATGACATATTGAGGTAGCGTTAATTATCTTATCTATAATCATTTTTGTCCCATATTAATTAGTAACTATTTTAATAACCTACAATTAAAATTTCACAGTAATAAAGAGACTCTGGAAGTCTGGTCGTTCAACTTCTCTCTTGCAGCTTTAGTACCAAACACTACGGTTATTAAAGCTTACCACAACCATGACTCAGATCTTCAGGACTCAGGAAAGGCTGCTAATTAGTTGGTCAGTAGACATCTCTTGCTTTGTAGATCTCGCAGCAGCGTGCCCGCAAGTTAATTCGCGTGAAGGTTTAAATTAAATTGAATAAAACAAGTTTCTCAAAACACTTAGTCTATTAACAAAACAAATAGAATAAAACTAACTATTTACAATGAGAAACTTAAAACTAATAACAATTACGAAAACTAACATAATTGGTCTTCTCAGCCGTTATTTTAACCAAAAACGTAAAACCCAATTTTGAAAAAAAAACACGTATAAATAGCTTAATAAAATATTAAACAAAAGAAATAAAACGCGAAAAAACAGCTATTTATATTACTTAACCGAACCGTATGAAAATCGCGATATCCCCCCTAAAATAACACATGATACTCCCTTAACTTTCGGAATTAAACAAAGATAAATCAAACAAAGAAAACCTTCATTCCCGCCAAATATACACTACTGCACTGTGCTTATAGAATGGTACCGATCACCCTTATTCGACTTTCAGAATGGAACTAAAATTTACTATTCCTTAAAAGAGTGTATTCGAATCTTACACCACCACTCCCTTTGTTTTCCGTTTGTATTCAAATTAGGCGATGGAACCCGGTAAACGACAATTTCTTCCCTTAAAGTTCGAAGATTTGGGAGTTTTCTTACTGAGGGCGTTAGCTGTACTATGCCAGATGTTTGATTCCCGAATTGGCATCTGTGAACATCTTAATAATAATTTTTATATAAACACAATTAATAAAACTATTCTATTTCTTTCTATAACATAAAGAATATATGTTAAAGACTGTAAAAAAACTATTTACTTTTCTTGGCTGTTTTGACAATAAACATCTTAACTCATTATTTCTTGTGAATAGAAAAAACAGTGATTACTCAGTATTCTTTTTACAAATGGCCAAACGATATATTTCTGTTATAGTGAGTGTATTTGATCATTCTGTTGTTTCCTAATAATGGGAAAATCGTTCAATAATTTAAAACATTTTAACGGTATTCCACATACCATATGTTAAAACTACCCTTATCACATCTGGTTTTATATACTTAACCAGGGCAGGATTACTTAGACGGATTTATAGGCATATCTAAGAGAGGGTCTTTTACGTCTTCATAAATTAACTGACTTTATGTATTTTTTTAAGAAAACCTTTAAACGACAAAGATCATAAAAGTTAAGTTCGATAACTGATTTATTTATCCTTCAGACTTTCGTGGATAGTGATAAAAAATATAACTACCCTCTTCCCACGGAATATCTATTCACAGAGTGATTATTTAATTATTTATTTTAACAAAATATAGTTGACATTGAACAATGAAAAATAATTAACATTTGTTCCATTACAATATTAGAATAAAATTAACGGTGAGTTTTTTAGACTACTTTTCAGGTTGACTGAAAATGCTTTCAAATGCCCACAAAGAAAACATACCTAAAAGTTCTTTAATGAATCTAGTACTTTTACCACAATTGAAGCAATTAACTTAATCTTCTAAAAAGCTTAATTATTCTTTTTAAAGCTCATTTTATTACAAGGCTTCATTTTATTAAGAAGTTTAGAAGTTATTAAGGTCGAAGAAATATGATATAAGTAAGAAAGCAATAAAATTTTATCTTCCTGGAAGCCACATAGCCTAAAACAACAAAAGAAGTGAAATTAGCAAAATAATAACCACCAATTAGCGAAAAACATAAAATACGGGATCTTAATCCTATTTAAAAACAAACCACAGGCAAAAGTTTTATAATAATTTCAGCTTTACATCCTTATTAGAGTAATTATTCGACTTTGCCTCGTTTAGGGAACGTATAATTTTGGAGATTTGAAGAGGGGCGGATTATTCCCAGTTTTAAGGAATACACGAATATGAGTATAAACAGGTATAAGCAAAATAATGGTATATTAAGGCTTGAAACATTGTTATTTTAGGTACTTACCTATGTTGAAACATTAGCGAAAGCTCTCCGAGTTTTGTTTACTAATTAATAATTATGAATTCAAGCATCTTGGTTGGTTTCATTGTATTTATATCTTGCATGAAATTTACTAAAAAATAAAATTAATAAATTTGTTAGTATTCAGTATTAACACTCTTTGATTTTAGAGACAGATACACTGTGTTATAAAAATTAAAAACACAATTTTTGCTTTTTAATGTTTCAAGTTTTGATTAGAATACACAGGCCAACA
The DNA here is from genome assembly GCA_034092305.1 of Diaprepes abbreviatus. Lineage (NCBI taxonomy): Eukaryota > Metazoa > Arthropoda > Insecta > Coleoptera > Curculionidae > Diaprepes > Diaprepes abbreviatus. The sequence goes on from JASJET010000018.1 coordinate 14,346,282, forward strand.
AAATTTGTCAGATTTTTAGTAAAGAAACTTTAGTATACTTTCCTGAATAATTCTGATGCGCTGAATTCGGATCTAGGTTCAAAAATGATTCATTGTGTGAGGTTTTTGAGATATTCTAACCTAAAAGTGCAAAAATCAATTTTTTTCGACATATTTGAGGTTATGTAAAATCACAAAGTATTTTTTTTTCACAAAACTAATAAAAGCAACTTAATATATGATCCCTCCTCTTTAAAATTAATTTTGATAATTTCGTGTCTCACCAGTCTACTCGAATGCAAGCAAAAACATAATACAGCTACCTCTTTGAGTGTACTTTTCTAAATTTTGTTATTTTTATGAAAATAACTGTATAAGCATTCTAGGGGTCGCTGATTACAAATCCACTGTCGAATTTAAAAAATTGAAAATGGCGGACCCAATATGGCGCTCGAAAATTTCAAAAAGTTTTAATTTTAGTGAAAATTTGTGTAAATAAGTATTCTTTGATTGCGAATCCACGGTCAAACTTTGATAAATATAAACAGCTGAGAAATTTACTAGCTATATTGGATTTCTTGTTTTAGTCTTTTAAAAATTGATAATGTATTTAAAGTCTTTACAAACCTATTTATAGTCCAAAATCTCCTGGATAGCTGAATATTTCTTAAGATAAAATATTTCCCAAAAATTTCAAGGTAATTCTTGAAGAAAATTTAAACAAGATGTTCATTGGTGACCTTGGTGTTGACCTTGACAATGACCTTTTAAGTTATTTTAAATTCATTATTTTTTATTATTATTACTTACACGATGCGATAAAAAATTATACTAAAATTTCATCATATCCTTTACAATCACCTTTTAGAAAATGTATTCAAATTTTAAGGATATTTAAATTGAAATCTGCGTCCTAAAAATTATAATTTTCAGTACCATTGTACAGCGCTAAGAGATAAGTGAACACAAACCATTAAAATATTAATGTAAAAGACTCAGTTTATAAAATCTCTAAAAATTGAAGTTTCTTATAAAAAATGCTTAAAAACTAAAAATAGTTTAATATGTTTGGATCTGTAGTCGAATTTTTGAAATCTTTAAATTTTATACCAATAGTGGATACAATCTACTTGTAGTTAAGTGTATAAAATACAATTATATAAGGGAAACTTAGTTCTCAACCGATTGAAAAAACCTTATACTATAAGGACAAATGTTCTCTGTTCTAACACAGTTAGAGACAAAGCACTATCCCAGATTGCAAGAATATCCGGAAAGGGTAGAAGCCTTTTTCATGGTGGTGCACCGCCATCTGTAGATCGGTTTCGAACTTGTTTGTTCCAGTACAGAATAGGCCAACGCACCTCAGCATCGGAGAAATAAATTCTTTAAGCAACTTATATTAGACAAAATATGAAATCTAATAGAAGCATTCTACCAGATTATATATTCAGATTGTGGGGATGTTGGAAGATGACGCTGCTTGTATTAGGCTTCTACTCTTTCCTGGTGTTCTTGTAATCTGAGATAGTGCTTTATCTCTAACTGTGTTAGAACAGAGTATGTTTGTCCTGATAGTAAAAGGCTTTTTTCAGTTAAATTCGTAATTTACGCTTTCGAAATCCCCCAATATCAATTTTGTACGATATCAATCTAAATTGGCTCCTGCATATCGAATTGTAAGAAAATAATTTTAAAGTATAAACGTATAATAGTAATTTTTTACTTCATATTTTAAGCGCCATTTTAAATTTTACCGAACCAATTTGTGATAAAATTATATGGCAACAATTAAAGCAATTTCCTAGGCATAACAAAAAAATACATTCAAATTAATGGAGCCATACCAAAATAATTGGTCGACATACTATAACGAAGTTACGAATTTTTTGGGCATGAGTATGTTCGCCGGGATTTAATTTATTTATTTTACATCCGAAAAAGTTGATTCTTGCGGGAAAAGATTGCTTAAAATTTCAATATTACCGAAATATAATTAGATTGACCGCGCTATGCCGGGAAATATCATTTTCCGAGATTTTCAGAGCGTCCGACCATAGTAATCGCGCGCCGCATACAGCAGTATTGTATGCGCGATCACCGCATACCGTCACTCGTCAGTGTAGTGGGAGCCCGGGCCGTCTATTTAAGCCTGAGCAGACCATTATTTCGCGGAGAACTACACGTTCTCCACCCGGGTCAACAGTCCAAACGGACTAGACTGGGTCGCCTGCCGGACCGCGCCTTCCTGGTCTAACAATATAGGTGAGGCTAGGCTTGTGTATATACGGTGTTTTACCATACACTTCCTTCCTTACGTCCTACCCCTCTAATGGCCAGCATTGCCGAGGACCCTTATAAGAACGGGCAATGTTGTGTCATCCTACCGTCACTGCCGAGGACCCTTATAAGAACGGGCAGTGTCGGTTCCTTTCCTAATTTCCTACCGCTATTGATCGGCATTGTCGAGGACTCTTATAAGAACGGGCAATGTCGTTCCATCCTGCTGACGCTGTCGAGGACCCTTATAAGAACGGGCAGTGTCAGTTCCTTTCATTCCTTTCTACCGTCACCGATACACACACGCACTAAATGCCGTCAATATTATCTTTGTTTCCGTATTGATCAGGAATGTGTTTTACGGCCAGGTGCCCTCCGATGTCCGTTGACAAGGACGCTAAACAACTGCCGCCCCGACGCTTATCGCCGCCGCCGCGTGTAAAGACCGTCGCCGTGTAGAGACGCCGCCTATCGCCGATCGATGCCGTGTTATTGTTACATACCGCGTATACCGCCGTCGGTCGAATTTTAATACGAAGCGCCGTGAACCCTGAACGCGGATTTTAGAAACGAGGCGCGATAATTTGCGTACAAGCCATCGTGAATAGCGTCGCAACCGTATAGTACGAGGTACGTGAATAGCGTCGTGAATGATACCGCCGGGTTACCGTCTTCAGCGCAACCGAACAGTATGAGCTACCGTAAACAGCTCTCAAAACATACTCTTGCCTTCCAGACCGTTTATTTGTTAATATTATTGTCCATCTTAGATTGTAGTTTTAGGCCATAACCGTTTGTTTTATTACCTAGTCCCATTTTTAACATTACATATAACAATTGGCAGCCGGCAGCCAGCACTAATACGTACAATTGACCCCTGGCTTGCCGTTTCTCCACTGTAACAAGCTGCCCGGTGTATAAGTGGGCCCTCGACCACATAAATCCCGAAGGTGGCGCCCGAGAACCCTCTACCGAGTGGATATTTTGACCTTCAGGCAGTCAAACCGTTGATCAGTTGAGAGAGCAGGGATATCCCGAATATACGTAGATACCGCCGACCTGATACCCCTGCGCTGAGCATTTGACCGATGACTGTCTGTACGAGAAATATCCACTGACCGATGTTCCGCTGCCGTGAACGAAGTAAATCCGTAGAGCATGACCTGCTCCCTTGCTCCCCCGCCTACGAAAAATGCGTCACAATACATAGAAAAAATATATTTCGATCGAACTGAGAACCTCCTATTTTGAAATCGGTTGAAAACAAAATATTAGTTATATAGTTCGAATATGTTTATCATTGTATGTGGCAACTACACTTATAAAGCCTCATCAATAATTTCTCGCAAATTGGAGGAGTTTGTAAGCGACCACTCTAGTGGGTAAATAATTTATTTCTGGAAATGTTTCAGTAAGTAAGTGTATAAAACGAAACATATAGTTTCCGGAAAAATCTATTTCGCAAGCCATTGTATACTTTGTGTATAGCTGAAAACCAAAGACCATAAAGAAAAATCTTAGTAAACATATTTATTTTAATACAATGTTCTAAGAAGATGTCATGGAAACGTCCCGAAACTTTCCATCAATTGATTCCTTGTCAATAGATAATTATTAATAAGAGAAGGGTTTAAATTGAAGACCCTTAGAGTGATTGAAGGATTTAAGCTTAATTGTAGGACTTTGAACGTCTTATTGTTTAATACCGTGTAAGCATGAGGGGAATAGACAGCCCTATTTCAATATGTTCGTACGCGCTTAGGAGATAGCAAAATTAAACCAGTAGCTTATAACTGGTAAACAGATTCCTATTAAGTGCCCCATAATATAAATTAATTTTTTTTAATAATAAAAATACTTTTATATTAATATTTCCATTAATTTGATTAAATGTCTATTACATTGTTTATGAAATGGTTTCATAATGTTGCAAATATAATTTCTATATAATTGTTGGTCAGAAAAAAAACCGTTTGGGACAAGCAACTTTACATATAGAATAAGTGCTTACAAAGAAGGCATTCGAGATTTATTTCCCCGATTTGTCTGATTTTGTGATATGTATATAAAAAAACATTAAGCACCTGTTTTATTTACATGATAATTTATCCAATGAAAGGGGTAAAATTACATGCAAGAAATATCTCGAAAATTAATCATTCTTTTTTAATATATCAGGTACCGAATTACTTGTCATAAAGAGATGCGGTCACCAGAGTAACTTTTACTCACAGGCGTTTTGCTTACCTAATATTCTAAGGGGAATATTAACTTTTTTCATAATTATTTAATATAAGCTTTCAAAAACGTTCAGAGGTTGTTAAAAATGATACTAATATAATGAAATTAAAAAATAAAGTTGATGTGTCCCGGCGTCATGCCAGAAAATATACTTGAAGAAGTATACATACTTAATCGAAATTTTTCAATGATAAGTACATACAGCATACAGCGGCAAAAAAACCATTGGACTCCTATATTTTCTAACACTCTAATTGGTTCATTGAAGGAGTAAAAGATCCTGAAAGTTTACCTTCAATAGCGTTGTTCTCATAACGCAAAAAATAATAATAATTTTCTATTGAAACAAAAACCAAAAAGTCTTTATATCAGTGTAACTACTTTTTGCGAAGCTAATTTTGTTATTATAAATTTCAACATAATAAATTATAGACCAAAATATTAATTTACTATTTTTAACCGACTTCTAAAAGAAGGAGGTATTCAATTCGTCAACTATGTATTTTTTTTATGTATGTACACCGAGTACTCGGGAACGGCTGCACCGATTTGAATCAAATTTTTTAAGTTCTATTCAGGAAGTTGCTGCGGTGGTCCCATATTTTTTTGGATGAAATTAGTGCAGTAAAAATCCAAGATGGCGCTTACAATATGGCGGCCAAAAAAATTAATTTTGTCCGATTTTCTCCAAAATTGGTATGGAGGAATTTTCGGAGTTGTACCTAACGAATCTGAAATTGTTTTAAAAAATTCAAAATGGCGGATCCAATATGGCGGACAAAAAAAATTAATTTTGTCCAATTTTCTTCAAAATTGGTATGGGGGAGTTTTCGAGGTTGCACATAACGAATTCAAAACATTTTTAAAAAATTCAATATGGCGGACAAAAAAATCAATTTTGTCCGATTTTCTCCAAAATTGGTACGGAGGAGTTTTCAGGGTCGCACATGATGAATCTAAAATAATTTTTAAAAATTCAATGTAACGGATCCAATATGGCGGACGAAAAAATCAATTTTGTCCGATTTTCTCCAAAATTGGTACGGGAGAGTTTTCGGGGTCACACATGACGAATCTAAAATTATTTTTAAAAAATTCAATATGGTGTATCCAATATGGTGGTTAAAAAATTTATTTTGTCCGATTTTTTCAAAATTGATATTAAAGCACATTACGAATTTGATATTATTTAAAAAAAAATTCAATATGGCGGATCTAAGATAGAGGATTAAAGATTCTACGTCTCTCGATTTTGTCTAAAGTCGGTATTGGGGGATTTTTGTTAGTGTTAATTACGAAATTAAAATATTTTTTGAAAAACCCAATATGGCGGATTCAATATGGGGTCCTAAAAATTTTGATTTTTTGACTTTATGCAAATCTGATATAGAGGGTTCTTGAGGGTGTATATTATGAATTAAATAGTATTTTTTCTGGATTCAATATGGCGAACGCAATATAGCTGACTAAAAATTTTACATTTTTAGATTTTGATCAAATGTGAAACTGAATCGTCTTTCAGGATGTAAATAGCGAATATAAAATTATTTTAAGAAAATCTAATACGTCAGATGCAATATGACCGTTTTGAAATTTTAAATTTCTGGATTTCATCTAAAATTGGTACCAGGGGTTTGAAGGGTTTGGATTCAGATTAGAAAAAGACGTTAAAATAATTTTTTTGAAATTCAATATGGCAGATCCAGTATGGTGGGTTGAAAATTTTACCTTATTCGCATTTTTTCAGATTTGGTATTAGGGGGTTGGGGGGTGGTGTATTACGAATATGAAGTTAATTTTTTACAACTATTAGGCTGATAAGATACAATATGAGGGACTAAAAATTTTGCATTTTCCGGTTTCATCTAAAATTGTTATTGCGAGTTTCTTGGGGCGTATACAAAGTCAATATGCAATCTAAAATATATCAGGCTAAGAAATTTACGTCTCAAATTTTTTAAATGTCGATATTGGAAAGTTTTGGGGCATATATTACCAATCTAAAATTAATTTGAAGTTTAAGATAGTGGATTTACTTTGGCAGACTAAATATTTGTTTGACACAATTTCATTGGTATTTGGAGAACACTAAGAATCAAAGAATTTTTAGTGGTACATTTTAGAGTGATTTACAATTATGGATAAAATAGGTACTTTTTTGCCAGTCATTGCGAGGTACCGAATAGCACTTAGTTCAAATAATTTATGAATATCATAATGAATTCAAAACTAAAAATCAAAAAATAAAATTTTTATAAAAAAATTAAACCGACTTCTAAAAGTGCGCTAAAAAGTGAAAAATAACGAGAAATTTTTATATGAAATTGAAATTTTTGGAAGTCGGGGCCAAATTATTTCTAAATGAAATAAATAACTACTAACATATACAAATTAAGGTAAGAAAGCAATTACAAATAAAGTATTTTTAATCTCTTTAAGCGAATCACATTTTGTTAGATATTAGTTTGGCGCCGACTTCAAAAATTTCAATTTCATATAAAAATTTCTAGTTATTTTTCACTTTTTAGCGCACTTTTAGAAGTCGGTTCTATTTTTTTTATAAAAATTTTATTCCTTCTTAATCAAATGCAGCTACTTTCGGAGACGTTATATCAAAAGGGTATTATAAAATGACGCATGCACTGAAGATAATCAAAGATGAAGCCCTGGAAGGTAAAAATTTCTCTCCTGATAATGCCTTCTTACGAAGAATAATTTGGCATTTGTTTCGATAAAAAAGGACTATTGGTTTTCGAAATATAAAAAAATCCGTTGTTAGGGATAAATTTTCGTGGCGGCTATCACCCTTTCGAAGGACAAATTAGGGTGTCAGAAAATGCAGGAGTCCAATAACTCTTACACTACTAGTTTTAAATCGCTTTATGCCGAAGTGAAATGTACGATCGATTCGCTTGGAAAATTCGTTTTATTATTTGCCCAAGATTAGGTGGAATTTGAATCTAGAAATGATTTTATAATGTTGAAATGTAAATTTTGTGTAACTGTTGGCCCGTAAAAAACTCATATTAGGCCAGGAAACGAGGCGATTTTTGGCAAGTAAAAATGACTCAAATACTGCCTGCGTCTCATCTCGTGTCTCAACAAATTTTGGCTGGAACATTGTTTTTTTCTAACAAATTAGTTGAAAAATGATTTTTTCCCGGTTTTTTGGATTTTACGGAAAATCTAAGGGATTTAGTGAAAAATATTCCATAGACGAATTGTACGTCTTGAAAATATCTTCAAAATGAGTTTTTGTTTGTCTAAATCGGTCTGTAAACAAAAAAGTTATTGCAAATTAAACATTAAAAATGGCTTATTTTTCAATTGTCAATAACTTTCTTAATATTTATTGAATTGTTTTCAACTTTTACCAGAATGTGAGCTTTAAAGTGTTTAAAAAGTGTGCGAAAGTTGGGAGCTGTCGGTCCAATAGTTTTTGTAAAATTGCAATTGTTTATTAGAAAAACGAAAAAAGTGAGCATTTTTGATTGGCTGTACCGTCGTCTAGGAAACTGCTATAGAGTTCTGTTACTGCTCATTCTCTTCATAAAGACTTCAGCTATTGTGTAGTAAAAAAAGTGGATAATTATGATTTAATGGGTTATTGTATAACTTTAATTACAACCTTATTTTACAACAATAACATTATTCAAGAAATGTTATTTCAATACAATAATAAGAGAATTCAAATTCATAAAAGTATATATATATATATATATATATATATATATATATATATATATATATATATATATATATATATATATATATATATATAATAAGGTATATAATCGTTTTCAATGAAAAAACATATAAAACGAGTAAAAAAAAATTATGTAAAAAATGCAATTTTCGGGGATGGGGGGGGGGGGGGATTCGAGAAGGTTGAACATGTGCTCAATATTATTTTTTCGATGAGCTACCCCAAAAAAATCAAAGAATGAAAGCTCTACGTTATTTAGATGCGGAGATATTGCTAATTTTTCAAGCGCTCGTCGATTTGAAGACGCGCTCTCACTTTGTACTCGGTGAGATTCGGTTACTCCCTCCAACTTATCTTATCTGGCGTCCAGCACGTACCCTCAGTTTAGCAATCTCCTGAAGGGTTGATTGTGTATTAATTAACCTCAATTGAATGATTTCATATACTTTAGGCTCTTATTAATGAACTGTAAACAATTCAGCTCTTAATATGAATAAACAATCCCTCCTTGATTTTTTGAAAAAAAATTGCTAACTCGTTCCTATTGGTCGTTGAGACTTTTAATTTTTTTTTTATCTGCTTTCCAGTGATATGCTTCATTAACAAATCGAACAAAAAATGCGGTTGTTAATTAATTTATTTATAAGCGAAAAACTACCCATATTTTCATGACGATTTTGCATAAACAAAATATGAAAAATATCCACTTTTTTTTCACTACATGATAGCTTAAATCCCTATGAAGAGGATGAACATTGATACAATTCTGTAGCCGTTTCTTAGACAACGGCATAGCTAATCAAAAATAGTCACTTTTTTCGTTTTTCATGTAAACAATTGCAATTTTACAAAAACTATTAGACCAACAGCACCCAACTTCCGTACACTTTTTAAGCACCTTAAAACTCACATTCTGGTAAAACTTGAAAACAATTCAATAAATATTAGGAAAGTTATTAACAATTAAAAAAAAACAATTTTTAATGTTTAATTTGCAATAACTTTTTTGTTTACAGAACCGATTTGGACAAATAAACTCAATTTGAAGATATTTTCTATGGAACATTTTTCTTTAAATCCCCTTAGATTTTTTGTAAAATCCAAAAAACCGGAGAAAAATCATTTTTGTTAAAAAAAACAATGTTCCAACCAAAATTTGTTGAGACACGAGATGAGACGTCATTTCTGCTACCTTTCCCTACCCAAGCAACTTTATAGGTTGAATAAGTGCTTACAAGGAAGGAATTTAAGGTATTGTTCGCTGATATACCTGTTTTTCTTACATGATAATTTGTCTATTTAAAGGGGTAAAATCATCTGCAAAAAATGTATTTTTTAAACATTTTTTAATTGATTTAAAAAAAATTTATATAAAAAAATGACATTTATTCTGAAAAAATAATATTGAAAAAAATATTCTGTGACAAGTCATTTGGCGTTTGATTCATTACAAAAGAGTGATTAGTTCAGGTTGGATATATTATAGAAAATATAAATGGGAACATTATTTAAGGCGGTTTTACCTTACTAAATGAACGAATTAGCACGGAAAAAGAAACACGTGTATAATGTTATTTGATGTAAGAAGAATAGATGGAAATTGATATATTAATTAGATTTTGTTACCCAACAAACCATAATAATTTAACAAATCTTTTAACTACTTGAAAAAACATTAAATTTGAACCATTGTTTGTATTAATTTATTATTAACTAAAGCGACATCAAAATAATTTTAATAAATATGGAAGTTATGTGTTAGATATTCTCTTTACCTTAACAAAAATAATATTCCTTAAGCTGTGTAACAATCTATACATGTTTGAGAAATAAAATTATAATGCTACGAACGTTGTAGAATCAAAATTTCGGAAAAAATTAGTTTTTAAATATTAGTAATTAATATAGTGAACAAGAGTGATGGTTAAAAATAACTGTGTGTAATTGGTTACACGTGCAGAAGATCTTTACATTTGTCAGGGGCGACACAACTACGCAATAATATGTTCTAGATTCTCGACTCACCCTTGTTTCGGCTTCTTTCAAGGACGTTACTACCCTAGTTTTATATTTTATCCCCCGCTGATGGTCCATATAAGGGGAAAGACGACCTTCGAAAAATACCGACTGTAAATCGCAATTTGGGTGGCGCACAACGAATGGGAAATGGAAAAATTATTACATTTGCACGAACGGTAAGTGATGACTAATCCTATCAAATTTGCGAGATGAATTTAAATATAGGTGTGTTACCTTAATAAGTAGCGTGGCGATTAAAGTATTACTTTTTCTGCAAAGATTTTTAATGATAAGTTTTTTATCACTTACTGACACTGTCAAAAAATGACATTTATATTTAACTTTTTATTTTTGTTGTGAAATCTAAACTATTAAAAAGTTTATTTTAGAGAGTATTAATATTTTATTTTCTTCAATTTTTGAGGTTATGTCTAATAAAAATTAATTAAACACTATTCGTCAAGGATCATGCAAAGATTTGATGCCTTATATCCTTTTAATAAGGATGTTGACTGTTTTTGGGAAAGTGTTTAAAACTATGCATAAGTACCTAATGCAGGGGCGGATCCAGCCTCTCTCCTTGGGGGGGGGGGGCGGTGATATCACAAAAGTACAGTATGGCAAACGAAAGCAAGTTGTCCCCCGGGGGGGGGGGGGACACCAGCAACATTCCCATTTCTAGTGTAAAAGGCAGAGACGGGGCTATTTTTTTGAATTTGAAGCTCTTGGAGAGGGGGGCGATCACAAGAAAAAACAAGTTTCCGACAGGGGGTGGGAAGATGCGATCAACATACACATTCCTCGTATAAGAGGCAGAATCGGGTCTATTTTCCTGAATTCAAAGCTCCTGGGGGGAGGGTGCTATCGCAAAAAAAAATAAGTTGTCAACGGGGGGTTGCCAGCAGCAAACACATTCCTAATATAAAAGGCAGAATCGGTTCTATGTTCCTGAACTCAAAGCTCTTGGGAAGGGGAGGGGCGATCACAAGCATACACATTCCTGTACTCTATTCAAGAACTAGAGAGAGTAATAAAACTGTCACCGAAACCTCCAACGTACCTGCTTCAGTGCCCCTGGTAACTGTGAACTGCCGTAAATCTAATTATATTTAAAAATTATAAGCTTCTATAAATTTACTGCAACAATAAAATTTCTGATAATTCAATTTAATTTCTGTCAGTGAGCAAAGTACACCTTACAGTGTGTCCTTAGTGGTTTATTTTGTTTGTGCTTGTTTTTATATATTATTTGAGATTAGTGACATACCCAAAAGATGGAGGGCATTTTTTCTTCTACGAAAAACTTATTACAATGAATGTTTATGATGCCTTAATATCTAGATAATAATATTAAAAGCTCTGTTGAGATGTGTTCCAATATAACAGGAGTTCGAAAATCTGTCATGTACCGAACACTGACGGAGAAAAAAACGACTGGAATTGTTAGTAATTCCAAGCTATATTCGATCACAGGCAGCCGAAAAACCTGGTTGGAAGAAGAGATGTAAACTGTAATAAAAGGAGTTGTACATACATTTTGTTATGAGAAGCAGATCTCAACCGTCGACAAAATTCTAACTAAAATCAATGAAGATCGGGATTTGCCTGAAATTAAAAGAACTGAGCTTTGGAAATTGCTCAGAGAACTTAATTTTTGTTGGGAAAAACCAGATAGGAAATCTGTTCTTATAGATCGTCCGGAAAATGTCCGTTGGTGAAGGAAATATCTCTCTCAAATAAAAGGTAGAGTTGCGGGAAATAACACAACTTACAAAATTGATAATTTAACTGGACTTTTGAAAGATTTTTTTGAATAAAGTTACTGCAAATAATTGCGAAAAATCCATATAATAAAAGAATAAAAGAAAATGTGGAAACTCGATCTCATGATCGGTGAGAGAGGAATCAATTATAATTAATTTGAGCGAAGATAGCTTCACTGACTTTGATGACGAATTAGATACGTAATGTTTACCAGCGTTAACACAATTTATTATTTAAATTTTCTGTAACATATAAAAATTAATGACATTTGAATCCTTTTTTAGTGTTTAATTGTAATTCTGCAGATGGTTTAAGAAATAAATAAACTGGAACGTCAAATATCCCAAAAATGTTTTTAATTAATAATAAAATGACCGATAGCCCAAAAAAATTTTTAATATTATATTGACGAGTTTATTTTTTTATATATGTTTAATTTCTTGTATTTTGGACAATGGCTATTTTGTAAGTATTTAAATTATAACTTAGAATTTTTTGAGAGAAAAAGGCTACGTTTTAGTCTGAATGTGCCTAAAACGGTTTCTATGCCAAAATTAAAAATAATAAAACTACAGTTGTGATTTGTGTTAAATATGTCAAAATTATCTATATTTTTTAATATATGTGAATTATTAAAAAATCCTAAGAAATAAAATAATATTATAAAAACTTTTTATTTTAAGTTTATTACGGAAATAACACTCTATGCCATAAATATTTAGTGATAAAATAGACCTCCTTTTGACGCCTTTCGATGCCAATGACAAGGATTAAAATCCTTTTTGACACTTCACACATCCAAATATCTATTGCTATCCAACCCAAATAGTCCATTATTATAGACCAGTATTTTTGATTATAAAATTTCTAACCCATTCCTATGAAAAATATATGTGTCTAACAGATTTTGCCAAAGACACCGGACTAAAGAACACAGGTAGTTTGCGAAGAAAAAAAAAGTAAAAAATGAAAAACCTTCGGTAGTTCTTGAATAAACTATAGTATAAGAGGCAAAATTGGGTCTATTTTTCTGAACTCCAAGCTCTTGGGGGGGACATCGCCCCCACCGCCCCCCCCCTTGGATCCGCGCTTGACCTAATGTAGCCCAAAATATTTAATATTGTTTTTTAATACAACTCACACTTTAATAATCGTACATTGTTAAAAATAGCCTTAAAGTTAATCCAACCTTAATGTCCATTCTACATTAAATTCAATGATTTCAAACATCAGTTTGTTGTATATTAAACTGGATTAAATGGTATATTAAATTTCAATAAAATAACTGAAAAGATATTTCAGCTTTTGTACATTAAAGTTAATTCTCAAATACCCTAATATTAAAGAAATTCACATTATTATTCAATATTCGATAACATACATTACATGAGATTCCGGGAGATGGCCCAACTTGTATTAAACTTTTTGTTTAGTGTGATATAAGTTGCTTAAAGGACTCAATTTTCTTATGGTGAGGTGTACATGTCTGCTCCGTACTGACGGGAACCAATGAGTTCGAAACCGGTCTAAATGGCGGTACACTATCTGTGGGAAAAATGTCCAACGTTTCCTGCTGGTTTCAGAATTCTTTGAACTCATATTAATGTTAGTGCATTAAATATGTGATAACGTAGCTCAAATTCAATGAACACTGGCTGTATAAATTTAATGCACATAGTCAACCTAAAAAGTAATGAAAAAATTTTAAATTTCATGTATTATTACATTAAATTTAATGGAATAAATTAATTTAAATTAATGTAATTGATTAAATTAAATGCATTTTTTATACAGTATATATATTAAATTCCATTTTAAATTTCGCTGCCAAACGCCAATACTTGTCACTTGACCGCAGTGACGTCACATGTTGCCAAATATTGGTAAAATGACAATGAAATATAAAGTTTTTTCGTAATTTCTGTAATAAAACATGAGTTCTAAGTTTTAAAATTATTGTGTGGTGCCTTAGTGTACAAGTACTACAATTAAAATACTTAAAAAGTTATATATTCAAGTTCCACCTTCGGAAAATAATGGAAAATGTGGCTTCAGCCCGCAGAGATCTGGTACTTGTGTCTACATAATTTAAAATGTATTTTTGTGAAGATCATTTTGATGTAAGTTTTGATAATATTTGTTTATTTTTCTTGTTTAAAAATTTCAAGTTTTCGAAAATGAAAATTGGAATTTTAATAAAAGACAAATCATAACTTAAAATCATACTATTTTGTAAATTATTCAGTTCTTGTAAGCTTATTTTATTTAACTCCTATGATCCCTATTATGTATTCATTATCGGTTGAAGAAATAGAAATTCTCGGTATACATCGAGGTCTTCACATTTCTAAATTCAGTAGACCAGAACTTCCTGTTTCTTGTGAAGAAATTGGCCACTGTAAAATAATCAAGTCTCGAAAAATTCGAACTATTTGCCTTAATAAATCCATTTTTCATCGTTATAAAATTTCTTATAATCGTTTTCCCAGGGAGTAGTAAGTAAAATTGCACGAAAGTAACTAAAAAATAATGTTAACTTAACAACATATCCTTTGGCAGCGATGATGTTTGCCAGGAAATGACGTCATGCACCTTGATTAGTGTTTGTTGTCATGTGACTTGAGAGTGATTTAGTTACATTTTAATTATTAAATGGAAATTAAATTTCTTCAAGATAAAGAAAATGATTGTGTTTTTTAGGATTTTTATTATGGGAACTACCGTTTCGCGGCAAAATTATATTTTTATTTGAAACAGTCAACATCTTTGTTGCTAAAATTTTGGACACGCAATTTGAATTTCAACTCTGAGCGGAAACCAATGAAGCTATTTACGTTCTGAAAGTTTTCTCACATGGACCCCTTTTTGTAAAACAGAACTTAGACGCTAGCATTTTATAACATAAAATATGAGAAATTACTAGACACATTAGAGAAAATTAACATGGATTGTCAAGATATATGTGTAAAATTCAATTTCTATTCTGAACAAGATGGATGCACAATTGAGAATTGGTAACAATTTAAGAGATATTTACTTTTTCGTGTGCCGATGACCCTCTTTCGTCCGTCTTGCTTGGCAGTATCGGTTGGAGTATATCACGCCGTTATTCATTTCACATGAAATTGAGTTATACTTCTTTTGATTATATTGAAAATCTACAAATTCATATTGTGACTTCCAGTAATTTTTTGTTAGTAACGGTCTATCCAAAATATTTTAAGCATGCATTTGCAGAGCCACGTGTCAAATACTTCTAGCCTTTTAAATAAAGTTGCTGTTACAGTTTAGAACTCCAGCCTAACCAGAAGCACCGAAAAAGCATAGAACTTGAGATTACAACTTTTAAATATGTTGTGTAGATGCGTTAACTCTTGCAATGTTTTGATTATTAATATAGACTTGTACTTAGACTTTTTTGCATTCACATATATCCCAAAATCTCGGCTGACCTGTGTTACTCTACTTATCAAACACTGCGGGTCTTGTAGATTGTTTACGAATATTATGGTCTCATCAGTGAATCTAATATAGTTTAGGCTTGTTTCAATAATGTTTATTGAAATATTTTCGATTTCTATCTTAAATACTTCCTCTGCCTATAAGACATAGTCTTTATGCTGCCACGTTAGATTTATATGTTTTTTGATATTTCTCCTTTGATATTGACATGAGTTGTTTGTTCTGTTGTGGAACTTAACATCTTACCACCGCTTTCCGGCAAAACTCGACTTAAATAGAGGTCCAAGTTTGTGGAGAGTACAAAGATGTCTGGAAAAGACACTGGTGGATCTCACTGATGAGTCCACTACCGGTATTAAATGAAACATCCGTACATTTTAGGTAGTCGCAAATTGGGTTGTGATTATATGTCTTCAACACCAGAGACATGATTGTAACATGGTGCCCACGCAGGGACGACAAGACGGAAGGCCTTCGAGTCGTGGCTTTGTGCTATAGCCGGTACCCTACTTTGGAAAGACCACCTAGGATGTCCGTTCCTCTTCCTTTTCAGGCCTGTGCTTTCTAACGGCTTGGACTGTCCGACAGTTAAAGCCGGAAAGCAAATGCCTTAGGGGGGGGGCATGTTATGGAACTTAACATCTTACCACCGCTTTCCGGCAAAACTGGACTTAAATAGAGGTCTAAGTTTATGGAGAGTACAAGGATGTCTGGAAAAGATACTGGTGGATCCCACTGATGAGTCCACTACCGGTTTCGGGACGAAACATCCGTACATTTTAGGTGGTCGCAAATTAGGTTGTGATTATATGTCTTCAACACCAGAGACATGATTGCAACAGTTCTCAATAATATAAGCTTTCGATGTAAGACTTTATCGGATGCCGTTTGGTAATTATAAATCACCCATGTACATCCTAACTGAATTATCTACATTTCTAAAATAGCACTTGCAGGCAGAAAAGTACCTTTCTAGCGACTTTGTCTCTTTTAATATCAGTTGGAGTGGATCTCATGTGATTCTCGCAAACTGTAATGTTAGTTGAAAGTTGGTACAAGTTTTGAAAGATATCTTTTTAAGGATGTGGATTTAAACCATTCAGAAGGAACATTTTTGGTATTTTATTATACTAGCTATGCGTCTTATTATACTGTTATTTTAAAAATTCTAGATTAGTTTCCTTGGCATTAGGAACTCTCTTTCTTTGTTACTTGAATTGCGTTTTGAATTTCTTATTCTCTTATGGGTGGACCCGGATCGTATTGTTTTATATGTGTATATGTCTTTACATCCTCGAACATGCTCTGTATGTGTTGTAGCCATATTTTTACTTTGTTTGTTTCTAGGAATTTGTGGCTTCTGTATTTCTGTTTATCTCACACTTTTATTGAAAATTGAAATTATCATCCTGCTTTTTTAGTTTGTCTACCTCGCCACACTTATGGCGTAACCATAATTTTTTCGTTTACCTCATCCCTATTTTTATCTGTGGATGTTGTTGTAATTGGGTTCCATTCACCATGAATTCCAGTATATGATTTGTCTTCCAGGATTTACTTTGTTTATTTTTAAATTATTTACGTTTACCTGTTGCTACATTTTTCTCGATTTTTTCGCTCATATCTGTTTGGTTTATTTCTTCGTTCAGAGTTCTTGTAATATATTATTTAATGTCTTCCTGTTTTAGCTTTTCTAAATTCCAGTATGTCAGCTGTTTCCTTTTTTATTTTCTTTAGTTTACTAAGTTATCAATGGACGATCAATCAAAATATCAAGTGTGCTGATAACACCGTCTTGCCTGCAAGATCATCAAAGCAAGTAAGTAAAAAATATGACCGCAGTGCAAATGTAGAAAAAATGCCAGTAACATCCAAAAACAAATATAGAATCAAAAATGACTAGCTAATTATGCATAACACTGTTATTAAACAGGTTTGGCAGTAACAATATTTATACATAACTAAGAACATCATACATAAAAACCAAATTCTAGCCAGAATTGAAAAAACAAGAACTGTTTTTATTAAAATAAAGAATCTTTTACCTGCACAGGATCTCTTCTTAACTTTAAGAACAAGACTGGCTAGATCTCATGAATTTTCAATACTGAAAATGGACCTTCAACAAAGCAATTGTTCTGAGTAGATCACATCAAGAACCAACAAGTGTTGTAGAGAACTAGCAAATAATTAGTAATTTTGTTAACAGTGAAGAGAATAAAACTTGGATTTTTTGGATGCATCTCATGTAATAAAAAAATGAATCACAGCAGCTTATCATACAGGGGAAAGATTACAGCTGAAAGAAGGGTTACTAGGCGAAGGATTTCCTGGCTGAGTAATCTGTAAGATTGAATTGCCTTCTCTTGCGTAGAATTACTTCGAAAAGCTTAGGAAGAACTCAGAAACTAAGAATTAATCAACAATTTCCAAAGGACAAGTTGATATCAAGAATTTCCTTAAATCAGCAGTTGGCACAGTTTTTGTCTTTGGAAACCATTAAATATGCCGACCTATATTTACAATATTTATAACGAGCTTGATGATAAGATAGTTGTCGATTGATAATGTGGATTGATGTTACTAGTTGGCCATACTTAGTGTTAAATTTTACTTGGAAGATACTTCCTCTTGTACAATGTATAATGATCAATTAGATGTAATATATATATATATATATATATATATATATATATATATATATATATATATATATATATATATATATATATATATATATATATATATGTTACTTTTAATCTACCTGAATTAACGTCTAGTAAAATACTTTTAACCACCCCTCGTACAATAAATATTAATCAAGAAACTCCAAAGTAAAAAATATTTATTAGAAAAGTTCACGAAGTTATTCCACCGTGCAAGTTTTGATGAAAATACCAGCAGGAGCAGGGTCCTTGAGCATCACGCTACATTTACTACTGAAGAGGTGAGGTGAGGTTCGCTTGAATGACCCCCTTGCATGCATGCTTAATTTCCTTTACCGTGGCGCTACTACCCCACTTCGGTTATTATCCTCGGGCAACAGGGGTGAATTTCGAATTTTGATTCGAAAAAATCCGTATGCAAATCGCTTGTATTAATAAACATGGCAATAATAGGTCCATTCAAGCGTGGATAAATGGTGTAGATTTATATGTACGGATTTAAGGTTATAAAACTTAATTTTGAGGATAATTCTTGTCATTTTGTTATTGAATTTATTCTTTATATATATTTTTAAACTTTTAACAAAACCTATATGACATATGTCTTTTTTATTTTATACATAGTTAGCTGCTTTGGTCGATTTTATTATACTTTCTGCAATGTTTTATAGGGAAACCACTTAAATTGACCATTTTACGGTTCACTATAGTAACTATTATACTCATATCAAAACGGTACTGATAATGAGAATTATTTCTAAGAATCTTTTTGATAATTCTACGAATTATATAGTTCATTATTTTAATACAATTATTGTTGGAGCCCTGGAGATCTCTTTAAAATAGATATAACTATTAACAATATTTCTATAATTTTTTTAGATTTATTTTAGATTTTAGCAGTTATCTATAGAAATGGATTTTATATACTAAACTCCGTCATACGTCTCTCGCACTCCTTCCAAGACAACATTCACTCGTTCCAGATATACTCAGATATCATAAGGCTGGAGCTATATGGAGGGTTCTTTCCATGTTGTCGGACCCTAGGTGATGTTATGGCCCTCAGAACTTCCCACAAATTTCTGGAGAGTTCGAGCGGTTTCAAGTGGTACTGCTTTATGCATTCGCTAAGGCGCAATCCTTTGATATTAAGCATAAGACTCTTCAGTCCTTCGCCATTTATTGATAGGATTATCTCGATCGTCTGAATACTTCTCGTTCCTCATTATCTGCGTATTTGTACCTCCAGGTCTCTGTATATGGCGATCTTATTTTGCTTGGCGCTTAAATTGTTGTTAGGGAGGGACACTTTCATTAGTTTTGCTTCCTTGGATGTTTTATCTACATAAATGAGGTCTGGTTTGTTATATGCAATTGTATAATCAATAAGCACAGTTCGATCTTAGTACAGTTTGCACTTTATTTTTTAGTACAGGCTCTGGGCTGTATATATAGTATGGCACTTTTTTTGTCTATAACAGTTCGAATTTCTCTTCTTGTAATCTGATGTGGCAAATGCTAGCATTCCCCTGTTATATGTTGAGCTGTTTCTGATCTTCGACAGCCATATAGGTATTGGCCATTCTGGATCGAGAGGTCTCTGATTATGCATTCCAGATAGTTCCTCGTTGGGGTGATCTGATCTTGAATAGATAGTAGGAAGCCTTCAATTTCAGGAAGCATTTGCTCTGACGTCAACCGGTGGTTCGATGCAATTTTGTCGCCATTCTCCTGGTTGACCTAATTTGGTTGTCGTCCCTGAAGAGGCTTCTGCAGCCAAAGTTGAAGCATTTCTTGGTCTGGTTGGTGATGAGGAGTCAATTCATGGCCCCTCAACCGCAATGGTGTAGAGACGTCTGCCTCGTATATTACCGGTCTAGCACAGAAATATCTACTAACTTGTGAAAATATGAACGTAAATTTGTTTGTTGTTGATCAAATTGCTAATAATATCAGCCAATTCTGTCCATACGAAAATGAGTGTTACTAGCTTCCACTTCAACATTTCTGTGTCAATTTTGCCCCATTTTACAATTCCAAAAGAGTAACCGAGTCCAGAACGCCTTAAGTAGATTTTTACTATTTAAGTTGGTTCTCAGCATCTGACCCACCAGTCTTATAAACTTATTGATTAATACAGTTTTTCTAGTTGGTCATTCATCATCTGGTGGAATTTAAACGACTTGATGGCATGGGTTCAATGAATCTCTCTAAAATATTTTTCATCGTACTGGGATTGTGTCAGTCTTAGTGTTGTGTCAACATAAAACTTCAACATAAAGAAGAGCTTACTCTTGGCCGTGGTGGCCTGCATAATGGATTGATTCTGTCATACTGTCTTACTCTTGAATATCGTTTTTTCATCGTTCTTCGACCTCATGTTCTGGCTGTGGCTGAGGTTCAGCGATTTGTTCATTCATATATTTATGTTTTTTTCAGATTTTACCAGTTAAAATAGATTCCATATACGATACGTAATAGTGTCAGTATTACTATCTATTTATTTTTCTCATGGATCTATCCTGGCTACGTTGCACTGGGGCCAGAATAGGCCTATTGTGCGCACCATAGATAGTTACTCTAACTTTGTTAACCAGGTCTCTAGAACAAACACAGGTTGGTCAAGGGATGGGTATGAATCTTGTCCCTGCAATTAAGGTCCACGATGACCGTGTGTCCCATTATTATAACCTTAGTTAGTTTCTACTCACTCACTCGGTTCAAAAACAATATATTGCGTTGATGAGTCTTTTTTTGCTATATTCTCTTCTTTTTATTTCCATGTATGCCTTGGTATGTTGGAATCTTCTGTAGCATAACTTTGTTATTTTTTGCCAGAGTTATAACTACGCTCTGATATTTCCAAACGGGTTTACAAGATATATTTTGCCCATGAAAATCTTCAGAACTACCTGACTGTTAGAATATATGTGGATGTGCATTTTAGTATAAGCTCGTCTTATAATTTCAGCTGCGAATTATAAAATTGCAAATATTTCTGCCTGAAATATTATTAGGAACCTTTTAGGGGAACAGTAAGTCTCCTCGGTTGTAATTCATATATTTCAGGTTCAGTACCTTCTCTGGTCTTTGATCCATCAGAGTATCAGGTACTATATACACCAGCAGACATTTTCTGTTCATTTTGTTTATCTATCCTTCGGTCGTCTATAATGACCTTGAATGGTATATTGTAACGGTAGCTCGAGGTCATATGGTCTGTTTTCATTTTCAACTCAAAACCCCTAATTTTGTTACCTAAGGTTTCTTATGTTTCACGTCTTTTCATTCGTGCCGTTGGTAGTAAATGGCATTGTCCTTATTCTTGCCTCTTCCTGAATTAATAAATGTCCTATGGGGAAGTCTAAAATGTATTCCATAGTCGGAGTTAGGGTTTTTTGTAGCCCTCGTAATACTGAACCAGACACTTAGCTTGAGCAATACCTTGGGCCATCACACCGAACCTGTATATGTAGTTGCTGGTATCACTACTCTTATGTTTAACCATCTTATGTCAAAAACCCTATATTTCTCCGCCTATTCGAATATCAATAACAAGGGTTGTTTCCCATTTTCTTACTATCTTTTTCACGTGCTTGTTTCAGGTTAGTTTGGAGTCCAAAGATACCTCTAGACATTTAATCTACCGGGAGAGTGGAATTATGTTTCCTTGCTGGATAATAGGACTGGGATTCTTCAGTTTCTTTAGACTTATAAAATGGATTCAGATTATCTTTTGAGAGTTAATGTTAAGTTCTTCCTGCCCATCTTTTTACAAGTCTTCCTTATACATCTTTTCCTGAAAGCATTGAGTTTGAATCACCAGGTCACCAGCTTTCCACAAAGCTGAGTATTCCTCTCGGTTTGGAGGAGTACCCAAAAGTTTTGTCCTTAGAAAATTTTACCTCAATTTTGAATTCGAATTTGAAAGTTGGCGAAGCAGCGATTAGCATGGTTTTCTTCGACTTGTCCTCTGCATAAAAATAGTTGCATGTCGATTAGTCAGGTCAACAAGAGATGAAACATGTTCCTCTTGTCCCCCTACTGATAACTGTAGCTATGGTGGTACATAATCTAGACGATGTTGAAACAGGATAAGGGATTAGTGACTAATATATATATATATATATATATATATATATATATATATATATATATATATATATATATATATATATATATATATATTACAAGTTTGTAGATTGTTCTCATCTTGGAAATTTATGGAATGGACCTAAATATTTTAAATACCTTGACAAATTGGTTACACTTTAATAATTAATAATAACATCCTCATTTTGAATTGGATAAATAATAAATTTTAATTAGTAAGAAAAATTGTCCTATTTATTGAGAGCCCTTCTCCCTTCACACAATTTGCATTACGAGTCTTTTCTAGATACTTCAAAATTTGTAACATTCTTACATTCTTTTCGGGTACGGACACCCTTAATTCGATTTTTGGGGGTCAAGAGTTCACTTTCTTGTTGAACGTTTTCAGTGCTCTACTTTCTGTTTAGTAACTTGTATATATTTATCGTTGCTCATTTTTAGTCTTTAAGTTTGCCTTAGTATTTAAGTAAGTGTGTACATTCTGAGCTAAGATTTTTTCCTTTAAAGTTCCTCGTTATCATATTTAGACTTTAAATGATGCAACGTTTATAAAGGGTGTTTTTTATAGAGGTATAGAATTTTAAGTTGGCAACACTTTTTTAACTGGCGGTCATTTTGTCAGCTGTCAAGTGATTTATGTTTAGTTTGGTTTGGCATTTCAACACGAATAGACTGACGCCTGAACAACGCTTTCAAATTGTGCAAATTTATTTTGAAAATCATGGTTCTGTTCGAAATACGTATCGCGCACTACGTCCATTTTACGATCAACATAATCGTCCATCAGAGCAATTAATTCGATTACTATGGAACGTTTTCACACCACGTTTACTCTAAATGATAATACGCATCCACAGAGATGTCGTACAGTGCGTACAGAAGAAGTCATTGCTGCTGTAGAGCGTAGCGTAGAGGAAGAACCGAATCAGTCTATCCGCCATCGTGCACAGGAATTGGATATGTGTCCATTTACTTTATGGAAGATTTTGCGGAAAGATCTTGGTTTGCGTGCTTACAAAATCCAACTCGTGCAAGAATTGAAGCCACACGATCACCTAGCAAGGCGTAGATTCGGTGAATGGGCCCGAAACAAGATTGCCGTTGATCCCGATTTTCATAAGCAAATTTTGTTTAGCGATGAAGCTCACTTTTGTTTGAATGGATAGGTCAATAAACAAAACTGCCGTATTTGGAGTGATGATAATCCTCAAGTGTATGTTGAGACACCGTTTCATCCAGAAAAACTAACTGTTTGGTGTGCTTTATGGGCTGGTGGAATCATTGGTCCGTACTTCTTTAAAAACGATGCTGATCAGAACGTTACAGTCAATGGTGACCGCTATAGAGCCACGATTACTGACTTTTTCGTTCATCAGTTGAACAACCATGATATGCAGGAGCTGTGGTTTCAACAAGACGGCGCAACATGTCACACAGCTCGTGCCACAATTGATTTATTGGAGGAAATGTTTGATAGCCGCATAGTTTCACGTTTCGGACCCGTGAATTGGCCTCCAAGATCGTGCGACTTAACGCCGCTAGACTATTTTCTGTGGGGATATGTGAAGTCGCTAGTCTACGACGATAAGCCCGAAACGATTGATTACTTGGAGGACAACATTCGCCGCGTTATTGCCGATATACGGCTACAAATGTTGGAAAAAGTCATCGAAAATTGGACCTCCAGATTAGACTACGTCCGAGCCAGCCGTGGCAGTCATATGCCTGAAGTCATATTTAAATTATAATGCCAGAAGGTTATCTTTCGAATAAAGTAAATTTCATGTCAATTTAAAAAATTCATCTTTGTTTTATTCCATTTAAAAGTTCTATACCTCTATAAAAAAAAAACCCTTTACAAAAGCACACATATATTCAGTAGGTGAAAACTTATCATTTTAGATTTGTCATGAAATGTGTATTCAATAATACTGCTAATTTGCCACCTGAATCTATAATTTTTGTAAAATACGACCCTAATTTTTAGTCTAGTTTTAAATTGATCTGAAATAAAAAAAGAATTCCTTAATTATTAACAAAAATGCATCAAAAGAGATCAATCTAACCACATTTTGAGGGTTATTCTCGCCTGACCAACCACGAACCCATGAATTTGATTCCGGCGCCACCCAATGCATGAATAGCTTCCGTCCCTCAAAATTGAGAATGCTATCTGCATGCCTTAAATTTTACTACATTTTTTTGATTCTATTCCAGTGCGGTCGTATAAAACCAAACGTGCGTAAATGTAAAGGGGAATCGTAAAGCACTTGCCTTTATTGCCAGGGTGTGGAAAGTGTATTAAAAATGTTTAATTTATTGGATTTGGCCAATTGGTAGATCGTAAATAAAGACAGTTTTATTTCTTTTTAAGTATAACTCTTTATTTGAAACTATCAAGTTTCTTGTAGGTATATAAAAACTTCAGTTGGATTGAACTGAAATTTATTAATTCTTATGTAGGTACCCATTAATATTTTATTGGAATAAAATTCTATGTTAGCTCATCAAACAGTACTGCTCGTGTTTAGTCACTACCACTGAAGATTACTGAATGACATAAAATGTGTTTCTGTTCCTAAACTCACTTTTAAAACATATATATATATATATATATATATATATATATATATATATATATATATATATATATATATATATATATACATATGTGAAGTAAAATTTCGACTTTCTCACAATTAAAGGAATGGTGGTTTTCCATACTATGTGTTGTTAACGCCATTTTATTTTTTGGTCGTATTTATGTCCTTGTATTCCGTTTTTTTTTTGGCTTGTTTGCCTTATGCATTCAACATTGCAATTTTTGCATGAAATAATGTTTTTTAGGAGGTTGTGACCCTTATGGCTGACAGTTGCGTTATGTTTCTTAAACTATCAGATCCTGAATATCGAATCCAGGCCATTCAAAAAGCCCTAAAAATGAACTGATATCCCGAAAATCTAATAAACAATATTTAAAAAAAGAATCCATAATTTTATAGCGAAAACTACCACATACTAATACAAAACGAAAAATACATATCACTTCCATATATTACGACACTCTTCGAAAAATACTAAAATGCTTTTAAGAAACAGAACGTAACTGTCAGCCATAATGGTTACAACTTCATAAAAAAATGCTATAGCAAACTAAGATCTGAAATATCAAAATATGAAAAAACACATGTCGTTTACAGTTTTCTATACAAAGATTGCAATGGTGAATACATAGGATAAACAAGCCAACACTTAAAAGCAGAATAAATGAACATAAATATGTCAAAAAAATAAAACAGCGTTAACAACATATAGCATGGAAAACCACCATTCCTCTGATTTTGAGAGAGTCAAAATATTAAGAACTGAAAACCACACAAAAAAAGAGAAGTTCTGGAAACGATAGCGATACAAAAAAATAAACATGCTGTAAACGCTAAGGCAGATACCAAGCAACTTAGCAGGATATATAACAATATTATAAAATAACTACTAAAAAACATAATTTTAAAATCAAAAACGCATTGCACTTTCGGACTAGACCCCTTAAACCCTCAATAGCCAGAACAATCTTTATCATCTTACAAAAAAATCCCATCTGGTTCTTTCAGTACTACTCTAAGTTGAAGATGACCCACATGGTCATCCTTATACTGTTATTTTATGAAAACTTATTTCATAATGTAACATAATATTAAATTTAATTAATATGCATACTGTCTGCCGTGTTGTTTGTGAATTTTTGTTCAAGGTAAATATACAGTATCTTCTAAATAATTTAACTTATATAGAAAACACTCTATTATTTTTAGCATCCTCTAAAATCTGAAGAAGGCGAAATCAGTTACAGAAACGTCAATTATAATTAAAAAAGTTAAAAACAAAACTATACCAACACAATTATATTTTGATTTAATTTTTGAACAGACCATAAACCCAAATATATATATATATATATATATATATATATATATATATATATATATATATATATATGTATATACATATATATATATATATATATATATATATATATATATATATATATTTATTTATTTATTTTCTTATTATATTATTCATATAACGGTCTGGCATCAAGTTCTGCGGGTAATATCCTGCCGATATTTTACGTTGTGAGGATTTTAAGTAGACAGTTCCACTAATGAGACCAGTAGGTGGTCGAAACTAGTATGGAGAGAGAACCAGAGTGGAATTCGCGGAGAATATACTGTCTGTCACCCTTTCTTAATGGTCGTAAGGAGAATAAAATAAATATATATATAATATGAACACAAAAATCCAATATTACATTTAATGATACACATACCTATCTAAATATATTTGGGTAGCTTCATGACAATCTTCATTGCATTATATGAAACAATAGAGCATATCATATTTTTCACGATGTTCAAAGGGCTCATTTGCAGTAATAATATAAGAAAATAAATAACTGAATAATATATCAGAAACTGACAAAATATTAAATGAACTATGAATAATACGTAATAATAAGCTGAAATTGACACCAGTTTCTGGTATATCAACAAAAGCTTTACAATAATTTGAGACTTGGACAGTAGAATTTTCAAAGATTTTTAAATTTTGTTTTCCACGGCATTTTTGGTTTCACACACAAGTAGTACCACTTCGCGAAAACCACATCCCGCTAACTTTAAAAATACCGGAGTTACTCGGCAAAAACAACGAAAAACGGACACATAGATCGTGAAATTGATTATTTTTAATATATATATATATATATATATATATATATATATATATATATATATATATATATATATATATGCAACTCCATGAATAATGTAAAAAGTAAATGCAAACTTCACTCCATCATATTCTTTCCGTATTAGAAGTTGCACAGTTTGAATAAATTGCTACAAAACACAATTTATCTTATTCCACCGCCATCGAATTGATGGCATACCTGCACCACCATACCGAGAAGAAAGTCAAAACTTACCTTCCCTGCCACACGTTGGAACCCTGATGAGTCTAGTAAGAGACGAAACATGTACCTCTGCCGTATCATCGTAGCAGGGAGGGTAAGCTTTGACTTTCGTCTCGGTGTGGTGGTACAGGTAGGCCATCATCTCGATGGTGGTGGAATAGGATAAATTGTGTTTTGTTGCAATTTATTCAAACTGTGCAACTTCTAACATGGAAAGGATATGCTGGAGCGAAGTTTGCATTTACTGGTCGCATTTTACTTCATTTATACATGGAGTTGCATATAGTTGTATGTTTGCTGAATGTGATATCAGCATTACAACAGAATAATGTGGATATAACCACTTCTAGTGCATCTCATACGGAGGAATCCGTGGAAGCCGCATAAACATACATCCGCCATCCGGTGGAAGGTCGGCGAAGCTGCGTTCAGTGTTGCATACTTCCTTCAGATCTGTCCTTTGCACAAACAGGTGCATGTCGGTACCCTGATGAGTCTAGTAAGAGACGAGAGAGGGTAAGTTTTAACTTTCTTCTCGGTGTGGTGGTACAGGTAGGTCATCATCTCGATGATGGTGAAATAGGATAAATTGTATTTTGTAACAATTTATTCAAACTGTGCAACTTTTAACACGGAAAGGATATGATAGAGCGAAGTTTGCATTTACGGTTCGTATTTTACTATATATATATATATATATATATATATATATATATATATATATATATATATATATATATATATATATATATGTATATATATATATATATATATATATATATATATATATATATATACATTGTGGGAGTTTTATTCTTCCTAAAGTTTTTAATTCTAACATTGTTTTGTTAGAGCTCTCCAGCTTTGTGGGTCCTGCACCAAATCGTTAGTTTATCTATAATTAACCTATTTCACTATTTATTGCCAATACTTCAGCGAGTTTGATAAGTAAACATAATATAACAGTAAAAAATACCAGAAAAAATACTTTCTAAGAATAAAATCTATATATACCAAAAACCATGTTCTTGTTATGGTTTTCCGAATGCAATTTGAAGATTTCCCAAGTTGCAAATAAAATTAGTTGGGTAACTCGTTTATTCAAACTTCTGTAACTAAACTACATAAAAGATTTATTCAAATGGAATGATCTAAAAAACAAAATGCAAAAATTTTAAACAAGTTTATTTTTAAAGAATAAAGCAATTCTTGAGAAAACTTAAAAAAGTTTTTATTACCATATCATTTCCCTTTTAGGCCAAGAAAACATCTTGATAAATTTACCAGAAAATAAAAAATGATAGGCAATTTAAATAATACATAGTGTGAAATGAGGTACTTTTCAGCAAAGGTTTTCAGTGATACTTTTTATTCAGCGTAAAATAGGAATTCATTATAGACGGAAGAGTGTTTTTATCCCTTGTCCCGTATATTTTGATGGTATGTCATCTTACGTGTTTTAAAGTTCATTGAACAGTAAATGTGATACATTGTATCATTTTTTATGTTAAGGCTTTAACATTTATGTGTGATTTTTAGAATTTTTTTGTATAACTAAGGTCTTTTAATAAATAACATAAGGAAACAAATTTTCAACTTTTGTCGATGACATCGAAAATATTATATATTTCGGTTTACATCTATCTCATATTACAATAAAGTAATAATGCATTTATTGTAACAGGTCATGATTAACTGATATCGTGATACTGCGAAAATTGAAAAGAAAATTTCAGTTTAAAAATAAATATACCGATGTCCGAAAAATACGCATACAACTTTTGAT
Organism: Diaprepes abbreviatus; assembly: GCA_034092305.1. Taxonomy (NCBI): domain Eukaryota; kingdom Metazoa; phylum Arthropoda; class Insecta; order Coleoptera; family Curculionidae; genus Diaprepes; species Diaprepes abbreviatus. The sequence goes on from JASJET010000018.1 coordinate 14,375,273, forward strand.
GACAGTTTGGTCAAGCTCTACCAACTTGAACTAAGGTTGAAATAGAAATAATAATTTGTATACTCGTTTTATCGCTTTAGATTAAGCAGGGCTCTACAATTTCACAACTATTTTTCCCGGAGTCGATCGTACTAGTAGATTTAAACCAGTTTGTTTGATTGTTGTTTAAGGTTGGTGAGGGAGCAGTTGTTTTGATGCTATAAATATTTTTTCTTAATTTTGCTTTCTTTTTTTTTTGCTTGTCTAGAAGCGTTTGTATATTTTTAAGGGTGCATCAGGGCCGCCATTGTTGGGATAAATAGTTAAAAACTGAATGAATTAGTATGAGCCATTTAAAATATATTTACTTTTTGAGGATTCATCAACTGAATGTCAAGCATGTAAAGGAAAGGACCTATGGCAGAAATAGAAAAAAAAAACATATTTAATACATCCTGGCTGGAAAATGAAGAATTTGAAGAATTTTCGGGACAATATAATAAAAGAAAAAAGATCATGTTGAATATACATATTGTAAAGAATATATGATAGGTGGAAATCAATTTGGTGTGTATAAATCCACAACCTGTTAAGTTTCACAATAATTTGTATATTCTGTAAATATAACTTTAGCTACAACATTTATTATAACTTCCAAGTGTAACCCATTCTATTAAACAGCCAGACCGATTGCTAGATATAGCAGTATTATGTACATTAAATTTCTATAAGAAAATCTATAGAATTATGCCAGGGGTAAGTTGTAGACTCGAAGCTTCCTTTATGAAAATTGCAAATGTTGCTGGCACATTTTGCATCCTAACTCATAGGTTTTTTAAGTTAGAACTAGTTGTCTATAACTTATGCTTCACGGCTTTTAATTTTTCCACTAGATACAACACCATAGTGAGATATTCTAGAATACCATGAAACCAAGCACGTAATCTCCCCAATTTTATTGTCTAATTTGTTGTTCAGATGGTAGGCGCAAGTTCCTTTTTATAAATTGGTCGATGATAGAAACGTTTCTGAAAAAGTCGCTAACTTCGCACAGAAGACATAGTGACGTCACAGCCCTTTTGGAGCGAAATTTGGAAAGGAATTTAAAATATAGAATTTTTAAAGAAGTAGTTGTATTAAAAAAATAATATTAAATATTTTGGGCTACAGTAGGTAATTATGCATGGTTTTAAACACTTTCCCAAAAATAATCAATATCCTAGTTGTATCCAACAAATATTTTGTCTGCTATAGCAAAAATTAATAAATTAATTTTATAATCGCAACCTAATCTTCAAAAACCCCCAATACCGTTATTGTAGGAGCTTGCGAAATGTAATTTTTTTGTCCAACATATTTTATCATGACTATTGTGTTTGAGTAAATTAATTTAGGATCCATAATATACCCCTCAAGAACCGCCAATATCAAACAATCAAAATTTCAGTAAGAAATAAAGAAATCTTTCTGTCGTATTTAAATAGTTTGTTATATATGTAATTCGCCTTTCAGGCAGAGAATATGAAAAATATATGTACGAACAGTTTATTTCCTGCAAATATCGCTCTGGTTCTCTCTCCATACGCGTTTCGATCACCTCATGATCTCGTCAGTGGAGCTGTATCGGACCGAGAGCAACATTAGCAGGAAATAACTGATATATGAACCATAAATTTCAAGGTATGTCGGTAGGATATTACACCTGCCGCCTACCAACTTCGACGTCGGACTGAAAAATATCGCCAGTCGAACGACATTTACGAATCAACGGAGTAACGTGAAATTTTTAAACAATCAAAATTTCAGTAAGAAATAAAGAAATTTTTCTGCCGTATTTAAATAGTTTGTTATATATGTAATTCTCCTTTGAGGCAGAGAATATGAAAAATATATGTACAAACAGCTTATTTCCTGCAAATTTTCCTCTGGTTCTCTCTCCATACGAGTTTCGATCACCTCATGACCTCGTCAGTGGAGCTGTATCGGACCGAGAGCAACATTAGCAGGAAATAACTAATATATGAACCATAAATTTCAAGGTATGTCGGCAGGATATTACACCTGCCGTCTACCAACTTCGGTGTCAGACTGAAAAATATCGCCAGTCGAACGACATCTATGATCTCCGTTGATTCATAGATGTCGTTCGACTGGCGATATTTTTCAGTCTGACATCGAAGTTGGTAGATGGCAGGTGTAATATCCTGCCAACATACCTTGAAATTTATGGTTCATATATCAGTTATTTCCTGCTAATGTTGCTCTCGGTCCGATACAGCTCCACTGATGAGATCATGAAGTGATCGAAACGCGTATGAAGAGAGGACCAGAGCGATATTTGCAGGAAATAAACTGTTTGAACTTATATTTTTCATATTCTCTGCCTGAAAGGAGAATTACATATATAACAAACTACCCCAATATCAACTTGGACAAAATTGGAAAAAAGAAAAATTTTTAGTATGGTATAGTTGTCATTTTAATTTGTAAAAAAGTAATTTCAGATTTGTAACCTACAATTCTGAATAACTTATGAATAACATAAAATTTTGAACCCACCATATTAGTTTCGCCATATTGAATTTCAAAAAAATACTTTTAAACATAATTTAATATCTCCGCTTTCTCAAAAGTCGGTTAAAAAATGAATTTATAGTTTTTTAGTTGCAAGTGAATAAATAATGAATATATCGTTCTAATAACTTCATGCTATCCAATTTGTGTATATCTTACAATTAGTAATAAAATTAAAATTATTTTACAATTTTCACTTTTAAAAGAGCAAGCCGCTGAAATTTATTACTGGTGTGCTACATTGTTCAACTTTAGATTTTTATTCTCTTTAGACAATTAGTACATGCGATTTAACGACCCCTTTTCCTTCCGCTATTTTATCAAAACTTATACGACCCAGTAACTTCCGGAAACTTTCTCAATAAATTTTTTCCAACCGCCGTTATAATGAAAGAACGCCCCTTCCCAAACCACGCGTTCTTTAGAAATCTGGGGAAATAATAACTTAGAAGTTTGAATACTTATTAAAATTACGAGTTTTACGCACTAATTCCTAATTAAAGCCGGTGTTAATTTATGTAGAGTTTGATAAAGAAATGCATTCGGTTTAAGAGAGGGTCATGAAGCTGTAAAGCTTTTATGCTCGAATGCATTGCACAAATTTGAACTCGGATTAACCAAAATAAGATTAAAAATATTTTGGGCCTGAATAATTCATATTACGGTAAGTAAAAATATTTTTGTTTGCAAAATAAGTTCAAAGTTTGAAGAGAAATTTATCTTGCAATATCGACGAGAGTGAGCTGATAGTACCGGACCTGATAATGAAAAAAAAAACATTTTTAATTTCATTTCTCAATATAATCTCCAGGAAGGCTAATACATTTTTCATATCAGTACTCTAATTTAGTTCTACCATTTTTATAATGCTCCTCAAAATTGCTATTTAGAGCACCAGCCTCTCTGAAATCTTTGTCCAGCATTTAGTGGTTTGGAATCAGATGGTAATCGCAGGGTGTTAAATCTGGCGAACAAAGTGTATGAGTAAACAATTCAAACTGGCGAATTGGCTGATGCATGGCAGGCGCGGATCCAAAAGGGGGGGGGGAGGTGGGGGCGATCGCCCTCCCCCACCAAGAGCTTTGAGTTCAGGAAAATAGAACCGATTTTGCCTCTTATACAATAGTTTATTCAAGAACTAGAGAGAGTAATAAACAGTTTTTTACCATTTTTTTCTTCGCAAACTACCTGTGTTCTTTAGCCCGATGTCTTTGGCAAAATCTGTTAGACACATATATTTTTTATAGGAATAGGTTAGAAATTTTATAGTCCAAAATACCGGTCTACAATAATGGACTACTATTTGGGTTAGATAACAATAGATATTTGAAAATGTGAAGTATTAAAAAGGATTTTAATCCTTGTCATAGGCGTCGGAAGGAGGTTTATTTAATCACGAAGTATTAATGGCATAGAATATTATTTCGGTAATAAACTTAAAATAAAAAGTTTTTATTATATTATTTTATTTCTTATGATTTCTTAATAATTCACATACATTACAATACATAGATAATTTTGACATATTTAACACAAATCACAACTGTATTATTGTTTTGGCATAGAAACCATTTTAAGCACATTCAGACTAAAAAGTAACTTTATTCTCTCAAAAAATTCTAAGTTATAATTTAAATACTTACAAAATACCCAGTGTTGAAAATACAAGAAGTTAAACATAAATATATATATATATATATATATATATATATATATATATATATATATATATGTATATATATATATATATATATATATATATATATATATATATATATATATATATATATATATATATATATAAAATCGTCCATATAATATTAAAATTTTTGTGGGGCTATCGGTCATTTTATAAAAACATTTTTAAGATATTTGACGTTTCAGTTTATTTCTTAAACCATTTGCAGAATTACAATTAAACACCAAAAAGGGATTCAAATGTAATTAATTTTTATATGTAACAGTTAAAATTAGACCTACTTATTTTTATTTCTACTGCACTGATATCTTAATTTAAATTACTTTATTATATGGAAATCCGATAGCCCCAAAAAAATAAAATAAACATGCTAATTCTACACGCTTAAGAAAAATACATAAATACAATAATAAAATAATAAAAAAATTACGGCTAATTAAGAATGGGACCCACTAAAATAAAAATATAAAAATATATATATATATATATATATATATATATATATATATATATATATATATATATATATATATATATATATAAACAACATTAAACAATAAAATACAACAAAAACAAAAATTTGAATAATAAATTGTGTTTACACTGGTAAACATTAGATATCTAATTCGTAATCAAAGTCAGTGAAGCTATCTTCGCTCAAATTAATTTTGGTTGGTAATTGGTTCCTCTGTCTCACCGATCATGAGATCGAGTTTCCACATTTTCTTTTATTCTTTTATTATATGGATTTTCCCCAATTTTCCGCAGTAACTTTATTCAAAAAAATCTTTCAAAAGTTCAGTTAAATTACTAATTTTGTAAGTTGTGTTATTTCTAGCAACTCTACCTTTTTCTCGAGAGAGATATTTCCTTCTCCATCTGACAGTTTCCGGATCATCTATAAGAACAGATTTCCTATCTGGTTTTTCCCAGCAAAAATAAAGTTTATGAATAATTTCCAGAGATCGGTTCTTTTAATTTCAGGTAAATCCCGATCTTCATTGATTTTAGTTAGAATTTTGTCGACGGTCCGAATCTGCTTCTCATAATAAAATGTATGTACAACTCCTTTTATTGTAGTTTCCATCTCTTCTTCAAACGAGGTTTTTCGTCTGTCTGTAATCGAATGTGGCTTGGGAGTATTAACAATTTCAGTCGTTTTCTTCTCCTTCAGTATTCGGTACATAGTTAATTTTTCCAACTCCTGTCATGTTGGAACACATCTCAACAGAGCTTTTATCATTATTATCTAGATATTGATATCTTAAGACGTCATAAACATTCATCGTAATAACTTTTTCATTGAGGAAAAATGTCCTGGTTTAACGATTTTGGAATAAATATAGAGGTGGAAGCCATATCTTTTGGGTATCTCACTAATCTCAAATAATATATAAAAACAAGCGCAAACAAGATAAATCACTGTAAAGTGTACTTTGCTCACTGACACAAATTAAATTGAATTATTAGAAATTTTATTGTTTCAGTAATTTTATAAAAGCTTACGATATTTAAATATAATTAGATCAAACTGATTGTTTTATCTTAGGCAAATTTCAGAAACTTAATCTTTTTCGCGAAGAGCATAGTTTCATCTTTTTGAGGATGCCGGCCTTAGTCCGTCTAATTTCCTTTCCCTGGTACATGACGATTTGTGTATAGTATTTAATATTTTCTGAATGACGTTTGAAATCATCTCTTCATACTGGCTTTTCGTCACGACAATTAGACCATCTGCATATGCTGAAGCGAGATTATAGCAAGCAGTTTGTATACCGGAAGAAATCATAGCAGGACTTAGAAAGGCGGCAGGGGAACATGTGATAAGTTTTCAGTACGAGTTTGAACTAGCTAGAAAAATTTCGTTGCACGCTGCGATTTTTTTCCTGAAATAGTTATTCTAGTGAATTCCAAAAATGAGTGATATCAATTTCGAGCAAAAGTGTGATATCAGGTTTTGCTTTCGACTTGGGCACAGCACAACGATGACTTTTGTAGAACTTTAGGATGCATGTAGAGTCGATTGAAGGTGAACTACGTAGCATAAGAACCCACGAAAATGTCAACAGAATCCAGGACCTTATGCGTTGAGATCATCGGTTGACAGTCACACAACCATTTATTAGATTTTTACCAATTAATTTGGGATGAGAAAAATCTATTGTATTGTATGTTTTGTAAAGGTTTTCATTGCATAATGTCTCTCTGAAGGAAAAATTGATAGCACGGCGTTGCTCCAAAATTGATTCCACTCATTTTTAGATAGCACTAAAAAAAATGTTCCTATCACATGTTCATCTGCGGCTCCTCCAAGTCCCGCATCCCAAGCGTTGTCTAATCGAACGCTACGTTGCCAGTTTCATTATTTAATTTGCATACCTCGTATAATACTGTTTTTTTTTGGAAGTTATAAACAAGGTATGCTGTTTAGAAAAAGTGTTCTAATCGCGTAGAGTAAAGATCCCTGAAGATGTCTCATGCAATCGTAGGCAAAACGTCGAATAATAATTCCAATTTGACACGGTCTAAACCAAAGAACCATGATTTTCAACTTGAACGAAGCTATGAAAGCTTTCGTCCTTTATTAGAGAAAGTAAGTTTAACTAAATATCTATAAAACGCGATAGATAATTGTCTTTCTGATTATAAATGCGCATTAGCCAAAAAAGGCACAAATTTGATTATTTATTCGATGATGAATCAAATAAATAAGTAAAACATAAGGATTTTTATTCACCACAGTTAACTACTCTAACCTATGTCGTTATAATCATCATAGGAGTCACTTACTACTAACTGACACTAAAACTGGTCCTTCGAACCATAATTGGATAGTACGGTCACATTATATACGAGTACAGGGGGTTGGTTGCTGCCACTATTAGCTAATTACGCTAATATTGGTCAGCTTAATTTAAAACAGGCTGTATAAGGTAAAGTTGCCGAGTAATGACAGTGGTTTCAAATTAAGTAGTAGACAAAACGGAGGTGCACGCGGTTTTTTGCTTGTGCTGATTAAATTTTTTGAGATACATGAGAATAATACCTGGATGAGTTGTAAGTGATAACATCAATTTTAGCTGGTTCTTGAAAGAAAACTGCGTGGTATATAAAGACATTTTATAGAAAAAAGAACTTGAGAACTTTTTCAGATGCAGCTATTTTGCATATTAACATATTATTTTACCTTTACAAGACCTTGATGGAAGAGTATGTTATAAAGGAAATATAATCTATTATATTGTCAAATAGAAATTTAAAGTACATTAAAAGTATGGGCATTAGATTATCTTGCTTTAATATAGGTTCAAAGTTATACTTAAGAAATTATATATTTCAGTAAAATCGGTTCTAGATCATTTTAAATAATACTTTTTACATTATAAGTATTCAGTTTTAAATAATTTTGCAATTAAAATCCATTGTAGGAGAGTCATACACGATTCTGTAATTGATTAAAATTGGTACAATAATTAAAACGATTTCGTTAGTGCAGAACAATTAAACACACGATTCTGAAAACTTTGTTAAGTAGAACCTGACAATCCTGAGCTAATGTAACTCTTATGTGAAGTAAAGACACCTGAGGGAAAATGCTCAAACAGAGAAATGTAATCCCAGAACAAATTTCGGAGATTAAAGACAACGACGTGAAATATCATGTGAGAAAGTTTACTAAATTGAATATTAGAGACGAACACAATGGAAAATAATGTCTCGCTCAAGGGACTGCAAGATTTTGGAAAATATTTTATAAATATCCGATATACTACGTTAAAAGCTATTGTTTTGGAAACTGAGATAAATTTGAAAATAATATTAATCTAAAGAAACTTTATTAAAAGTTTATATATATATATATATATATATATATATATATATATATATTTATATATATATATATATATATATATATATATATATATATATATATATATATATATATATATATGAAGTAAAATGCAAACAGTAAATGCAAACTTCGTTTCATCATATCCTTTCCGTGTTAGAGGTTGCACAGTTTGAATAGATTGCTACAGAACACAATCCATCCAATTCCACCACCATCGAGATGATGGCCTACCTGTACCACCATACCGAGAAGAAAGTCAAAGGCATATAGTTGTACGTTTGCTGAATGTGATTTCAGCACTACAACGGCATAATGTGGATGTATCCACTGCTATTGTAGCTCGCACGGAGGAATCCATGAAAGCCGTATAAACATATATACGCCATCCGACGGGAGGTCGGCGAAACCGCGTTCAGTATTTGCATGCTTCTTTCCGATCTGTCCTTTGCACAGCCAGGTGCATGTCGGTACCCTGATGAGTCTAGTAGAGACGAAACATGTGCCTCTGCCGTATCACTGTAGAGGGGAGGGTAAGTTTTGACTTTCTTCTCGGTATGGTGGTACAGGTAGGCCATCATCTCGATGGTGGTGGAATTGGATGGATTGTGTTCTGTAGCAATCTATTCAAACTGTGCAACCTCTAACATGGAAAGGATATGATGAAACGAAGTTTGCATTTACTGTTTGCATTTTACTTCACTTATACACAGAGTTGCATATAGTTGTACGTTTGCTGAATGTGATTTCAGCACTACAACGGCATAATGTGGATGTATCCACTGCTATTGCAGCTCGCACGGAGGAATCCGTGAAAGCCGTATAAACATATATATATATATATATATATATATATATATATATATATATTAATGGTTTGGTTACTCCGGATTTCAATCCGTTCGTTCATAAATCGTTTTCACGACGTTTCGCCAATCAGTTCTCAGCGAGTAACGAGACGAACCGCACTTGAAAATGCCTAACGAGATTTTGGCGAAACGTCGGGAAAAAGAATTCTTTCAACGAATGGATCGAAACCCGTAATAAACAAACCATTCATTCGACCATCCGTGAAAACCTACGCTATAACATATATATATATATATATATATATATATATATATATATATATATATATATATATATATATATAAAAGGTGTTTTTTATAGAGGTATAGAACTTTTAAATATAAAACAAAGATGAATTTTTTAAATTGACATGAAATTTACTTTATTCGAAAGATAACCTTCTGGCATTATAATTTAAATATGACTTCTGGCATATGACCGCCACGGCTGGCTCGGACGTAGTCTAATCTGGAGGTCCAATTTTCGATGACTTTTTCCAATATTTGTGGCCGTATATCGGCAATAACGCGGCGAATGTTGTCCTCCAAGTGATCAATCGTTTCGGGCTTATCGGCGTAGACTAGCGACTTCACATATCCACACAGAAAATAGTCTAGCGGCGTTAAGTCGCACGATCTTGGAGGCCAATTCACGAGTCCGACACGTGAAACTATGCGGTTACCAAGCATTTCCTTCAATAAATCAATTGTGGCACGAGCTGTGTGATATGTTGCGCCGTCTTGTTGAAACCACAGCTCCTGCACATCATGGTTGTTCAATTGATGAACGAAAAAGCCAGTAATCATGGCTCTATAGCGGTCACCATTGACTGTAACGTTCTAACCTGCATCGTTTTTAAAGAAGTACGAACCAATGATTCCACCAGCCCATAAAGTACACCAAACAGTCAGTTTTTCTGGATGTAACGGTGTCTCAACATACACTTGAGGATTATCATCACTCCAAATACGGCAGTTTTGTTTATTGACGTATCCATTCAAACAAAAATGAGCTTCATCGCTAAACAAAATTCGCTTATGAAAATCGGGGTCAACGGCAATCTTGTTTTGGGCCCATTCACCGAATCTACGCCTTGCCAGGTGATGGTGTGGCTTCAATTCTTGCACTAGTTGGTTTTTGTAAGCACGCAAACCAAGATCTTTCCGCAAAATCTTCCATAAAGTGAATGGACACATATCCAATTCCTGTGCACGATGGCGGATAGACTGATTCGGGTCTTCCTCTACGCTACGCTCTACAGCAGCAATGACTTCTTCTGTACGCACTGTACGACGTCTCTGTGGATGCGTATTCTCATTTAGAGTAAACATGGTGCGAAAACGTTCCATTGTTAATCGAGTTAATTGCCCTGATGGACGATTATGTTGACCGTAAAATGGACGTAGTGCGCGACACGTATTTCGAACAGAACCATGATTTTCAAAATAAATTTGCACAATTTGGAAGCGTTGTTCAGGCGTCAGTCTATTCATGTTGAAATGCCAAACCAAATTAAACATAAATCACTTGACAGCTGACAAAATGGCCGTCAGTTAAAAAACTGTTACCAACTTAAAGTTTTATACCTCTATAAAAAACACCCTTAATATATATATATATATATATATATATATATATATATATATATATATATATATATATGTATATATATATGTATATATATATATATATATATATATATATATATATATATATATATATATAAAATGGCCGCCAGTTAAAAAACTGTTACCAACTTAAAGTTTTATACCTCTATAAAAAACACCCTTTATATATATATATATATATATATATATATATATATATATATATATATATATATATATATATATATATAAATATATGTGTATATATATATATATATATATATATATATATATATATATATATATATCTATATATATATATATATATATATATATATATATATATATATATATATATATATATATATATATATATATATATATATATATATATATGTAAGAAAGCAATTACAAATAAAGTATTTTTAATATGTTTATGCAAATCACATTTTGTCAGGTATTAGTTAGGCGCCGACTTCAAAAAGTTCAATTTCATATAAAAATTTATGATTATTTTTCACTTTTTAGCGCACTTTTAGAAGTCGGTTCAATTTTTTTCTAAAAATTTTATTTATTGATGGTTATTTGAATGGTTAAGAATACTTACACTTTCTTATGTAGCATAGATGGTACTAACTTTTGTTCTGGACATTTTCCAGTAAGATTTGATATTTAAATTTAATGCTACCTTGCTATCAAAAGATTTGTTTAGAATCTGATTTTATAGAAAAAAAAATGAATTGTTAATCACATATCTCAATAGTTCTGGATTGTTGTAATTTATTTGGAATGGATATCGAGAAACAGTCCATATTTTTTGCGGGAAACAAAAAAAATATTGAAGAAAACTTACACCTAAACACATTTTCGCATATAACATGTGCCATTAACAAAAACCATAAACGTTTATTAATATCTTAATTAATTGTTTCATAAATATTTAAATATCAAATTTACAAAATGCATCTTTTTTGAATAGAAGATATGCTTATCCTTAAACAACTAGACATAAATCTACAAATGCCAATGAAACTGAATTTTCTTTCATTAATATAAAAATTGCAAAATAAATCTATTTCGAAAAAATCGATTTTCTATGAGAAAATATCTAATAATACGTTCTGACTATTTCAAGCAGGCTGATTGCATGTCTAACTCAAATAACCTGCAAAATTGCCTATAAAATGACACCGTATCTCCCCCATTTCCAATTTACACTGTACTCAAGATAATAATACGTTTCACTTTGAATATCCATGTCGTTCTGACAAAAACACTATACCATTAAATATAAAAACTTTCAAAAGTAACTGACATTTAATCCCCAAAAATAAAGGTTTCTAATAAAATGGTTTCAAAAGACGTAGACGTTTTCTATAGACTATTATCACCGAAATAAATAAGGTTTTACAAAGTCTAAAATTTAGAATTTAAATAGCTATTTCAGGCTACTTGCCTTTACACAGATATCTAATTCATGAATTTCATTTTCCGCCAGCCCTCATAAAAGTACGGCGGGTATTTTTATGGCTACCAAATACCTAGTACCAAATAAAGAGCTACTAAATAGCTTTTTCTAACACAAGAACAGGTGGTTCTTCGGAGGCATAACCTTTGAATCACATGATCTAATGTTCGTATGTATACTCATATGAATAAATATGACTAATATAAGACTTTTTAGTTGTGTAGCCAAGTGGAACTATCTCAAAAACAAAATGGCCACCTATTTTTAGAAAAACAAATAAGCTTAATATTTTGTCTTATTTTATTTTTCCAATAGCTTCAATAGTATTTTGTTATACGAGTATATATATATATATATATATATATATATATATATATATATATATATATATATATATATATATATATAGATGAAGTAAAATGCGAACAGTAAATGCAAACTTCGTTCCATCATATCATTTTCGTGTAAGAGATTGCACAATTTCTCATCATCTCGATGGTGGTGGAATAAGATAGATTGTGTTATGTAGCAATCTATTCAAATTGTACAACCTCTAACACAGAAAGGATATGATGGAACGAAGTTTGCATTTACTGTTCGCATTTTATTTCACTTATAAACCGAGTCGCATATATTGTATGTTTGCTGAATGTGATTTCAGCACTACAACGGCATAATGTGGATGTATCCACTACTATTGCATCTCACATGGAGGAATTCGTGAAAGCCGCATGAACATATATATATATATATATATATATATATATATATATATATATATATATATATATCGACGTCTTCCGACACCCAATCGCCATCTATCTTGGTCTGTCCAGAGATTTTCTTCCAGTTCTCCATCTCTCATCTCTTTGCCGATTCCTTCTCTCCAACTCTCTCCAACAAAAACGTGGTTTTCCTCGTTTCCGTATTCCATGGGGTGCCCACTCTAAGATCTGTTTCGGCAGTCTCTCCTCTGGCATTCGCTGTACGTGTCCATATCATCTCAACGGCTGGATCCCAATTTCGTCTATGATTGAATGCTGCACGTTCATAATTGGTCTGATTCTGTTGTTGGTAATTTTTTCCAACCTGAAGCTTCCGGCGCCTCCAGAAGTCCATCTCTGTAGCTTCTAGTTTCTTGTTGGTTCGCGCTTTCAACGCCCGTACTTCACAGCTGTAAGTAGTAATGCTTTTGTCAATTCGGTGTTTATTTGTGTTGGAAATTGTTTGGTCCCACAGTACATTGTTGAGGAGTGTGGTGGATCTTCTTTGATTGTTTCATCTCTTCCCCTGTCCATACCTCCGTCTTTTCTGATAGTTGGTCCTAGATATTTGTACTTCTCGCAGTGTCTAATTACTTGATTGTCTTCCAGTATTAGATCTCTCTGTTCGCCACCAATACACACATATATTCCGTTTTTCCTATGTTTATATCCAATCCCCATTTTCTGTATTCTTGGATTAATTTCCTCGTCATATACTTCATATCTTCGTAATCTTGCACTATGGGTACTTGATCGTATGCAAAATTTAGTGTATATATGGTATTGTTGTTAATCGGTATGCCCATATTTTTGCATTTTCTCTTGCAGCTCTTTAGCGTCTGTTCTAGGTATATCTTAAATAACGTAGGGAATAGACTCTTTCTGATGTTAAAACCCTACTTCAAATTTTGATCTTAGCTGTAGAGTTGTCGTACATGTTTTCCCCCGCTTTAATTAGGTTGACGTTCAGGTTTGTGTTTTCTAACGCTTCCCATGGTTTGTTTGTGGGACACTATCATAGGGTTTCTTCAGTCTACGAACACAAAATGTATTTCCTGATTTCCGGCCATTTTCTTTTCTATAATTTGTGTGATACAAAAAAGGTGATTAATCGTTGACCTTTCTGTCCTGAATCCCGCCTGCTCTTCAGCTTCCATGTCGCTATATTCTCTTTCTATTCGTTTTTTAGTAAGGTACCATATAATCTGCTAACTGTACTTATAATAGCAATGCCCTTGTAATTATTACAATCTTCTCGATTTTCCTTTCTGTATAGGGTTGCTGTTAGGGCTTCCTTTCTTTCCTCTGGAATATCGCCTCCGTTGACGCGGTTTTGGAAAAGTTTTGTTAAACTGCTTTTGAAAAATTTTACATTTTATTGAGAATTTATTGAATCAAATTGTATTTGTGGTTACTATTTTGGATTAGTGTTTTAATTTATTCTTTACATCAGTTATTAGTAATTCCACCTATGTGCTATAAAATGCTAAGACGATCAACGAAGCGACTAAAATATTAAAAAATTTCAATGTACTATTTATTTAAGACTATAATCATACATTAGGAATAATATTATCTATTTTATTGGATACTAGAGGTTGTAAAATAATAAACTGCGTGCTCATTCCGTTTAGTATGTAAAAGTATGAATTCGGTGTGGGGAAAATATATTGAAAAAGTTTTCTTTTTACTTACCAGAAGGCTGTCTTATATTTATGTGCTCGCAAAAGAATTATAAGGTTCAAATTGCATAGTAATTAAGAAACAGGATAACGACATGCTAACAATAAACACATGATAAGCTACATAAGCGAAGGTTTTGTACTTGGAAAGGTTCAGACGATAATCGGATACATATCATAATAGACCAAATTCATTACAACAAGCAATTTAGAAACTGCGTAAAAAAGGTCATAAGATATCCAGGCAGGGGCGGATCCAGCCTCTCTCCTTGGGGGGGGGGGGGGGCGGTGATATCTCAAAAGTGCAGTATGGCAATCGAAAGCAAGTTGTCGATGGGGGGGAGGGGGCACTAGCAATATTCCCATTTCTAGTGTAAAAGGCAGGGTTGGGTCTATTTTTCAGGAATTTGAAACTGTTGGAGAGGAGGGGGCGATCACAAGAAAAACAAGTTGCCGACAGGGAGGGACGATGCGAGCAGCATACACATTCCTAGTATAAGAGGCAGAATCGGGTCTATTTTCCTGAATTCAAAGCTCTTGGGGGGGGGGGGGGCTATCGCAAGAAAAACAAGTTGTCAACGGGACTGCCAGCAGCATACACATTCTTAATATAAAATGCAGAATCCGTTGTATTTTCCTGAACTCAAAGCTTTTGGGAAGGGGAGGGGCGATCGCAAGCATACACATTCCTATACTCTATTCAAGAACTATAGAGAGTAATAAAACTGTTATCGAAACCTCCAACGTACCTGCTCCAGTGCCGCAGGTATCTGAGGACTGCCGTAAATCTAATTATATTTAATTATATTTAAACATTACAAACTTTTATAAATTTACTGCTACAATAAAATTTCTGGTAGTTCAATTTAATTTCTGTCAGTGAGCAAAGTACACCTTACAGTGTGTCCTTAGTAATTTATCGTGTCTGTGCTTGTTTTACATATTATTTGAGATTAATGAGATACCCAAAAGATATGGCTTCCAAAATCGTTAAAACCAGGGCATTTTTTCCTCAACGAAAAACTTATTACGACAAATGTTTATGATGCCTTAAGATATCAATATCTAGATAATAATGTTAAAAACTCTGTTGAGTTGTGTTCCAACATGACAGGAGTTGAAAAATCTACTATGTGCCCAATACTGAAGGAAAAAAACTACTGGAATTGTTAGTACTCCCAAGCTACATTCGATCAGGGGCAGACGAAAAACCTCGTTGGAAGAAGAGATGTAAACTGCAATAAAAGAAGTTGTACACACATTTTATTATGAGATGCAGATCCCAACCGTCGACAAAATTCTAAATAAAATCAGCGAAGATCGGGATTTACCTGAAATTAAAAGAACTGAGCTCTGGAAATTGCTAAGAGAACTTAATTTTTGCTGGAAAAAAGCAGATAGGAAATCTGTTCTTTTAGATCGTCTGGATTATGTCCGTTGGAGAAGGAAATATCTATCTCAAGTAAAAGGTAGAGTTGCTAGAAATATTACAACTAACAAAATTAGTAATTTAACTGAACTTTTGAAAGATTTTTTGAATAAAGTTAGTGCAGAAAATTGGGAACAATCCATATAATAAAAGCATAAAAGAAAATATGAAAACTCGATCTCATGATCGGTGAGATAGAAGATCCAATTATAATTAATTTGAGCGAAGATAGGTTCACTGACTTTGATTACGAATTAGATACGTAATGTTTACCAGCGTAAACACAATTTATTATTTAAATTTTCTGTAACTTATAACGTTATTGTGATGTCTAACGATAATAAAACCGCCATAGCCAAACATGCAATTGATAACATGCACAACATCGATTTTAACAACGTGGAGATTTTAGACAAAGAAATTAATTACAAAAAAAGAACAATTAAAGAAATGATCCACATTAAAAGAACACCCGGTACAATGAATTTCAGAACGGACAGAAATGACCTGAGTAATGTATATACGAATCTAATAGGGCAATAAAATTGCAGATGGTCCAGAAACTTTCAAACCCTTTGGTAGTACTCTGTCAAAAGCACAACAAACCAGATGTGAAAAAAAAATGCATCAAAAAATAATAGTTTTTTATATTTATATTTATATTAAATAAGAAGTGTTTAATTATATTGTATTAAAGTAGTAAAATAGTTAAATGTAAGTTTTTCAAATGAACCACCTGTTAACATTAGGTAAGAAAGTAAAATTTTCAGTTTATATAGCATAAATTTACATATTCCTTTTCATATTTACAGTAATTCTCTGAAGATGGTTTAATCAATAAAATAAACCGAAACGTCAGAAAAAACATGTGTTAATTCTTTTATAAAGTAATAATATGACCGAAACCCAAAAAAGTAAAAACTAATTAATAACTACACGGTCAACAAATAGAAACAAAAATAAAAATACAGTTGTGATTTGTGTGAAATATGTCAAAATCTTCTATATTTTCTAATGTATGTGAATTATTAAGAAATCATAAGAAATTAAATAAAATTATAAAAACTTTTTATTTTAGATTTATTACCGAAATAATATTCTATGCCATAAATACTTAGTGATAAAATAAACCTCCTTCCGACGCCTATGACAAGGATTAAAATCCTTTTTAACACTTCACACATCCAAATATCTATTGTTATCCAACCAAATAGTCCATTATTATAGAGCGGTATTTTTGATTCTAAAATTTCTAACCCATTTCTATGAATAATATATGTGTCTAACAGATTTTGCCAAAGAAATCGGACTAAAGAACAAAGGTAGTTTGCGAAAAAAAAAGGGTAAAAAATGATTTATTACTCTGTCTAGTTCTTTAATAAACTATAGCATAAGTGGCAAAATCGGGTCTATTTTCCTGAACTCAAAGCTCTTGGGGGGGGGGGGGGCGATCGCCCCCCCCCCCCTGGATCCGCGCCTGTATCTAGGTGCTGATATTGGATTAGACCACAATCCTGTAATTGCTGATATTATTTGTTAAGTTAAAAAAGATAAATAGCAAATAATAGAGATAAATATTACCAACAATATAAATGAAATGTGACAATTATTTCATGATCTAATCTCGAGGCTAATGGGGGAACATGCTATTAATAACATCAAACATAACAAACAAAGATGGATGATTGAAGAAATATTAGATCTCATGCAGGAAAGGAGAAAGTATAATAACAACATAGAGGAATATAAGAAGGAGCAAAAAGAGATCAAACAAAATATATGTACAGCCAAGGAGAAGCGGATGAGAGACAGATGCAGAAAAATTGAAGAACTAGAGAGAAAACATGTACAAGAAGGTTAGAGAAGTTCTTCGATCATTCGACGAGAAGACCCCTAATATACTAGTGGACACAACTTATTGATGAACAAGCAATTCTTAATGCCTGAAGTTCCTCCATAATTGAATTGTTTGAAAACCAATCATATCAGATTCTGTGAATGGAGCTGTAGGACCAGAAAATCAGAAGTCAAAGGTTTTTCACGGTATAAGACATAGTTAAAATATAAAGAATTAGTTTTATTGGAGAAACTTATTACAATACCTATATCTTTTTGCAGCTCTAGAGCGTCATTCATATTGCGATTCGCACGAAATAATTTTACATCATCTGCAAAGAGCAAAACTGCTCGAGATTTCAAATTTTAATGAAGCTAAATTACTCTGAGGATAATAATAAGGGTTAGCTGCAAATTAATAGCATTTTCAGGTGATATGCTGCCAATCCATCATAACGATATCCAAGTATTCTATTCTCTTCTTCGTTACTGAATGGGGACTGTATACTAAAAACGCGTTTTGGATTCCAAACTTGTCTAACCTGCCAAATATCTGGGAAGGTTGTTGAGAACTGAAGTGTAATTTTTAATTTGGTTCTATGTCAAGGCATTCATACCAAAACGCCAACTTTTCATGCGTGCTTCTTTTATGTGGTTGTACAGGAAATATGTAAAAATATCAAGCGTCAATACATATACTTAAAAAATAAAGGATGAAAAAAATTAAAAGACTGCAACATTAAAGAAATAAAACATTATAAAGGAAATTGAATTAAAAATAAATGAAAATAGGTGTTAAGTAAGTTACCTCAATTTAATTTTGACAATTTCAAATTGTTTTTAGGTAAAATATGGAAATATGTATGTATATATGTGCGTAGATTTGGGGGTCTGTACACTGCGACCTGGTAGATCTATTGTGTCCCCATACTGCTGCCCTGTCGTCAGAGTTACCTTATTGGCTAGAGCAGGTCTTCCAGTTCTATTTATCTCAGGATTTTGGACTGCTTCAAGATGGGTAGCTCCTCTTCTTCGAATTGGTGTCCTTCAAAGAACCGCATTCCAGGGTTTTCTAGAGCGCTGTACTCTGCAAGGATATGAATAGAGATTTCGTCCTCCTGCTCACAGAATCTGCACTCTTCTCTTTCTACCAGTACGAGTTTCTTGAGGTGTCCCTTCAGATAGCAATGCCTCGTCAGGACACCTGTTAAAACTGGAAATAGTGAGCTTTGTTATTTTTTATTGTAAATTGTCTGCCATATTTACCATATTAAATCCGGCATTATTTATAATTAAATATTTAATCTTGTTATTTGAATTAGTAACTTTCAAAACATAACACTTTGAAATTTCTACTTTATATTAGTAATCATCAACTCTAAAATCTTTCCAAGTACAAATTTTTAAGCGAAAATATCGTTAAAAAAGAATAAAAATTTGAACTTATTTATTCTTCTGAAAAACAACTGCAGTTTTGTTTTTAAAATGGCTCCACTTGACTTCACATCTAAAATAACTTTTTTTTGGTCATTTTAAATTGTAAACAAAATTTTACTCTTTCCTGAAAAAAATATAAGTATCGTTGCCATTAAAATGCCAAGAATAAAGGAAGGAATATTGTTTAATTAATTCGTTTTGACTTTGGGTTAAATTAGCTAAAACTATTCTTATTTACCAAGATTTCAGTACCCTTATTATCAGCTTTTTATAAACTGTATTCTCTTTTAACGTTTTCTTTACTGAACTTTAGATTTGCTCAATCTATCTAATCTCTACGTGCCGTTGTGCGCTATCACGAATTTCTTTTTAAATATGCCTCCAAATTCAGATATACTGAGAAATGCCAGAGTTAATAATTTACATCGTCTAAGAATGTCTGCGATTTCATTTCTACTATTCAGAAAAGTTTTTCTTGGGAATTATTTATAAAAGAGTCGTAAAAATACGACTTGCAAAATATCCATGCTTAAAAAATATGCGGACTTGAATAAAAGTCTGGAATCGCTGTTATTTTTTTGGGTTCTTGAAAATATTTCGATCATCTTAAACTAAAATTGTTTCAAAATAATAAGATAGCGAAATTTGTTGGTGAAAAATCTATGATTTTCTTTTTCTACTGTTATACATAGTTATCCATCTATTTACACAGGTCTACAGGGGCGGATCCAGCCTCTTTCTTTGGGGGGGGGGGGGGGCGGTGCTATTACAAAAGTACCATATGGCAAGCGAAAGCAAGTTTTCGATGGGGGGGGGGGCAGTAGCAATATTCCTATTTCTAGTGTAAAAGGCTGGGTCGGGTCTATTTTTCTGAATTTAAAGTTCTTAGAGAGGGAGGGCGATCACAAGAAACAACAAGTTACCGACAGGGGGGACGATGCGAGCAGCATACACATTCCTCGCATAAGATCAAGTTGTCAACGGGGTGGGGGGCGTAGCACCACCAGCATACACATTCCAAATATAAAATGCAGAATCGGTTCTATTTTCATGAACTCAAAGCTCTTGGGAAGGGGAGGGGCGACCGCAAGCATACACATTCCTATACTCTATTCAGGAACTAGAGAGAGTAATGAAACTGTTACCGAAATCTCCAACCTACTTGCTCCAGTGCCGCCGGTAACTGAGGACTACCGTAAATCTAATTATATTTAATTATATTTAAATATTATAAGCTTTTATAAATTTACTGCTACAATAAAATTTCTGACAGTTCAGTTTAATTTCTGTCAATGAGCAAAGTACACCTTACAGTGTGTCCTTAATGATTTATCTTGTTTGTGATTGTTTTTATTTATTATTTGAGATTAGTGAAATATCCAAAAGATATGGCTTCCACATCTATATTTATTCCAAAATCGTTAAACCAGGGCATTTTTTCCTCAATGAAAAACTTATTACGATGAATGTTTATGATGCCTTCAGATATCAATATCAAGATAATAATGTTAAAAGCTCTGTTGAGATGTGTTCCGACATGACTGGAGTTGAAAGATCTACTATGTGAAAAATACTGAAAGAGAAAAAAAGACTGGAACTGTTAGTACTCACAAGCTACATTCGATCACAGACAGACGAAAAACCTCGTTGGAAGAAGAGATGTAAACTGCAATAAAAGGACTTGTACATACATTTTATTATGAGAAGCAGATCCCAACCGTCGACAAAATTCTAACTAAAATCAATGAAGATCGGCGTTTACCTAAAATTAAAAGAACTGAGCTCTGAAAATTGCTCAGAGAACTTAATTTTTACTGGGAAAAACCAGATAGGAAATCTGTTCTTATAGATCGTCCGGAAAATCTCCGTTGGAAAAAGAAATATCTCTCTCAAGTAAAAGGTAGAGTTGCTAGAAATACCACAACTTACAAAATTAGTAATTAAACTGAACTTTTGAAAGATTTTTTTTTGGATAAAGTTAGTGTAGAAAATTTGGAAAAATCCATATAATAAAAAAATATAAGAAAATGTGGAAACTCGATCTCATGATCGGTGATATAAGTAGTTATATTTTCTGATTTCTAGAACACCGCAGGCGATATATTAGATAATGTGGTTGTTAATGCAGGTAATGGTACTTATTATTCGAGT
Source organism: Diaprepes abbreviatus (assembly GCA_034092305.1). NCBI lineage: Eukaryota > Metazoa > Arthropoda > Insecta > Coleoptera > Curculionidae > Diaprepes > Diaprepes abbreviatus. Next base: position 14,396,598 of record JASJET010000018.1, read on the forward strand.
TGTGTGTGTAATTGGCGTGTTAATTGTCAGTTTGATTTATTGCGGCACTCTAAGTGTGTGTTAGGCGTGTAATAAGTAGTTGTTCTACAGGGTGATCCAAAAAAGTAAGTAAATAAAATAAATTACAGTTCAGGAACTCCGCTTCTGGGGTGGCAGCTGGGGCGGGCGGTCTGTTGTGGGGTGCAGGGTTTTTTGTATGTTGTTGGTACTGTGTATTTGTTTGTATTTTGATATTTATTTCTATGTGTATGAAAAGAGCCCGGACTATATAGAAATGCCCACGGACTATTGCAGAATTACGTGTGCGGTTGGTATTCCGCTCGATGGCTGGTTTATAATTTATGGGTTGGTATTCCGCTCGAAGGCATTTATGCGAGTGTGTATTTAATTTATGGCGATATTATCGGGTTAGCGAAGAAATAACTATAAAAATGTAAATGTTATTGGGTTAGCGTTAATAGTAGGTAATTGATATCTAGAATGAGGAAAGCAATTCTAATCTGGTTGGTTTATAATTTTAAGGATTGGATATATTTTTAAATAAAAGAAACTAAACAAAAATTAATTGAAATTTATTAATGTAGTAAACTTATTTACCAAGGGATCTAATTATTTACCCTAAGGTTTTTATGTTACAAATAAAAAGATGTAAATCCAGAGTGAGCGGGTCAGTGTCGAAAAGAGTGCTTTTTCCATTGGGGAGGATGGGACAATTTTCGAAGTCATATAGGTCGAGCTCTGCACTATATGAGGTTGCTCCTAGTTAGCAGGTGTTTCTTTCTAAAATTTATGGGTAGTCATCTGTAAAATTTTAGAGAAATGTTTTTTTTTTTTTTGTTAAATAAATTTTTGTGCAAAAAGTTTAAGTATAATTTAGAAAAAATTAAAGCTATTGGTACTTTATGAAACGCTTACATTTTTCATATACCGTTTTTAGTGATGATCCTGTTAAGGTTCAAAACGTCAATATGAGTTAATTTCATTAAAAAGAGGGAGGTAAATTTGTTATATCTTGGATTTAAATTATTTGAATAGCAAGAAATTCCAAACTTGGTGGATTAATATATTTTATTGAAGACATGTATTAAAAATAATAAAAAGTTAAATTTATATTATTAAAAAAAATTCTTACCTTTATAAGTCATCATCGGAGCTTTCTATATCGAGACAATCAGAATTGGAGCTACCAATTTCCACCGAGTTATTTTCAAAAGATACACACGACAAAGGAAAAAATGTCAAATTTGAGAAAAAAAATGAACCGGTTTTACAAATTTGGCAATAATTACCTTTAAAGTTATTAATTATTAATGTACATTTATGGTATTTTGTAAATAATGAATGTATTTATATACAACAAATTTTTGGTTGTTTTTTTTTAAATAACTATAGCAATTTTTACAAATTTCATATACTTTATTATTTACACTAATTATATATTTATATTTTTTGATAGAAAAATTACCTAAACTAGAATTATCGATATTGTTTAAAAATATTTGGCAACATGGCTCAATTAATCCGCTATTTAAATTAATGTGGTTAATACAGTCAAATATATCACATTTAAAAGTTTCAAAATAGATTTTCCAAAGACTATGTCGATTTTTGAAAAGTTGTTTTTGAACTGAAAAAGGTAATTGGAGATTGCCTGTTAATAGTTTTACAAAACCATTAGGAATACTAAATACTGGTTTGAAACAATTTCCTAAAGAAATAATAAATAAACTTTTAGGATTATATATCTTTTCTTTTTCATTATAATTTTGAATAAAACTATTTTTATATGACGAAAACATTTTACTTACACTTTTACTTTGTCTTGTATCTAATGTAAATGATTTCAGTTTGCGAACATTAGGTAATAAATGCAGTATTTATATGCAATTGCGCACCTAGTTTGTGATTTTTTATTTCCATCAAGGCGAATAAGGTGAATGTGCAACGTATATAAATAGAAGAATTTAAACGGAAAATTATTGTAATAATCAAGTAGTTTCCATCGTCAGAAATAAAGAAAAGAAACGTAAGTAGATTTTCCATTTTATTTTTTATAATGTCTGATTTTAATGACGTTGAAGATTTTGATTTTAGTGAGTGTGAAAATATAATAAAAAATAAAAAAGTACCTTCTCTAAAATCCTTTGCATCAAAAGCTATTTTGAGAAAATTAACAAGTGGATTAGGTATTATAACATTACCTATACCATCACAATTAAAAAGCCAGCTTTTAAATCAATTTAAAAATGTGTATTTAGAACAGGAAAAAAATAATAATTATTAATTAATTCTATACTTCAGTTTGAAGAGGGTGTTTCAGAATATTATTTAAGATTATATAAAAATGGGGTGGTTTTCACAATGGGGGAATTAATTCAGTTAGTTTTTTGGATTTTATCGACGATTATATAAGACATGAAATAATTTGGGGGTGCTATAGTATATGCTGGTATGGGTGTGTTATAATATGTTGCCCCGAATGTTTTAAGAGGGTTTATTGGTCTATTTGGTCCAGATGTAATTTAACTTATGCAAAATTTAAAAAAATAAAACTTAAAGAAGATATTTCTAGAGAATCTCTTTTACAAGAAATTGGGGGTAATATCAGCTGGTGTCAAATTTGTTGTTCTGTATTATGTTTTAAATTAATTTCAATTTCAGCTCAAAATATTATAGGTTTTTCTAAAGAAAATATATACGAAACATTTGGGGTATTCACTAACACTTTATAAAATTAATTTATTTTCCTCGCTTATTTTATTTTCACACTCAAAAAGTAAGAAATTAATCTTCAAACACAACTCACCCTTCATTTTTATTTGCAGAACATGAATACACTTGAAACTCTTAATTTTCTAGGAAAATTAGACTATGAGGTGATTAAATTTGCTGATGTGCCTATAAATGTAAAAAAACCTATTTTACAATTCAGAGCGGTCGACACGGTATACGGCCGAAGAATTCTGATAGTTTTCGAAGAGGGGAAGGCTCTATGGTTACCCGAACGCTTTAAGGATTTGTCAGATGAATACCTAGAATCAATAAATAAGGGTAAAAAAGTCCTATTTATTTATAGGGGAAAAAGGAAGATATCAACAGGTCGCGAAATTAATGACATTGAGTTCGAATTTTTGAGTGAGTGAGAATGTCGGGGGTTACAAAGCTAGAACCAGTAATCGTGGAGACAGCTTTTAAATGTAGATTACTTACTATAGAAATTAGAAATACTTTAGGTTTTTAGATCCTATCAAATTTTTACAGGAAATCGAAATAATATTCCCCGACTTGGTTAAAAGAGTCAATAATTTTCCGTGTAAAATTAATGTAACTATGTTGGGAAAATTTATTATTCCTAAAGGGGGTGAAAATGATTCAGATGCGGGGGAAGATATAAATCAAAGAGATATATTTATAAATACTAAAAACGAAATTTTATATAATATTAATTTAGCAAAAAAATTTTATAAAGAGAATATTTTTGATGTAATTTTAAGAAAATTATCAGAATTCAGTGATCAGGGATCGGGGTATACTCTTAAAGAAATAATTAAATTAGATATCAAAATTAATAGATGCACAATTTTTTCGGTCGGGGCTTGTTACAGAGATTTACCTGATGAAATTAAACGTAAAAAATGCTGTGTAAATATTCAAACAAATGATGGTGCATGTTTTGCTTGGGCTGTAACTTCAGCATTGGAGCCGGCTAAAAATAATGTTCATAGAGTTAATTCATATAGACATTATTCTGAAGTTTTAAGTCTAGAAGGAATAAGTCAACCATTTACTCTTAATCAGTTATCAAAATTTGAAAAACAAAATAACTTAACTGTAAATATATATACCATTAAAGAAAAAAATAAATCAAATAAATTTTATGTCGGGGAAACAATTACGTTGATTAGTGAAAGTGAGAGCGAAAATGAGAGCAATGATGAAGTTACACCCGAAACACAAAAAGATAAATATGAAATAGTACCTATAATTGTTTCAGATGTTATTAAACCAAAGCATATTAATTTGTTATTAATACAAACTAAGGAGGGAAATGATAGGATAAATGAAAATGAAACGCGTTATCATTTTTGTTGGATCAAACATTTTAGTAGACTACTCGGAAATCAATACAAAACACGCGGAACAAAAAAATTTATTTGTTACAGATGCCTATCAATTTTCTCAACTGAACAAAAGTTAAACAGTCACAGTACTTACTGTTCAGAATTTAAAAGTGTAAAAAGCGTAATGCCCAACGAAAAAAATAAGTTTGTATATTTTAAAAATTTTTCTCATAAGGAAAGGGTCCCCTTTGCACTGTATTGTGATTTAGAAACTTTACCAATTTCAATTGCAAATTCTATGCCTTCACCTGAATGTTCTTATATAACAGCCACAGAAAAACATATTGCGTATAATATAGGTTACTTTCTGCACTGTTCTTATGACAAATCACTATGGAAATTTGAATCTTATTCGGGTCGAGACTGTATTGATTGGTTTATAAGTGAATTGTATAAAGTCGCTGAATTTGTTTGTAAAACATTTGATAATATTATCCCCATGAGAAAACTAAACCCTCAGGAATTAGTTAATTTTGAAGAATCCTCTGTATGCCATATTTGTGAGCAAGCTTTCTCTGAATCTGATTTTAAGGTTAAAGATCATTGTCACCTAACTGGGAAATTCAGAGGTGCAGCACATTATACTTGTAATTTGAATTATAAGCTTCCAAATTTCATTCCAGTGGTATTCCACAATCTATCTAATTTTGACAGTAAATTTTTTATTCAAAAGCTTTGTTCTGATTTGGAGGGTCCTATTACAGTGTTACCTTATAATAAGGAAAAATATAAATGTTTTACAAAGAAACTTAAATTGAAAATCTCAAAAGATAACCGTGAGTACTATAAAATTATACACTTAAAGTTTATAGATAGCATAAATTTTTTATTATTTAGTTTGGAACGCCTTTCATCATTTTTAACGAGCTACGAAATTAGTGAATATATGCTCCATAATTGGCCTATAGAACATATTAGACTTTTGTTTAAGAAAGGCGTCTTCCCTTATAGCTACGTAAATTCTTTTGAAATCTTATATGAATCTCAATTACCGCCAAAAGATAAATTTTTTGATAAAATAAAAAATAAACATATTTCTGATATAGACTATAAACATGCTCAAAATGTTTGGTCAGCCTTCAAATGTAAAAATATCTTAGACTATTCGAATATATATATGAAAACAGACATTCTTCTTTTAGCAGATGTTTTTGAGTCGTTTAGGAATCTTACTATAAAAACTTATAAAATTGACCCTATTTTTTATATTGGAACCCCGAGTTTATCCTGGTCTTTAATGTTATACACCACAAGAGTAAAAATTGAGCTTCTTACAGATATTGACATGTTACATTTTATAGAACAGGGTATCAGAGGTGGTTTGTCAACATGTATTCATAGACACGCTAGGGCTAATAACAAATATATGGAGAATTATGATAAAAACTTGGAGGATGTATTTTTAATGTATTTCGATATAAACAATCAATATGGATTTGCGATGTCCCAAACTCTTCCCTTGTGTGAATTTCGATGGTTAAAACCCAATGAAATTAAAAATTTAGAAATAAAAAATGTCCCATCTGATGCATCAGTAGGTTTTATTTTAGAGGTTGATTTAGAATACCCCACTGAATTACACGATTTACACTCAGATTTACCGTTTTGCCCACAACGTTTAGCACCTGAGGGGGGTAAACAAAAGAAACTTTTAGCTACTCTTTACGACAAAAAAAATTATGTAATACATTACATTGCGCTTCAACAATGTCTTAAACATGGTCTTAAATTAAAGAACATTCATAGAGTTTTAAGTTTTCAGCAATCTGCCTGGATGGAGCCTTATATATCGTTAAACACTCGCTTAAGAGCGCAGGCTGTAAATGAGTTTGAAGTGCATTATTATAAATTAAATAATAATGCTTGTTTTGGAAAATCAATGCAAAATGTAAGAAAATTTAGAGATGTCAAATTGATATCAAAATATGAGGGTTCGTACGGGGTAAATTATTATATTTCTAAACCAAATTTTAAAGACAGAGTAATTTTCGATGAAGGGTGTGTTGCTGTTGAATTAAATAGATGTAAAGTATATTTTAATCAGCCCATATTTATCGGTTTTACAGTTTTAGATTTAGCAAAGGTTCGGTTATACAAATTTCATTATGAATATATGTTGAACAAATATCCTCTTGACCGTTTAAAATTATGTTATTCTGACACTGATTCGGGTATCTATTTAATTAAGACTAGCGATGTATATGAAGATATTAAGGGTGATTTAACTAAGTGGTTTGATACTTCAGATTATCCATCTAACAACCCATATGGTATTCCACAAGTGAATAAAAAAGTAATGGGTGTAATGAAAGATGAGTTGAGTGGTAAAATACTAGAAGAATTTGTTGGTCTTAGACCTAAAATGTATTCATTTAAGGTTCACAAAACAAGCGAAAGTAAGTGTGTTGCAAAGGGGACTCCTTCACAAACAATAAGGACATTAAATTTAGAATACTATAAAAAATGTTTACAGAGTGGTGAACGCTTGAGAAAAGAACAATATTTAATTAGATCGGTGGGTCAGAATGTATATACTTTTGAACAAAATAAAATTGTATTAGATAGGTCAGATGATAAGCGGAAAATATGTGAATGTAACATTAAAACTTTACCATATGGGCATTATTCTTTGCGAGATGATTTGTAAAGCATCATTTGTCTTGAATATTAGTATTTTTCTCTTTTAAATGATATATTGTACTTTAAATTTCCTAGTTATTATATTAAAACAAAAATTTATATAAATTTATTTTAATCACTGTAGGGTGTATATAATAACCATGTCATCGTTACCGACAAAGAAACAAAGAACCACCAAACTAAGACGTTACGAAATAAGACAAACATGTGTTGTGTGTGGGTATACTCACACTAAAATTAAAACTTTAAACCCAGTTCCGAATTGTGTGTTTCTAATGAAAAATAAAAACCTATTGTTCTCAGTGTCTGTGTTTTTATTTATATTCCTTTTTCCTCTCCTTTAAAACAAAGAAATAGGGTAACAACTAATAAAGTGCAATTTATTAAGTTATTGAATAAAAAAAGGAAAAAATCTACAAAATTTCATCAGTTCGATCTTACCTCGTAATTAGATCTTTTACTACTTATCAGAGACCCTGTATCAGCGTATAGATGATGGTGGGGGGGTGGGAGCGGGCGCTACATATTTTGGTTCAGACATCTGTTAAACACCACCATCACCACTATTTTTCTCTATATATACTAAATTAAAATCTCGAAAAAATAAATAAGTAGACATTCATTTGTATAAGGTTAAAGGGAATGAAAACATTAGTAAAAACGAGTCTCGACAAGTTTAAAGCATTTTTTCTACGGCTGGTGGGTGTGGTAGGTTAGTTCTAACAAAAACGTATATTTAAAGTAGCGAACAAAGGATAATTATTAGTTGTTATATCCGAATGTGCTTGGAAAGTTTAGATTCAGATAAAGTTAGGAAGAGTTTTGAAGAAAGACTCTTGACATTTAAAAATTGGAGGGGTGCCGTCAACCCAATTAACTTAGCAAAGGCAGGATTTTATTTTACACAATACCTAGATATTTGCCAGTGTGCTTATTGTTCAGTTGAAATTTTTAAGTGGAAAAAGGAAGATTGCCCGATAGAGGAACACTATAAGATTGCATCACATTGTAGTCTTGCGCACATCTTATGGTTGGGTAAAACGTTTAATAATAATCAAAGGGAAGCACTAACATCGAAAAAGAATTATTGGACAGTTGTTTTTTTTATACCTATATTACTACTGCTATTAGTGGATCCAACAGTGTTTTGTAAAAAAAGTTAAAAACAAACAAAATGAAATTTATTTTACTCTATTGGTTGACAGCTAGTAATATATTATATATTCACTATCAACCGAAAGTTGCCGAGTCTCAAATATGTTTTAATAAAAATAACAATACCGAAATAGACTGTTGTTCTTGTAAAGCAATGAAGATTACCAGAATTAATGAAGATTTGCCGGTTTTTTCGTATACTATGGATAGCTTCGAGTTGGAAAAAAGTGATTTCAGGTATTTCAAAATAATTTACACATATTCAAACAGGAGTAAATTTAATTCTGAGTGGGTACCTTTCAATGAGAATTCTTGTCACGACATCTCCTGTAATTACTTTCTATGCTACAGTTTGTGTTGTGCAATATTGATAGCCTCGAGCATTGTAATTTTTATATTTTATAAAAAGTTAAGGTAGAGTCCCCACTTTTTTAATTTTTCAACTCCTCGACAACTGACATATAAAAGATAACCGCAGTGTGAAAATCTAGTGTGTGCGCGTATGTACGTCAAATAGAAAATGATGAATACGTTTGCTTCGAGCAGTACTAATACAGGATCGATACCAAATTATATAGTCCAGTACGAAAGTTGTGACCTTTTAAATGGCAAACTTTATTATTTAAACAATTCGAATACGAAATATGTGAACATAGGATTAAACCTTCGAGATGAATTTTTACCATGCATAGAACTTGCTGCCAGTAAAGCATTTGATGGGTCTGTATTACTGAACGAGGACGATTGGAAGTGTTTACTACAACATCAAGGTACAATTACAAGTTATTTCTATTGTACTGGTTATTTTGATGTTCCTATTAGATTCAACAACTTTACCATTTATTTTGACCAAATTGATGATTATAATGTGGTGAAGATAAAACACGACAATCAACGTTATATTTATTTTGGTTGTGAAAGCATCAACAAACTATGGGATTTAATACCTGTAATTGAATATCGACTAAACATGATAAAAAACCAACAATTTGAAAAATACTTTAATACGCTGAAAAACGATGCAAACAGGCAACAAGGTGATTTGCTCACAAATGTTTATAATATTCTGTCGCCGAAACAAAACCCCAACAATGAAAATATTAGCACTATGTTGGAATTACTTACAAAACACCCTGATTTACTCGAGTATAAGTTGAAATATCAAATAAAGAAGCCCACCTACTATTATGAAGAAATCAGTAACATTTAACGAATCGAAAAATCAAGTGTACTTTATGGTAGTGTGGAACTTTGCGTACAGAAAGGCCAGAGAATGGGACTTTGAAGCCTTCTCAAATAGGATCCATTTTCAAAGAAGAATAAAAAATCTCGAATCTATTTTAGATAGTATATTAAATGTAAATTATAGATTATTTATTTATAATCAAAGGTTTAATAAAACAAATATTTTTGTTCAATTATTGTAGTTTTATTTTATACATTTTAAAAAATAATATATTTAACAATATAATTAAACTTGTCGAACCATTTTTGTAAGAGGAGTGTAGCTAAATACTTTATCATGAAGAATAAGACAATAGGCTGAAGTACCCTTTTCTGTTTCTTTACTAGTTTCAAATTCAATACGCATTACAACAGAACCACTTTGCATATTTATCTTTTGGTGCGAACAATCTATATATGCAATTGGGCATATGCTTTTAAATTCTTCAGGAGTAAAAATTGGTTCTGTTGTTTTTTCGTAATACGATGTTCTGAAATTTGCAAACATTTCATAAAGAGTTGCAAATTTATTTTCTTCAAAGTTTAGATACAAGTCGTGGTACGGATATCTTTCAGAATTTAAAAAGACTCGAACATTAGTTAGGAAGCAATGATCAAATTTGCTCATATCCTCCTTTATTTTGCCCCTTTTATCCTTCGATAATGATAATATACAATGGGCAGGGCTTTCAAGAGTGTTGGTGGTCTTAACTGGCCAAGTATGTCGTGTAGTTGAAGGTAACGCTGAATACTCCACCAACTCCCAACTTCTAAAACCCATAACAATTTCGATATTTTTCTCTAATATTTTAGTAAGAGCTAACTGTTGTGGTATATCAACTGTAATATGTGGCACTTTCCAGCACAATTTTTCAAATTCTACTTTTGGCTTTTCACTTTCGTCTTCGCATATTACTGCATCTAAATCGTTGCTAGCACGAATTAAAACCAATTCTTGTTTCATCCCCATTATAATCTTCTGATAATCTTCAAAGAATCCCATCAGCATTTTTAAAGGTATACAGACATTGAATGCACCCTTATCGGTAACGGTCATACTAGAATCAGATTTTGGAAACCACCCAGCATTTTGCATTTTGATACTTTCATTGGTATTATAGGATAGATACCCTTTAATTGTAGATGTTAAACCAACATTTCGAATAGAATCAATCGTTACACCGTTTAATTCATAACGAATTTCTCTAAATAGAAAAGTCACCCCGTTATTAATAAACTTAAGTTTGGTAGCCCTAGTTCCATCATCCTTGGTTAATTTTCCTTCAATATATAAAAGACTCTCACAAGGTAATGTGTAAGTATCAAGTTCTTGAATAGGAATCCTAATTTCATCGTTATACTCAAATTTTGATGTAACAAAGGGTTGATACGTGTGTAATTCCGAGCTTAAAATAGAATTGTCAACAAGAAGCTTTTCGGTAATGTTTAAAAGGTCCATTATTATTTTGGAAACACTTTAAATCCTAAGGTACGTAAAAATTGACGATTTTTTGCTGTCAATCGTTTCAGGTTTGATTTCGAACTAACAATGTTTTTTTGAGTTGTTTTTTTATAAACAGTTTCAGGCTTTGTAAGTTTTACTTCTTTCAATTTATTATTATATCTAATAACCATTGTTCTTTAGTGTTCTCGTTAGATGGAGTCTCACAGTAATAGTTTCACCTCTAAAATTAATTAAATTATAATCTTGATCAACCACTTTTATAGTTATATTGTTAATTGTTTTAACACTAACAGGAAAATACAAAATGGGTAGTGGGGATTCTACTATCTTATGACCAGGGGGCACAGATGGAAAAAATTGATGAATTATGTGAACAGGATTGCCATTGTGGAAAGAACCTGTCACTATATTACAATCAATGCAAATGGCGTTTACTTTTAAAATTGCTATAACATTATCGGATTCCATTCTCCTTTTACCAGGAATAATCCTTTTTTCAAAACCAAGCAATTTTCCAATGGAATCTTCGTGAGTAAAGTCAATCGGATGAGAACACTTGATTATCGTCTTTAGAGTGTTCGTATTACCCCTGATATATAAATCGAATTTTTCCATAGGAAATTTCTCGTACATTTCCCTTTTAATAGTTCTTTCTAAATCGTTAATTTCATAAGAACCTTCTGGAATTGTTATAACTTTGGTACCCACATAGAATTTATTAGAACCCCTTTCTATATTTGGTATTGTGAAAAATGTTTCAAAATCTGCCAAACCAATAAAGTAATCTTTGTCATCTTCTAAATATATTGGTGGATTAAAATTTGCACTCAAAACCGATTCATTCCCGGAAATTGTGAAAGTAGTGGACATTTTGTCTCTCGAACGGGTTATATTTAAATGTTAAAATTTTGTTATTTACAATTATTATATAAAAACATAATACAGTGTTGTCCGCATTTAGAAGAACCATAAGTTTGTAAACTATCATAATTATATTTTATTCTATTATACCCTGAACTATTAAAATAATAAATCAGTTCAAGGGGCGGCCTTAGGTTTCCAAAAGGATCGAAATAAATAATTTCTTTTTGTTTCTTAATATAAGCAGTCCAGTGAGATCCCTCGCCATCTCTATCGTCTAGATTAACGATACCACATTCAAAATTTCTAATCTTCCTAGGCAAATTATTTCTCATAAAGATACCTCTAAAATGAGGTATTTCTAATGTGTTAATAATTTTATTCAAATCGATATTAGATAACGCATGCCGAGGAAGACTTATTGGAAGTTTTTTTTATAAGGTGCCAAAAACATTCCTCGTCCTTTCTTACTCGATTTAATTTTTAACCCTTTACCCTTTGCTAGTATTTCCATTGCTTTATTGTGTCTTTGGAACTCTTCAAGTTGTTTTTTTCCAGCCTTAGAATCATTGACAGCTTTTGCTATTGTTGCTGCACCTCCCCCTAATGCCCCCAACGCACCCAAAAGTGGAAAGAGTAATGGTAAAATACCACCTATCTTTTTTGGGGTTTTAATTATACGTTTCCTCTTAGCTCTACCCTTCAATCCCTTCCCACGTTTAACCCGCTTTTTGTTCACTATTCTTGAAGCCTGTTCATTTTTTTTCAAACCCATTCCTAGCTTTCGTTTAATTCGCATTGCACCTGTAACACCTAAAGCTGATAGTCGTTCTGGTATAGAAGAGTCCTTGGCAATAACACGCTCCCAAGATTTTTCCGCCAAGAGTTTATCAGCTTTATGTCTGGCTTCTAAATCCTTATACTGTGAGTAAGCAATATCGTGCTCCTTACAAGCACTATCTAATGGATTTATTCCTTTTTGATTAATTCGCTTGTCTAGTTTGGTTCCAGGACCACAAAATCTGCAAATTAAAAACACTTTCTTAACATAACTTAAATAAACGGTGCTATTTTTTTATGTATACTCACCTATATCCTGGAATATGCGCTTCAAAAGGTAGATTACTGATAATTTTATCAAATAAACCCGATCCTTTCTTCACACGACCTCGGCTGTGAATAAAAGTAGGATCTTGATGAACTATCATTTTATAGCACCTCTTAAAAACTACTAAGCCAATTTCCATTATTACTAACCTATAAATATGCTTTTAAAATATTTACAAGTTAGTTTTTAGAATAACATAGTGATATGAAGATTCGAAAATCTAAAATTACGCTCCCCATTTCTAACATTGATGTTAAAACTGAAATAAAAAAATATCAAAAACATGGTGGTTTATTTGGAGGGCAATCAAAAAGATGTTTATTAGTTGGTGCCTCGGGATCAGGAAAAACTAATGTTATGATATCCTTAATTGAACACCCAAACGGTTTAAGATTTGAAAATATATATCTTTTCTCGAAATCTCTTCATCAACCTAAATATGAGTATCTAAGACAGCTTATAAAACCAATAAAAGAAATAGGTTATAATGAATATGAAGAGGGTGGTGACATTATACCACCAGCCGAAGTTAGTCCAAATTCGATAATAATATTTGACGACATTGCTTCTTGTAATCAAGATATAATTAGAGACTACTTTTCTTTTGGACGTCACAAAGATGTAGATTGTTTTTATTTATGTCAAACGTATTCATCAATTCCTAAACAACTGATTCGTGATAATGCAAACTTAATAATAATGTTTAGACAAGACAATACAAATTTAAAACACGTTTTCGATGATCATGTTAGTGTTGACATGTCATATCAACAGTTCAAAGAATTATGCCAAAATTGTTGGAAAGATAAATATGGGTTTATAGTTGTTGATAAAGATTGTGAAATGACGAAAGGAAGGTATCGTAAGGGTTTTGATAGATTTATTTCACTATAAATTAAAAGTAATTATTAGAAACACCATCAGTCGCTAAAAAATTAACATGGATAAACACACATCCCAACAACTTGTTAAAACGCGAAAAGCCGTTAAAGAAAAGTATCAAAAACTAAAATCTGACACGGCAGCGACAGAATTTAAATTAGAAAAATCTTATAAGCCAATAATTCAACCTCTAAAACAACTCATAACAAAAATCGATCACACAGAATCAATTATACCAAAACAAGAAATTAAAGAAGAAGATTATGATCGTTATGTTTTTCCATATGTTTCTACACCCAAAAAAAAAACCAAATTGAAAATGTCTGAAACCCCACAAGTTCCTACAGAGATGCCATCGTTTTTTAATGAAAATAGATATGATAATTTGTTAAATAAAACTGCTCGTGAAGTACCATTTCAAGAAACTAGTGTAATTGCAACAGCCGATGACGCAGAGCAGGAAATACAAGACCTAACACCCACAGCAACTCTAGAGGATATAATTAATCAAACTAGACAAAGCATACAACAGTATGTAGGTCAACCTGGTTATGATGAGTATCTAGACTATTTTGATGAATTACCTAGATCATACATTGATGCCAATATACGTGACACAGAAAACGAGTTTGATCATAAATTTGGAATTATTCACGATTTTCAAGAAAATAAATTTACCTTAGGTTTAACACAAGCACCTATAGACTTTATTGGAAAAGATATAAAGGTTAAAACAATCAAGTACCCTGGCACCGTTGGATTATACGAACTTTTATTTAAAAAGGAACCTAAATTGTATACATCAAAAGATTTAGAGAACTACATGGATATATTAGAACGAACAAATGCATATAAAGATGAAACAGGAAATATAATTACAAGTTCAAATCGATATGCAAAATTTAGACGAATTATTTTACCTTATTTGCATAAAAAAGGATTAACAAAAAAGGGATCGAAAATCTTAAGTGACATTGCTCGTGATATATCTGTGTCATCACAATTTGTCAAACCTCCTCCACCTACCAGAACTATGCGACCAAAAACTGGCAAATTAGGGAAGGGAATAACATTAAAAACCAACAAACAAAATGTTGATTATGTGTATTGGGATAATCCGAATAAATTAGTGGATAGACTTCGATTATTGATGTCTTCTTCAGCTGCAGGGCACACCTCCCATACAAACGAAATCATTTCTATAATCGAAGAGTTAAGAGAGGCTAAATTAATTCAATAAAAGTAAACGTTTCAAACAATTTACAATAGTTTAATCATGTCAATTGATAAATTCGGAAGTCACATTTCCAGCAAAAATTTTGATAAAAATGTGTATTATCAATGTTTTATTCCATTACTAGCTAGTGACTTAGAAAACAAATTCACGTTAGGAACTTCAACTACTGTCTTTTCCTATAAAATTAATAAAAAAAGCTATAATTGGGTTTATCCTTTACCTTCTGGAACCATTGAAACTTGTAGAAAATTTCACCGAGAAATTAAGTTTATATTAAACCACAAACTTATTGACACCCTTGAAGGGGAAACTTTATCGGAAGGAGATAAGATTTTGATAATAAGGTCTTTGGATTCCCCAAAAACAGGAGACGGAATAATAGAGTTAGTCATAAAGGTGGCTGTTTCCAACGATGAGTACGACTAATATCAAACAAATAATTGTAAATGAATTGCATAAACCCGCTCGTAAAAATTATGCTCGAAGAAAGACAATTATCAAGGGGCTTAAAGATCTTCTTCAAATAGATTTAATTTCACTTATCCCTTATGCCAAATTTAATCGAGGTTTCAAATACGTTTTGGTAGCCATTGACGCATTCTCAAAATATGTTTGGGTTGAACCAATTAAAGATAAAACAGGTAAAACTGTTACAAATGCCATGAAAAAAATACTTAAAATGAAAAATGCCGTTCCTCGAAATCTTCAATCTGATAGGTAATATAGAACTCAGTTTATTATTATTTATTCATTGTCTACTAATATACCACTTTTTTTTTATTTTAGGGGTGGAGAATTCTACAATCCACATTTTAAAAAATTAATGGATGAATATAATATAAACCATTATAGCACATTTTCTAACCTTAAAGCTAGTATAGTCGAAAGGGTAATTCGAACTTTGAAAACCAAATTATGGAAGCAGTTTAGTTTACAAGGAAACTATAAATGGTTAAATAATTTAGATAAAATTGTATATAATTACAATAATACAAAACACTCTGTTATCGGACTTAAACCGAGGGATGTGACAAAAAAAAAATGAAAAAGAAATTTTATCAAAAACATATAGCCCTATAAAAATCATTGATTCAAATCCTACTAAATTTAAAGTGGGGGACTTTGTAAGAATAAGTAAATATCGCCAAGTATTTGAAAAAGGATATACACCCAATTGGTCAAATGAAATTTTCAAAATTAGCAAGATACGTGAAACTAATCCTCGAGTTTATCTTCTGACGGATAACAATAGCGATGAGATTCAAGGCACGTTCTATACCAGTGAACTTCAAAAAGTGAAATATACTGAAATGTATCTTGTTGAACGCATCTTAAAAAGAAAGGGTGATAAAGTTTATGTAAAATGGCTAGGATTTGATAATAGACATAATTCGTGGATTAACAAAAGTGAATTAGTCTGATACGCATGCCTATAAAAAGCTATTTATATTACTTCAAACCACATAGACCCTTCAGTACAAAAGTAACATGAATTTAGTAATAGACATTCAGGGGTTCAAAACTAAAAATAACCAATTTGTACCAAAGGAACTGGCCGCCTATGATGGATCACAAGTATGTCATTATGTTTTTAAAAAACCCTTTCACATTAAATTATTAACAAATGAACTGCACCGACAAGCTCTATGGTTAATGAAAAATCATCATTGTATCGATTGGTCGGAAGGATTTACTCCATTGCACCAGCTCCCGAATATTATTAGAGAATTAACAGCCAAAGCGAATCACGTATTTGTCAAAGGAAAAGAAAAAGCAAACTACATTCGAAAATACTCTTCTAAACCTGTTACAGAACTTCCAGAACAACCATGTTTAAAACCATCTGAACCTCTATGTTTTTACCATTTAAATCAAAAATGCATCTGCGCACTAAGTAATGTTTATTATTTATACAATTATTTAGCATTCTTAAAAGGTTGATAATTCTATAAATTACTCATTATTAATATTACCAGCGTTGTGTGCACATTATAACCATAATGGATTGTTCTAAAATATGGGATGATATTTCAACATTTCCAGGCCTCCAAAATAATTTCATTATCTTTTTTCAAGATAAATTGAACTGGAATATACTATCAAAAAAACAAAAACTAAGTGAAGATTTTATTCGTACATATCTTACAAAAGTTAACTGGGACTACATATCTCAGTATCAAGTATTAAGTGAAAAATTTATTACTGAATTTCAAACATCGGTGAATTGGGACTATATTTCTACATATCAAAACTTATCTGAAGAATTTATTAGAAGGCACAAACAACAAGTTACCTGGGAATATATAACCAAATTTCAAAGAGTTACTCCAGAATTTATGACTGAAATGAAACCATACATCGAACGAAGACAAAATATTTTTGAATATGAATAATTTTTAAATATACCTCGTATATGTATATAGTTATTTAAATAAATAATTGTCAATATATAAAATAATTATTTACTATTTACCATTTACCAAAAACAGACCTAAACCGCACACACCCGTATTTTCTATAACATCCTCTAGAATTGCTTTACACATTATAGATATCAATTACCTATTCTTACTACAAATCCATTAACACCTACATTTTTATAGTTATTTCTTCAGTAAACCAGATAAAAACCCCCATAAATTATAAACCAGCCAGATCACATTATGTAAATTAATTACATACTCGCATAAATGCCTTCGAGCGGAATACCAACCGCACACGTAATTCTGCAATAGTCCGTGGGCATTTCTATATAGTCCGGGCTCTTTTCATACACATAGAAATAAATATCAAAATACAAACAAATACACAGTACCAACAACATACAAAAAACCCTGCACCCCACAACAGACCGCCCGCCCCAGCTGCCACCCCAGAAGCGGAGTTCCTGAACTGTAATTTATTTTATTTACTTACTTTTTTGGATCACCCTGTAGAACAACTACTTATTACACGCCTAACACACACTTAGAGTGCCGCAATAAATCAAACTGACAATTAACACGCCTATTACACACACAACTCGAATAATAAGTACCATTACCTGCATTAACAACCACATTATCTATTATATCGCCTGCGGTGTTCTAGAAATCAGAAAATATAACTACTGATATAGAGGAACAAATAATAATTAATTTGAGCGAATATAGCTTCACTGACTTTGATTATGAATTAGATATATAATGTTTACCAGCGTAAACACAATTTATTACTTAAATTTTCTGTAATATATAAAAATTGATTACATTTGAATCCCTTTTTAGTGTTTAATTTTAATTCTGCAGATGGTTTATGAAATAAATAAACTGAAACGTTAAATATCTTAAAAATGTTTTTAATTTTAATTAATAATAAAATGACCGATAGCCACAAAAAAATTTAATATTATATGGACAAATTTATTTTTTTTATATATGTTTAACTTCTTGTATTTTTGACGATGGGTATTTAATATTTAATTAAACCTCCTTATGACGCCTATGACAAAGATTAAAATCCTTTTTAACACTTCACACATCCAAATATCTATTGTTATCCAACCTAAATAGTCCATTATTATAGACCGGTATTTTTGATTATAAAATTTCTAACCCATTCCTGTGAAAAATATATGTGTCCTAACAGATTTTGCTAAGGACATTAGACTAAAGAACACTGGTAGTTTGCGAAGAAAAAAAAAAGGGTAAAAAAATGATTTATTACTTTTTCTAGTTCTTGAATAAACTATAGTATAAGAGGCAAAATCGGGTATATTTTCCTGAACTATCTATATATATATATATATATATATATATATATATATATATACATATATATATATATATATATATATATATATATATATATATATATATATATATATATATATATATATATATATATATATATAGATAGATAGCAACAAATAAATTATATTACTATGAGTTTAAAAGTATATATTGAATGTAACTATATATTTAGGGCTCGGTACTGGGGCCATTCTTATTCTTGGTCTATGTAAATAAGATAGCTTATTACATATCGAATGACGTGTAGTACAAATAATTTAATTTTGAATGTGCTAACTTTAAATGTTCAAAATCAGAGCTAAAATTATCTTAAAATCATTATTTAGAAATCTGCAGCGAAACCAAGTTTTTGAGACTGAATTTCTTGGAATACTCATCTAGTATATGCTTTAGTGAAAAGATAGTTCTGGCGTTCAGATGGTTTTTATAAACTAAAAAAAGATCTATCAAACTTATATACAAATTCAATGATAAGAGTAGTTATATCTCTTCCTTCATTGTATCTATATATATCAAGTGTTATTACGTAATAAAGACAATACAAATTGATATTTTATTAATGTGAATTTTCATATCTGTGATACAAGACATTCCAGATCGATAGCATTAGACAAGTATTCTTTAAAAAAGTTTAAAAAAAGTATCATATTATTAGGGTAAAAAATTATTCATTGACCTGTCTTTGTCGCTAAAGTTTCCCGCTTATAACTAATTTAAAAAATATATAAAGAATCTCAATTTAAATAAGGGATATTACAATGTCAGTGAGTATTTGTCAGAAAAGATTGACCAGTGTTATTTTATAAGTCATTTAGTTGTACGCGTGTTGTATTATATGATGAAATTGTGATATTTTTATACTCCTTTTTATTTGATCATATTATTAGAATGTATGTATGTATATTATCATGTACTTGAGCTAAAATATTAATGAAAACTATAACTACGACAGTGACTATAACAGATACTAAGAGGACCGGGAAAATTTAGTTTGCGGCAATAAAAGTCTCAAAAAAAAAATTGTATAGTTAGCAGCAAATTATATCATTCTATCTTTTGTAATAATGAATATAGCATGAGAAATCATACGAAACTTGAAAAATTTATACATATAACATCGCTTGTCTGTATTCACGAAAAAGTTTCAGGAAAAACTTCAAAATTTTCTTTCAATTTTGACTTCAGATTACGTTAGTGGAAAACTACAATCTCTTTGTCAACGTCTGTCCATCCACTCCTGGATGTAGGTCTCTCTCAATTGTTTCCATTTTTCTCTATTCATCGCCAACCTCATCCACTGTTTGTCTGCCACTGTCTTTATGTTGTCTACCCATCTTTTTTAAGGTCTTCCCGTGGTTCTTGTTGTCTCCCTCGGCCTCCATTCCAGAATTCTTCGTGTCCATCTGTTGTCTTCATATCGGGCTATGTGACCAGCCCATCGCTACTTCATCTTTGCAACCTCCTCCACGATGTCCTTGACTTTCGTTTTGCGTCTTATCTCGGTGTTTCTAATCCTGTCTCTTAATGATATTCCAAGCATGTTTCTTTTCATCGCTCTTTGGACTGTTTCTAATTTTTTAGTGGACTTTTTGGTGAGGGACATAGTCTCTAATCCATACGTACACACCAGTAATATGCATGTGTCGTATACTTTTCTTTTTAGATTTATGAGAATTGAGTTATTTTTCAGGATGTATGTAAGTTTACCGAAAGCGGCCCATGTCAGCTGTGTTCTTCTTTTTATTTCAACATCCTGGTTTGATTTCCCTAGTCTGATGTCATGATCCAAGTATACATAGTGTTCGACGTTTTCTATCCTTTGGTTCTGTATTGTTATGTTTCCCTGTTCGTGGCTCATTATTTTTGTTTTGTTGTAGTTCATTTTAAGGCCTACAGATGCGGATACGTCATTTAGCTGTTGTAGCATTTCGTTCAATTCTTGGAGATTACTTGCTATTAAGATTATGTCATCAGCAAATCTGAGATGGTTCAAGTATATTTCGTCGATGTTTATACCTTTGATGTTCCATTTAAGTTCCTAAAAAATGTCCTCTAGGACTAGGGTGAACAGTTTTGGCGAGATAGTGTCCCCTTGTCTCACTCTCCTTTGTAGTTTTATGGGGTTCGTTTTCGTCTTGTCGTCTATTTTTGTTTGAATGGTAGCGTTTTCGTATATGTTCTTTATGGTGTTTATGTGTCTTGAATCGATTCTTGCGTTTTCTAAGGATTGTAATACTGCTCATATTTCGATCCAGTCCGAGTCCAATGCCTTCTGGAAATCTACAAAAGCCATATGGAGCGGTACTTTATATTCAGTGCACTTCTCAATTAGTATTCTTATGGTGTGTAGGTGATCTGTGGTGCTAAAGTGTTTTCTGAATACAGCTTGTTCGACAGGTTGGTAAAAATCGAGTTTGTTTGTTATGCGGTTGGTTATGATTTTGGTTAACAACTTGTAGGTGTGTGATAGTAGGGATATTTGTCGGTAGTTTTCCATATTTGTATTGTCCTCTTTTTGAATATTAAGATTATTTTGGAGTTATACCAATCCTGTGAAATTTTTCCCTCTTCAATTATTTTATTAAATAGAATCTTCAATATTTGTTCTATTTTTCTGCCACCAATTTTCAGCATCTCTACTGTAATTTTGTCTTCTCCTGCACATTTATTATTCTTTAATTTATTTAGTGCTATTCTTATCTCTGAGTTTGTTACTTCTGGAGTCTATGTTGAGTATGGTTCTTTTTGTTCGTTGTTGCTCTTGTTATTCGTGTGGCGAGTATAGCTTGGTGTAGTATTCTTCTATGGCTCTGCTTATATCCTTTTCGTCCTGGACGGTCACGTTTTTCGCGTTCTTTATGTTTATTATTCTTACTACAATAATTTCTCGAAACTACTTAGGCTAGAAATCCCTTTGTGAAAAGTTAACCAGACGAGAACAATATATATATATATATATATATATATATATATATATATATATATATATATATATATATATATATATATATATATATATATATATATATATATATAACTTCAAACTTAAAACCTTCGCTTACCCTCTTGAAAATGAAACTGTGATACTTGTAACTGGAATTAATGCCTCGAATGACATGTTTCGCTCTTATCTTTTGTATTTTATTCTACAATGTTCAATCAGCACGACTTAGGAACAATGCGGATATAACGATGATTGTCGGTCTTCGAGAACTCTCCAGAGTAATGGAACATTTTCTTGGAAGCGTTAATGACCGATTTCCAGGTCCCCTATCCAATCTGTCAAAGTTGCACAATCATATCAGGTGATTTGGAACTAATGTTATTGTGGTCGAGTTTGGGGGTTTTTATGGCTTTAATAGAAAGGGAAAAGTCATCAACAAGAAAGCACTGAGAGGAATGAAAACAAAAAATTGGTTTCTTTATGTTAACCGTAATAAATACGCTGTAGAAAATACCATATTGTTTGTAATATTATTATGAAGAATACTAGAAAAAATAACAACATTTTTATATTTTATGAAGCGTTTTGCAAAAAAAATTTATTTTATGAAAAAAAAAATGATAATTGTCGAAAACAAATTACGAATAAATGATTGAACTTGTTCATAAATTTAATACATGTCACATTATTCTAAATTATTAGGCGTATTGGTTTCCAGTGGTAACTAATATTAATTAAGTAATTGTATAGTAGTAGATTATTACTAGAAATCGTATATTTATAGTAATTTAATTGGTCGATAACAAATTGTGTAATTAATTTCGTGTAATGTAAAGATTTATGGGCAATTCCAGGGGCGGCGAATAAGATATTCAGCCAGGAAAAAAATAGTTTTGTTTCATTTTATAAAATATAAAAATATACTTCACTTAAGTGAGATAGTATGTACTCGAATATAGTGTTGGTATCGAAAAGTTGCATTTTAAAATGTAGCTTTTAAGATCATAGGATTATTTTGAAATATTCTGCAAATTAGTGGAAGTTTGACAAATTCTTACCGGATAGTCTGTATACAGCAGATTTAAATACTTCTTAAAATTCTTTAAAAAATTTTATTTCGTAATTTGTGAATGAAATCGCAAACGCCAACTTCTAATTTTACCCTAAAATCCTCTTAGCGGGGTGTAACCTTCTTAAAATGATTTTTAAGCCACAATTAAAAGGCCAAGAGATTTTCATTCGTTTTTTAATCACCCCTTAATAAAGACTGATGAACTCCCCTTAAATAGTCTCTATACTCTTTGCGAAACTCCTCCAAACTTTCATTTCTTCTTGTTAACTGAAGAATAGTCTATAATTAAGATTTCTGGATTTAACGAACGAATTCGACAGAAAAAAAAACAGGGCCGGTTTTGGAAAAAAAATACTTTAGGATGCTGATTGTATTATTAAAAAATTTAAATTAATTTTTTGGTTAACATATGTAAAAAGCATTACTGTTAAATTGTATAACAAGTAATCTACACTGTTAAAAATAACCATAAATTTAATGCAAATTTAATGTACATTTTACATTAATAACAAGTAATCTACACTGTTAAAAATAACCATAAATTTAATGCAAATTTAATGTACATTTTACATTAAATTTAAGGATTTTGTAGTTTAAATATTGAATAATTTACATTTAGTTTAAATTTAAAGCAGATTCATTAAAATATCAGTTCGTTGTACATTAAGTTTAATTAAATGATATGTTAAATTTCAATAACGTAACTGAAAAGATATTTCAACTTTCTGTACATTAAAATTAATTCAAATGTACTTTAACATTAAAGAAATTTACATTAATATTCATGGTATATTGTATAAGATTCCGGGAGATGACGCAACTTGTTGCGGCGTCTCCCTTTTTACAGGGTAGGGCAACGGATGCGTACGGCAGCTCAATATGTCGGAGGCTAGGTTCGTATCTCTTTTAGAGATAGTTGTGCTCTGCTTTGATTACCCAATAAGCGCCACCTGTTTTACATTATCTGTGTTACTTACCTAGTGATTAAACAGGAAAACACATAGGTATAAGGAATGATTTTAATTTATTGACTGCTGGTTTATAGCTCCATAATGAAACGACTTAATTAAAACAAAATAACAATTCCATTTTATTCCAAAAAAAAAAAAAATATTATATACATAAATTAGAATGGTACCTACAATATTTTAATACTCTTTCTTGATAACTATGGTTGTTACCTCGTTTTTAAAAGGTTATATAAAATTTGGCCATAAACGTTCTAGAACCTTTAATTGCCAATAACGTAAGTTTTATAAAGACAGTTATCAAAAAGTTCTTACATGTTATTACATCAAATGAAAATACATATTATATTGTTTTGTTTGCATGACAAAAATTGATGTAGAGTTCCAATTCTTTAACTTAAAGTTTTCTCCTACCTGGTCTATGCTATGGTACCTCTCACTTCTATTATTTGATCCAGCGCTGTTGCTAGGATTCCTGTTGTTGTTGTGGATGAATGGGAGTTTTATAGGGCCACTTCCAACTCACCAACCAAACGCAGGGTAAGGGCTAAAATAGTCGTGGTCACACGGGCAGGAAAACTAGGGCCGAAACCATCAGAAAGCCTTGACAGCAATAGCAAAATGAAAAGAGTGAGATGAAGCCAAAGATGAAAAAGACTGGCTTCAGATAATCTTGAAATAAAATGTTGTTTTTACCACATGTTCGTAAAGATAAGGGGCAAAATCTTACCTCATTGATTAGTGGACTTTTAAAAAAAAACACTTGACCGTCTGCCCTTTCAAAGCTAATGGCAGGATTGGTCTGCTGCCTTCGACGGTTCAACAGTAAAGGGAACGAAAATGAAAATCTATCTTGCAACCAGACGTGAGAAATCTTAGGGATATTTGTATTTTCCTTTTGCCAATCTTATTCTCAACCTGGAGCACTCTAACCTAGTTCCGAACTTACATTGATTACCAGGTAATACATCGAATATTTGCAAGCCATGGAAAATTATCAAAAGGAAATTATGATCAAACAGTCCAAAGTTACTAATCATGATTAAAAATGAGAATTTATTAAAATAAAATATTTTATGACTTTTAAATTCAAACCAAATAATGTGATATATAAACTACAGTAATTTACAAACTCTGTTAAGAAGAAAGAGTGATAAGTTACAAGACCAAAAGAGTTGTGAACCAAAAAAAAACAAATTCCATGTTTACTATTTTAAATTACAGGATAAATAATTAAATTTAATCAGGTAAAAATATACAAATTATGTCATATTACTAAAAACATGTAGCATTGATGCAAACTGGTAAATTTAAACGCTACATTTTATTGAACTTTTTATTCAGTATGATATAAGTTGTTTAAAGGACTGAATTTTCTTATGATGAGGTGTATATGTCTGCCGGTACTGACGGAAACCAATGAGTGAAACCGGTGTACCAATGACGGTACACTACCTATGGAAAAAAATTCCACTTTTGCCTGGTAGCAGAATTTATTGACCTCATATTAATGTTGGTGCATTAAATATGTGATAACATATCTTAAATTCAGTAAACACTGGCTATATATTTATTGTACACAGTCACCTTAAAAAGTAGTGATCAAACTTTAAATTTAATGGAATGCATTAATTTAGATTAATGTAAAAGTTATTAAAATTAATGCATTACATTAACTGAATTTATGGAACGATTTATGAAATTTGCTTCCAGCACATTTATCACATGCTATACATGTCATAAAATACAATATTTACTATACAGGGTATCTTTAAAAGGTTTGTAGGAAATGCTAGTGCAAATTTCTGAGACTAAATTTTATTTTATTTATACTCTTTTGTAGATATTTTTTTTATAATAGTTTGTTTTGCACTAAATTTTATCCTTCGGTGTTTTTTCGCCTAGATCTAAAGCTTTATAACTCTTTTTTGTCGCAGTTCTTAAAATTTAAAATTAAAAATTCTTATTCTTGGGCATCTTTTATTTAAAAAAACTTTTGTGTTAGGTGTCGCTTTGAGTAGCAATTTCTGAGATTATCGAAGTTAAATGTTTTATTGCGTACTGAAATTCGTCGTAGCGACACTTTATCTAGGCTTAGGACTGGCCTAAGAAATTTGGAGCGTATTTAAGGGTCAACAGGCTAACAATACAAATGGACATTGTCAAAAGATTCGACATGGCTTTGTGAGGATTGGACATTGGACAGAGAAATAAAAAGCCGTGTTGAGCAAGCCCGACAGGCTTTCCTGAAGCTTAAAAATGTGCTTACCTGCTTAGAATTCGATATTTACTTGAGAGTGAAGTTTATGAAATGCTATGTATGGTCAGTGCTTCTTTATGGCGTGGAGGGTTGGACCCTAAAAACGAGTGATATTAATAAACTGGAAGCCTTCGAGATGTGGCTGTATCGCAGAATTCTTAAAATCTCATGGATGGAGAAGAAGACAAATGAGGAAGTTCTGGGGCGTGTAGGAAGAGAGCGTGAACTATTCGAAGTAGTCAAGAAAAGAAAAACAGCCTATCTGGGACATATCATGCGAAACGAAAAATATGGGTTCTTACAGTTGATGATTGAGGGCAAAATTGAGGGCAGAAGGGGAATGGGGAGGAAGAAAATGTCTTGGCTTCGGAACATAAGACAATGGACAGGGTTAGGTGATGTACAAACACTGATCCACACCGCCCGAGATAGAGAAGCAATGGAGCATGTGATCGCAAACATCCATTAATGGATATGCATCAGAAGAAGGAGAAAAAATTCGATCTGGCACACTTTTATCGTTTAATTTTAAAATTTATCATTCAATTCTCAACTTTTTGGCTATGATCGATTAGTACATCAACGGAGAAAAGATCAATGTGATGTTAGTCTACGGTTATTACTAAGGAAATGGTCGGGACTTGGTGAGAGTATACAGAGAAAGATTTCCAATAAACGGTAGTTTTCCTATGGACGGAATTTTGATACTAGGTTACCGCAGGTCGAAGAAGAAATTTTGGAATCAGATGACTAAAATTCGACTCGAAGCGCCAAACACTTATGGAACTTAGGGTCCTTAAAAATACAGTAAATGCAATGTCTTAGAAAACTTGATATAAATCAAAATAATATCCGATGCATCGAAAATTTATAGCGCGACTAAACCGTGTAGACAATAATGTATATAACTCCATATAAAATAGAAGACGGCTGTGGCAAGGATATGTGATGTCTCCTCTCTTCAATTTTTATTCGGAAACAATTTTCCAACAGGCTTTAGAAGATGTTCCAATGGGTATTAAATTTACCGAAAAGTGAATCCACAACATTCGTTATGCAGAAGACTCAATTTTAATCGCCGACAGTGTATAAAAGAGCTACAAGAACTGACGAACTTACTAGTAGGGCGCAGCAAATCAATGGGCTTACACATCAATATAAGACAAAATTTATGATTTTCTCAAGAAAATTGAATTTATTTCAAAACTTCATCATAACTTTTAATGAAGTACCTGTAGAAAGAGTCACCAAATTGAAATATTTGGATACATGGCTATTCGAGGAATGGACATGTGATATCGAAGTAAAATACCGCATCGAACAGGCACGACAGGCTTATATGAAGTTTAGATGAGTGTTAATTTATTTGGACTTTGACCTGGAATTAGGATTGAGGTTCATAGAACATTACGTCTGATTAATACTTCTTTATGGTGTAAAGTGTTGGACATTAAAAGCAAAGGCAATCAATAAATTGGAGACATTCGGGATATGGATATATTGAAAAGTCCCTAAAATACCATGGATACCAGTGAGCGCGATTTATACAACATCATTAAGAAAAGAAAGACGGCGTATTTGGGGCACATTATGCGAAATTAGAAATATCGATTCTTACAGTTGATGATTGATGGAAAGAGTTGAAGAGAAATCGGAATAAAGAAGATGGTTCCGAAATATCAGACAATGGACGAAATTACACGATATTCAGTCACTGACACAGATCGCGAGAAACAGAGATGCTATGGAAAACCTAATCGTAAACATTCCTTAGTGGATATGCATTGGGAAAAGAAGAATTAAATAAAAACAGATGTTGCATCCATTCCACCTACAGTGCAAGAACTTTTACCTCTCGACTTCCAATTGAAGGTAGGTTTCTGTTGATTCATTAATAAACAGAGAGCAAATGATTTTTTTACCGACGAGTTTTACTTTCCAAGCACAGGTATGACAAATTCACACATGATCGTGTATATCGACGTGAACCAGTTGCAATAAGAGTTGTGGATTACCAACGCGAATTTAAAATTAACGTATGGGCAATATTTATCAAAAAGTTTTAAAAAGTTATAATTTTAACAAGCTCCATTTCGGAAATTGTGCTAAATCCTCGCATATTTTATAATAATAACTCATTTACCCTTTAATTTAGGAATTCCTCAACTAGAAATTAAAAGAAAGTATCGAAGATCTCATGGGGTAATCCATATTATCTGCAATATTTTTTTAGGTAAGTATTTACTTTTAATTTGGCGTAACTCCTACTCTGTTTGTCTCAAAATTAGAACAAATTATATGTGGTGAATGCAAGTGACGACATCAGATCACTTCACTAATAAAGTAGGTGCTTTTGACAGGCCTAAGGGTGTCGAACGTAAGTATTTATTTACCCTAATATCTTCGTTAGCAAGAATTTTTTTGTTTGGAACATTGATAAAGTTTTAATTGCTTTCTAGATACAAGAAAAGTTTTTGGATTAGTTAAGCTATCAATGAACGCTATCTGTTCTTATTATTGTAGTTTTCTTATTTTAGAGAGTTTTTTTTTTGGAATATTAAAAATATTAACTTAATTAAAATTAAAATATATATTTTTGTATCGGAAAGAGAATAAATAGTGAACTTGAATTGAGGACAAATTGCTTCAACATTCAATTACATGCACACACACTTTAAACAGGCTGAGTTCGAACCCAGGACTTTTCGATCATAAGTCAAGTCACTAATCTATTCGACTGTTGGGATAGGTGGAAAGATATTTCAGTATATTAGTCCTGTAAAGGAACTGAGACATGGTAATGAGAATTCGAAACAATGCAATCCGTTTTTATTTCTTAGGATGTCACCAAGTTTTTTTTATACTTTCCATATATTTTCTTTCATATGATTATAAAGCATTGAGAGTGATACTTGATTGAAGTTCATAAACTTTCTGGTGAAAAAATTAACAAAGGTTTGATTTTTAGGTGATCTATAAATAATCGGGATTTTGTAAATAATTCTTCAGCACTTGCTCATGATTCCGTTTCATGTAGTTGAGAATTTCCTTTGTACGACATTTTTACGCAAATAATACACTTGTTAGTAATCTGTCACATAACTATTAGAGCGCCTTGTTGAGAACTGTGTAGATAGTCTAGAATTATATGCATAAAGTTTATTATAAAGCAATTTTATAATCGGCAGAATTTCATATTTGACACCTACCTTGGCCAGTACTCGCTAAATTTATGCTTTTTTATTTTTTTGACAATATTGCACAAATCACTACTAAAAAATAATCTTTTTCGGATTTACTTATGAAGGGTGTCCCAATAGGAACTCCGGATTTAAATTTCGCCAATTTCCTATTTTGTGCAAAGTACAATCTTGAATATATGATTGCTGTAGTGTAGACACCCAGGCGCGGATCCAAGAGGAGGGGGCGGAGGGGGCGATCGCTACCCCTAAGAGCTTTGAGTTCAGGAAAATAGACCCGATTTTGCCTCTTATACTATGGTTTATTCAAGAACTAGAGAGAGTAATAAATCATTTTTTACCCTTTTTTTCTTCACAAAGAAAGAATACAGGTAATTCTTTAGTCCGGTGTCTTTGAAAAAATCGGTTAAACACATATATTTTTCATAGGAATGGGTTAGAAATTTTATAATCGAAAATACCGGTCTATAATAATGGATTATTTGGTTGATTAACCAATTTCCCATTTATAACTTTTTTGAAAATTCCTTTTTCCTTTTTCTTTGAAAGAACAGAATAATTTCCTCTTAATTGTTGATTGAGTACTTCTGCAAACAGTAATTTTGTGGTGTAAGGTGTAAGTTTTACAGGCTTTTGTAATCTTTTTTTGTAACGCGCTAATTTAACCATTAGATTTTTTATTGTTTTATCTTTTTTTTATTAATTAAATATTTTTGTCTTCTAGCTCGGTTTGACTTAATTTTAGAAACTTGAACTCTTCTATCAAAATTCTCTTGTAGTATTTGAGCATTATCATCCGAAATAGATGGCGTTACTGGGACATTAATAATATTTTGAAGGGCAAGTCTTTGCCTACGTTCTCTTGCTTTCTTTTTCCATACCTTACGTTGCTCTGTGGAAGTCATTTAGTCGACAGTTTTTATTATTTTTTTCTCCTTTTTTAAACATTTTCCTTGTCTTTTTGTTTTCGCAATTCATATTTTTTTGGATCATTTTTAATCCTTTGGTAATGTAATTTCTCTGCTTGACGCTTTTTCTCTAACCATTCTTCTCATGTTAACTTTATGCGTAGTGCCATGATCTGTATCAATATTATGAGGGAAACCTATGAAATAAAAAAAATAAGCTTAAAATCTAATCCTAAACAAAAAAATTATCTATGTAAATAAATAAATAAACCCTACACGCGTAGTCCCAAACTAAGAAATATCTCGTGACACGGGGGCCAGAGAAACACATACATAACACATCACAAATGTTGAAGACCCCGAAAAAATACCTGCTTACATACATAGTTTTTCCCGACCGGGATTCGAACCCGGAACCACTGCGTAGCAAGCAGGTTTTAAACCATTATGCCGCCGAGGTCGTATATATAAGTTAGCTATATTATCTGGATTAGTTCGCACAAACATCTTATGATCTACAGTATCGCCCCTGATCAGTGAGCATCTCCCCTGGAAGTTAGCCGGGGAAATATGGCAGGGGAGCGACGTTTTCGTGGTAAATTTATAACTTTCAACTGACATAAGTTAATAATGAATTAATAATATATCACACCCTAACTGTTACAGTATTGTTGAATTTAGGCAGTAAATGCACATAAATTAAGTGAATTTTATAAATTTTACGACTTACCAATGGAAAGACCCTGCAAAACCACTGCACCGCATTGTCGCGTCGCGCCAACTAATCAATGACAGCGATCTAACGGCTCGTGTATTTAGTGTTACTAACTTCACGTTGATACGCGTTCTTGAGCACCATTTTGAATATGACCGTTTAATATATCTGTTTGTATTAACGGACCAAAATGCGCCATGGTAGATACGCAGAAAAAGCGGGACAAAAATGAAGTTCAAAAATTATTGAAAATAAACAAATATTGTTGCACTTTGCCCTGATAATACTTCAGTGTACTTGTTTAAATTTGTGCTAAATATACTTTAATTTGGCAACTGTGATAAAGAAAGTTTGCACTGTATGGATGTTTAACTAAAAACGTCAATTAGACAGACCAGAGTAGAGACCTTTTCAAATTTAAATATTAAATTTCAGGAAAATGTACTTTAACTGGGCATTTACGCGTAATGCTATTTATAAAATATATTAAGATGCTGTGATTTATTGCATAAAATGACAACAAGTTGAATAAAAAAGCTATTGTAGCTTTCGAAGCGGAAGATCAACAGTTGACAAGCTTTTCACTATCCAACAGATGCTGGAGAAATGTTAGGAGTTTAACAAAAACTTACATACCCTGTTCATAGATTTCGAGCAGGCATATGACAGTGTTATTAGGATAAGGTTGTGGGAAGCTATGGAAGAATTTGGAATCCCGCACAAGCTGATTAGATTGTGTAGAGCGTGCCTGGAGGGGGCAAAAAGCTGTGTCAAAATTGAAGGAGAGTGTAGCCAAACATTTTCTATCAACAGAGGATTAACACAGGGAGATGCTTTGTCGCCAGTACTGTTTAACCTTGCACTGGAGAAAGCCAAGTGGCCTTAAACTTATTTTGGCCTACGCGGATGATATGGGCGCGATAGGAGAAAGCAAAGTCAGTGTGAAGGAAAACTTCATAAAGATAGAAAAAGAAGCTCAGAGAATAGGGCTCCCAATAAATGAAGGAAATACCAAATACATGCATGTCTCCCGCAACCACGCCCGAGACAGAATCAGGCAGAACGTCACCATGGATGACTATAATTTTGAGCATGTGCGAGTTTTCAAGTACCTGGGTAACGGTAAACAATTATATGCAGGAAGAGGTTAAACAACGCATCACACAAGCAAATAAATATACATTTGCGATATATATATATATATATATATATATATATATATATATATATATATATATATATATAAGAATGTGTTTAAAGTATTAATACAACAATCAGCGAAAGCTATAATAGATTATGTGCAACAGGTGAGCGTCTGTAAGTAGACTTCCACTTCATTTTCTCTATACACTGAGTCGCGTACGTTATAAATGATAACAGGCTATTTATACATAACGTTAAAAAACTATCAATAGTTGACTATTTCGCATTGCGATTAATCCCAGCTTGCATTTCATGGCTTGAAATATCAATTTTTGGGACCAGAATTTCAAAATATATTTAATCAAAAATTATTCATGTTAAAAAGTAGCAAAAACGCTATTTTCCAAATGTTTAACGATTTTTAACTAAAAAACTATGCTTTGGATAGAAAAATAATAAGAGACACGTTTTGCTTAGAATCGGCCGAGGAAGACGTTTTTATTTAACAAAAAAACCGTTTTTTCAATTATCAAAAATTATTTTGTTTATAAAAAACAACTTGACCATTTTTTGGGAATCCACCGTCGATATTCGTAATCAAAGGGTCAAAATACATAAAAAAACTTTGGTGGAGTCTCTTCATCCGCTATGAAAACCCACTTGGCTTCCCGGACTATAAATAAAACTAAAAACCCGTCGCAGACATAATGACCGAATAATTATTAGCAACGTTAAAAATCAAGTGTTTTTTAAGCAGTATTTATCAACACATTTTAAATATGTACCGTATATGTGTCCGGAAAGAAACAGAAAATTTGTTTGAAAAGTTTTTCCGATAAGCCGCTAAAAGTCATAATATTAATGTGACGATATTTTTTTCCAGAGACTTTCTTGAATGAAATCTTATATTCTGTTTATGCTTATTTAAATAAATAATCAGAAATTTCAAAGGAAGTTATAAATTTTGAATAATAATTTATAGAGATTCTTAATTGTGTTACAAGTGTTTACACTAAATAAATTTTGTTAATCTCAACTTTAAGAACCTGCAGTTACGTGTTTAGAGTATATTTTCTCCGCATAGAAAGAGAATTTCGACAAGTTATAATTTAAAGTAACCTTTGTGAACTTAGGCGTAGAATTTCGCATTTAGGGCCTCAAAAATAGATCTCAAAGGCAATTTTAATCTTTGTAATCAGGAGAGGGCCTCTGGTAGGCGAGCTTCAAAAGGCTAAGGTTTTAATAATATTCGAAGAATTTTAAACAATGTAAAATACTTTAGAGTAATTTTATCTTGTTTAAAGCGAGGATATGAATATAGTGTTCACAGTCTTCTTTAAATATGTTTACAGTTGACAAATAAAAAGAAACTTGATTCGTGAAACACTTTTTATTGAGAGCTTTGCTCAACTTCGACTTTACAGAGATTTAGATATTACAGGTAGTTTTCTTGAAGTACAAAAGTAATCCTTCTGCTGAAGAATATCAAAAATACAAGCAAACGAGAAACAACATAAACGAGAGGATTAGAAGATGCAAGGAAGAATACTGGGAGCGATACACAAAGGACATGGAGCATGACTTATACGGTGCGCAGAAGAAAATATGGAGAATCAGAAACAGAAAAAAAATGTTAATGAATACATCAGTACAGCTCACAACAAAAAGGAAGAATGGACATCATACTTTGAACGACAATTTGGTAATACAAATACGATTTACACTAGCATAACTGCAAAATCCATAAATCTGAGCACTACAAAAATGCAGGTAACATCGGAAGAAATAGAATATAAAATACGTAATTTAAAGAATAGAAAATCTCCTGGACCAGATCTAATTACCAACGAATTATTGAAATACGGAGGCCAAATGCTTACCGAGGAGTTACAAAAGCTTTTTAATAAAATTATTAAAGAAGAGCAAGTACCGCAAAAATGGAAAACCAGCTATACAATTCCCGTACACAAAAAAGGTGACCACAAAAACCCGGACAACTACAGAGGAATTACACTTCTTAACTCTGTCACCAAACTATTTACAGCAATTATTCGTGACAAGCTTGAAGAGAAAATAGAGATCTTGGAGGAAAAACTGGGTTTTCGAAAAAACAGGGGAACCACAGATGCCTTATTTATAGTGAGACAACTAATCGAAAAATCAATAGAATTTAACCACCCTGCATACTTATGCTTTGTTGACCTAACAAAAGCGTTTGACCGCATCAAGAAGCAGCACATAACGGACATCCTAAAACAGAAAAATGTTTCAGCGGAGATCATAAATATAATTGATGACTTGTACACAAATTCCAGCACAAAAATAATAACATTCGAAGGTCTAACCGAAGACATCAAGATAAACGAAGGGATAAGGCAGGGAGACTCGCTAAGCCCCTTCTTATTCAATTTGATAATGGACCGCATAACAGAGGACATCGGACCGAAACGCGGATACCAGATGGGCGGACACAATATCAATATAATATGCTATGCGGATGATGCGGTCCTATTCGCAGATAACGAAGACGACCTCCAGAGATTGACACACCTATTTAACGTATCAACTAAGAAGTACAATATGCAGATATCAACGAATAAAACAAAGTGTATGGTAATTTCCAAGGAACCAAGAAGATGTAAGCTACAGATGGAAAATGCCATAATTGAACAAGTCATGAACTTTAAATACCTAGGCATTGACACAACAAGCTGTCGTAACCTTACTGGAGAAGTACTGTCACAAAATACAAGAGCCCTACAAGTGGCAGGATGCTTAAGAGATGTTATATTTTGAAACAGATACATGAGAATAGAGGGAAAAACAAAAATATATAAGACCATGATACGACCAATTCTAACTTATGCCACGGAAACAAGAGCAGACACAGAAGACAAGGCAGAAAATGAGAACCACCGAAATGAAAGTACTGAGATCAATACTGAACGTGTCAATCAGAGATAGGCTGACAAATACCTTAATCAGAGAAAAATATAATGTGCAGGACGTGGTCAAATGGACAAAAGAAAGAAAAAGAGTATGAAAAGAACACGTTGAGAGAATGAGTGAAGAGAGACTAGCCAAAGTTTGTATGTATGGACGACCAAGAGGAAGAAGATTACCAGGACGATCACCAAAGAGATGGGCCCAGAGCTAGTTCTCTTCATCAGCCGAATAAGGCGGGTGTAGATAGAATGACAAACAGGGATATCCCTAGTCAACGTAGAAGAAGAAGAAGGTAGTTTTCATAATATTAACTGAAACCAAATAATAGTTTTTGTTTCCCTTGAAGAGAAACTATAATAAAAATATGTGTATATTTGTTGCATACGTGATATCTTGAAATAATCTTGATAATTGATGTTTTAATGTTTTGAATTTAAAAATGCTTACATTTATTATAACAAAATTCTTAGTGCAGTCGACGAATCAAATATATTCAACTTTAATCTATCATTTTTAGAAAGCTAATGGAAATATTTATTAAACTGTTATAAATTATTACTTTATTTCGAGCTAATACGGGGGCAATCTTCAAAGTTTTTAGAAAAATTAGGAACGAAAAACCTTTCTTATTGCTTTTCAGAATATTCGTATTTAGGATTTATACGTTTTTGCAAGTGTTCAAACCAATTATCGTCAAATTTTTCCACTTTGGAGTTGGTATCTAATACATGAATTTTGAAGGCTTCAGCATTTTCTTCAGGTAATAAAAATCGCTATTTACGTATGTTTTGTCTGATATTCGGTAACACAAACAAGTCGTTAGGTAATGAATTAGGTGAATACGACATTAATTCAATGTTTTCTCCTTTCAAATAATCAATTATTTGAAGAGCTGTTTGGTAGCTAGCATTCTTATGATCAAGAATCATGTGACGTTTTTGGTAATTTTCTCTGGTTTTGTCTACGATTTCTGGTAAACAAATTACTGCATACTGTTCAGCGTTATCTGTTTCTTGATTCTTTAAAGGAACGATTACGACATATCCACTGTAACCGAAGAAAGAAGCCATTATTTTCTTGAAAGAGCTTCGTAAATGAACAACTTTCCTGGAATTCGAATCTTTTAATCATTTTCTTATTCCAACTGAATCTTGTTTTGAGCCTCAGCTAAATTATGTGAAATCCATCAGGAACAAACTTTCTTCAGAGCTAAATATTTATGCAAAATCGTCACTGATATTTTTAAAGATGCACAGTAAGTCACATGCCGATCTTCTTTAATTTTAATGCACACAGCATCAATATTTTTTGGAATTACAACCGAATTTGGTCGATCTTGACGAAATTCATTACCGACTATTCACGACCACGAGGAAATACTTCAAAGCAACTGTAAATAGCCTTTTCTGATTGTGCTTTGTTATGGAAAGTTAAACGAAGTGAATCTATGTGCAATTTCATTAAGTTAGGCCTTTACTAATTTCGTAAAAAATCATACGATGAAAGCCTTCTCACGAAAGTTCCATTTTTTCACAAAATCCCTTTTTCTAAAACGTTTACTGCGAACTACTCGGTCAGTTTCCATTCTATAACTCTTTTCACAATAATAAATGTTAAATTTTGCAAGAAAACTAATAACATATTTTAGTAGCACCATCTGGTAGTCGGTTTTAAAAACTTACATTTTTGCCGTACTGTTTACCTATTAAATTCTGTTCACTATTCACTCAATAAACATAACTATAACGGATAACAAAAACTTAACAAATTGAGATAAAAATCGATCTTTACAGTGATGAGCTTTACCAGCATATTTATAAAACGAACATGTCTGCATAATTTGTTTCAAAGTTTTTTTGGACTGGTTATAAGATCTCTTTTACGTTACCTCCAATTAGGAAATGCTTCTAATACAAAGTTTTTGCCAGGCAGCAGAATTTTTTAGTTTCTGGGTGCCTTTGACAAAAATTAAACCAATAACTTTCTTTCACATTAAATAGACATGACAAGACAATAACATCTTGAAAGCTGCACAATCACATGTCAGCTCGTCATATCGCAAATATACATTATTGCTCTCGATGTCTGTCGTTTCCGTTTTCTTTTACTGCCGTCATAGTCTTGATTTAATTGGTCGTTTGTCTTGCTATTTTATGGGCCGACGTAGCGGTTGTAAAAACCCGAAGGCCCTAATAAAATTCTCATGATGCAGAGACGGAGATCAAAATGACGGTAGGACACAAATTCATAATATTTAGTTATCAAAAGTGTGAGTAAAAACCACAGGATATTTTTGAAGATGAGTATCATAATTTATTGTTAAAGCATTTTGACCTTACATTTAATCTGAAGTAACTTAACTATTGAACTAGGAATATATAACTTGAGTTTTCTGTTTATATACTAAACCAAGTTCCTTCATATGAAACCCGCGCACAATGGGTCTTGGTCCCTTAGGCCTTGTGAAATGAGGCTAAATCTTAACATATGGATAAATTTTCATGTACGTTTATATTGTTTAGACTTATCCTTCCTAAAATCGAGGGATGAAAAGCTAACTCGTCTTTACGTGGTGATCCTGGGTAACGCTAAAGAGATGGCAAGGAAAACCGGTGGACAAATTATTTTTTTGCTGATCGTTCTAAAAGACATGAGCGAAGATGATCTCGCAAATCCTTCCAAGTTAGAATCAAAACGGCTCTTTTCCGAACCCTTAGACTAGAAATAATGAACTTTCAATTTGAATTTGTCAGTTGAACATGGGAAACATTACCAAGCCTAAATCAGAATACTTATATAAACTACTAACTGGAAACACATATTGAAGACGAGAAATGATTTCGATGCAGAGATGTTATTTCCGGCTACACAGCATTCGGAACAATCTACCATGGGACTATATTAGAAATACTCACCTAGTATATATCAGTGCTGCAGATAATATTTATACCATTACTGTAAAAGATGTGTCTGTTACAATAACTAACGTATACAAACTACTTGGAATGGCGTGGCCTGCAATTGTGCTCCCAGTACATGACGATCATGTGCTTTACATTGGTGACTTCAATGGCTATGACACGGAATAGGATTACAATAGCGACGACGAACCAGGTGTTAAATTAATATCAAGATCTGATCTCTGCTACGTCACCAGACGCGAAGGTGACCTGCCACTATCCACACACAGAAAGGTGCTGCCTAGCTTCTCGCCTAGTAAACACAAATCTGTTCTAATGCATGTAGGAATCCATGTACTAATTATTAGTTTAATATCAAAGCCCAGATGAAACTTTACTAAAGCCAAAGAATTCTCAATAGTACCATCCACTGCTAGGCTGTCATTTCCGCCGCAAAATAAAGTAGCCATAGAGAACACCGGAGAGAGTATATTCCAGGTTGAAGTCAAAACACCGAAGCACTGTATCAGGAATACTTAAACAATGGAGATCCACACCTTGCAGATGAAATACTGCTTAGTTTAGATACCAATCGCCGGAAAAAATGGCACAGTAGTTAATACAGACCTTAAGCATTCAAGTAGAAAGGTCTAGAGCCTCTTAAGTAGTCGAGGAGCCCACCTGTCGGAGTCGAATCAGCAGAAACTACAAATCATGTCGTTTTGACATTCAGAGCACCCGGCAACAAAAACACATAACATTAATTAAAAAGAAACTGACAAGACTAAAAAAGGTAAATGCCGAAAAGCCAAATCTTGCAAATTCATTTTCAGCAAAAGATATATCTAGCGTAAAAAAGCTCAACCTAGAATTTTTGTTCCATTGCGGCCCCATAACTAGAAACTGGCTAACCAGGTTCTACTTAGAAATCCTCCTTAACGGGAACCTACCATCAAAGCTAAAATAATCGAAGATAATAGCGCTCCTTCAACCAGGCAAGGATAAAGATAAATCAGAAAGTTACAGGCCATTAGTTCTTTTCAGTTCGTACTACTAGCTGCTGAAGAGACTAATCTAGAAAACATTAGTGGTTTTTATAGACCATACAGTAGCATATGACAGTCTGACAACACATAGAAATTTCTGAAAACTGCCAAGTGCAAAATAACAACCAGACTTATTGAAAGCATGCCAAGCAACAGCAGTTTTCGAGTACAAACGAACCATGGTTTTTAACTTATTGCCTTAGGTTTTAGTCACCAAAACTTGTCTGTGACGGAGGATGCCGTGAGTGAAGATTTTATGGCCATGAGCAACTATTTTACGAAATGGAGACTAAAGAATAGAGTACCTAAAATCTAAACATCGTGTTTTCGTTTGAATAATAGAATAGCCAATGTTAAACTTAACATCCAGTTTAACGAAGTATGTCTTTAGCGAGTTTCTAAGTTTGCTTGGCGTAACACTGGACTAAACAGAAAACATCTTAATATCGTAGCTGCAAAACTTAAAATTAAGAATAACATTATCTACAAATTGAGAAGATGTCCTGGGAAGCTATGACCAACACATTAGGATGCTCTGTCGCCTAGTATATTTGGCGACAGATTAATGCTCCCCAGTATGGTTTTATAGCCCATACACGAAGATGGTGGATACCCAACATTAGTGGAATCATCAAACCTACTCCTACTTGCTGGCTTCCTATTGTGAGCAATGTCTCACCCCCTTCCCCATCTCTGATGCTCGAACGTTCTGTACAGAGAATTACGAAGCCATTACTCAATTGGGTCACAGACTACGTTCAAGAAAAACACTTATCCAAACCGCTGATTTTCTAATTAACAACAATTTAAAACTGGAAGAACAATGGAAGCAAAAGTGGCGAGTTAGGATATCTCCTGATATTCACGGCGTCCTCCCTACCAAAAAAACTCCACCTGGGTTTACTCTGCTTCGTAAAACATAAGGCAGGTTGAATTGAATCAGTACAAACTGTGGAGTGTGCGTCTCTAATCCCTATTCAGATGGGGCAAATCTGAAACTAGCACAGATGACTGTGGCGAATAAATGCAGACAATCCATCATCTTGCCTATGATTGCGATAATCAATCTAATCTTTGTAGAACCGAAGATTTCTTGAGGGCTGCCCCATCGGCTGTTATTTGGGTTGAAAACTTGATTATTGATATTTGCGATGTTTGTGCACGTGTAATCATACGATAAATAGATAAATTTTAAAATAGAATAGAAACAGAATAGATAAAATAACCAGTGTATATTATTAGAATTAATTAGATAGCTTAACCGAGAAGAACTTATAGGTAGAGGTACTTTGAAGCGATAACATGTCTGGACCACCCAATTACAATCTACGAGTTCAACAACAAGTTTATCGTAGTTTTACTCATATCATTGATTTTCAAGCCAAACGGCTTCTCACTCCCTTCAGGGACTATTGACTCATACCTGGTATACAAAGACACCAAAAGTATAAAGCTCTGTGGGGACCTTTTCCATATTACGTGGTCCTAGGTGACGTGGTCTACTGTATTTCCCACAAACTTTCGGACGGTCCGCGCAGTTGCACGGAGAACTGCTTTTTGAATCGGTTTACACAGATATTCTTTGGTCTCAGTCCAGTTGTTGATAAAATTATAGGAATCGTTTGGGCGCTGTTCATTTCGCATTGTCTTCGAATTTGCACCTTCAGGTCTTTGTATTTTGCGATCTTCTCGTTGTATTTTGGTCTTAAGTTGTTGCTGTTAGGTATTGCAATGGCAATTAGTGTAGTTCGCCTAGAACTTTTATCTGGTAATATAACGTCTACCCTATTATGAGCAACTGTCTGATCTGTTCGGTCCGAATATAGCTTGAATTAGTTGTCCTTAAGAATAAGCTTTGGGTTTTATTTGTAGTAAGGCACTTTTCCTACCTGCAATAGATTTAACTTATCTGCTAACGCTTGGTTTAGTATCTTTGCTGCTGAGTTCTGTCATTTCTTATACTCCATTAGGGCAAATGCTTGGCATCCTCCAATTATGTACTGAACTGAGTCTGATGTTTGACAGGCATATCTACTTGGTTGTTTTCTATTGAGGGATCTCTGATGATGAAATTCCGGTGGTTTTTCGTCGGAATAACCTAGTTTTGGATAGCTAACACAAAGCCCTCCGTTTCCGGAGATATCTGTCCTGAAAACAACCAGTAGTTCGACGCTAAGTTGTCGACATTGTCTTGATTGACCTCATTTGGTTGCCGTCCATGAAGTGGCTTTCGTAGTCAGGCTTGTAACTTCTTTTGGTCTGTTTGGTGGTAAGTAGTAATATCCTGTTTCCTCAGCTGTAGCGGTGTTGAATTTTGTGACTCACATATTACTCAATGTAGAGTGAAAAATTCCACTAACCTGTAGAAATAAGAACGTAAGTTTATTATTTGTTGGTCGAGCTGCTTACCAATATCCGCCAATCCCCTTCTTCCTTGGTGTCGCGGAAGCATTGTACGTTCAATAGCACTCCGATGATGGTGTTTGTGTGCTTTTACTAACAGTGGATGTCCGTCTTGCTCCATTTTACAATTCCAAAAGAGTAGCTAAGCGCAGGGCATTCGTACGTGTTGAGCGCCTTAAACAAATTTCTACTATTTAAACTAGTTCGTAATACCGGCAAATTGTGTGATCAGTTCGGCCTTCATAGTGCGATGGTTAATTCTTTTAATCTGTTTCATACCTAGATATTTGTATGTTTGTTCTGCTTCCATTGAAGCTATAGTTACACCAGTCTGCATCTCAAATGCTCCTGTTCCAACTGGTTTCTGGTAGCAGTCATCAGTTTGTGATCATTCAAGTATAAAAGATGATTCAACTACCTCTTCGTTGTTATTTCTAATACTGAAGTATCTGGTGGAGTTCAAATAGCGTGAAAGCGGGTTCATCGCAAGGCAGAACCAGAATGGACTTAGTGAATCGCCCTGAAATATTCCCTTTCGTATTGGGATTGTATTCATTTCGATGGTATCGTTGGATGGCACTTGCAATTGTATCCTATTTCTCCAGGTCTCACTCATATGAATAATATAATTATTATTACGTAATTAACTAACTGTTATCAGAATTTTCCAAGTCTGAGACTGATTTATTTAATCGAAAAACTTTTTAAAAAATACGTAATTAAATTCTGAAAAATTTAATTCTACGTCACTGTCGGTATTCTAAATTTGCGATATTCGTATTCCACTGTGACGTGCATCTAGCTAGGCACGCAGCAGAGAGATTCTTAATAACCGTCAAAAACGGAGTGACAAGTGATGAGGCGTTTTTATTGGTCATTATTTACGACTCATATCGCGAAAGAGACACTGTAACGTTTTGCTCGAATTGTTTTTATATTAGTGGGGTTAGGTTGAAGCACATAACTTCGCTTATTTGGCATTGACATTCTTTTTGTGGTTTAAGACTTTCATTTTTTAGCTTCCTGAGCGCAATAAGTCATTTTCTTTTAACAACATGTTTTCTTAGCTAATGTGCTTGTTGCGATTTTTATTAAAAGTAGGAGGCTTAAAAGTTTTAAAATTAACTAATGATTACATGTAGCTCTGTTGACATTTTACTCAATTCGAAACCTAATGAATGGGATTGATATCTTTTAATCGCTTCTGGCAATAAATTTATTTTTTCTAGATATTTTATTCGTTCTTTCAGACAAAAAAATTGCCCTTAAAGTAAAGTGCAAACATCGAAGTTGATATCGTTCTAATTACCACATTATAAGAATTGATTGGTTATTTTCTTTTAGGAATTTTAGTGTAATCAGATGACGTGTAGTACCAGCGATAATTGTACTCATATACAGATATTTAAAAATTGGAATGTACTGGGGACGAGGTTGTAATAAGTGGTTACCTATGCATAATAAAAAAAATTGTAAACTCTTGTGTTATGAACAAATTAAAATTTAAAAAAAATGTTTTTTCCTAGTTGTAAGAAAAGCTTTCCGGAAAATATTTCAGACAAAAGTTATGTGCAAAAATCATGATTCTTTGATTTAGACCGTATCAAATTGGAATTATTATCTGACGTTTTGCCACGAGGCATCTTTAGGGATCTTTACTCTATGAGATTAGAACACTGAATGACTATCGACGAGCAACAGCTTGGTTTTTATAACCGACTGGTGCTCAGTCAGGTTCGAATGACAATACTTACAAAGTTATTTGGACGGATCCAACAAACCAAATTAAAAGGAACCTCACATCTCTAATTAGCGCGTCCAGCCTTACTCCAGAAGAAAAGAAAGCCGTTAAACCAAGCAGCTCCAAGATTCCACGCCTCTACGGACTGCCTAAAATACATAAAGAAAATGTACCTCCACGTCCAATCGTCAGCGCAATAGACTCACTAACCTACAAAATAGATAAATATCTGGCTAAACTTTTACATTCCTTTACAGGAAAAACCGAATCTTTGTTAAAAACCATCCAATTAGAGCCCGGAGATATATTGGTCAGTTTTGATATAGAATCTCTGTACACAAATGTTCCTGTAGATGATTCAGTTTCTATAATATCTGACATAATATGAAACAACAACATAGACTCAACTCTACTAGAATTAATTAAAGTATATCTGATTTCCACTTATTTTACTTTTCAAGGAACTTTGTACGAGCAGCATGGGATCTCCGCTATCACCTGTGGTAGTTAACATCTTCATGAAAGCTTTCGAAGAAAACACCTTGTCTTCTGCTTCTCTAAAATCTAAATTTTGGTGCAGATACGTAGATGATACACTCGTAGTTTGGCCGCATGGAGTAGATAACCTCCATAATTTCCTGGATAATCTAAATCAACAACATCCTAGCATAAAATTCACTATGGAAACAATCAAATGATACCCTTCCTTTTCTTGATGTACTAGTGCACAGAAAATAGATGGCAAATTAGGACATTCTGTGTATAGACAACCAACACATACAAATCGATATCTCAATGCAACGTCACACCATCATCCTTCTCAAAAACAATACATCATAAGCTATTTGGTACATACAGCACTTTCAATATGTGACGGACAATCACTGAAATCAGAAACAGAAAAACTGACTAATGCTCTGAGAAGCAACCGATATTGCGTTGAAGATATAAGACGTTCTATTAATAAATATAAAAACCCAGATCCTAAACAAAATGTCATAAATGAACCTCCTATGGACAGTGTTGTCTTACCCTACATACACAAAACTACCGACAAGATTGCCAGATTGCTCCGAAAATCAAACACTCGGACAATTTTCAACACCTGTAAGAAAGTTGGACAATGTTTGAAGTCTCTGAAGGACTCAATTCCATTTCAAGATATCTTGTTCTGGTGATAAAGTGTATGTAGGTGAAACAGGACGGTCTATATCCATTAGGCTCAAGGAACATGAAAAATGTATAAAAAAGAAACAAATTGTACAATTTGCAGTAGCTGAACACCATAATTGCTCAGGTCACATTTTTAATGTAAGAGAAACTAAGGTGCGAGCATCAGTGACTGGTTTCTTTAAATGTAAAATTAAAGAATCAATCGAAATTTGTAAATATCCAAATAATATTAATAGAGATCCGGGTTACAGTCTACATCACCCGTGGAAATAGATTGTAACGATGGATCACGGTTCGCTGAGCACCAGTCGAGTATAAATCCCGGGATGTCGCTCCTCGATAGTCATTCAGTGTTCTAATCTCGTGGAGTAAAAATCCCTGAAGATGTCTCGTAGGCAAAACGTCGGATAATAATTCCAATTTGACACTGTCCAA
Source organism: Diaprepes abbreviatus (assembly GCA_034092305.1). Classification (NCBI taxonomy): domain Eukaryota; kingdom Metazoa; phylum Arthropoda; class Insecta; order Coleoptera; family Curculionidae; genus Diaprepes; species Diaprepes abbreviatus. The sequence continues at coordinate 14,440,936 of JASJET010000018.1, forward strand.
ATTCAAGAACCATGATTTCCAACTTTACCAAAACCGTGAAAACTTTCGTTCTTTAAAAGTTATGTTCATTTAAAGACCTACAAAATTTATTGCAAAAAATATTTAAAAATATCAACTAATAAAACTGTTTATGCCGAATGAAAACTTTTTTCACACGTCCAAGACAAAGGTCGTATAATATAAAATGATGGTCGAAAATTTCCAATTGATCTATTGACTCGTTCCTGAGATTGGTTATCTTTTTTCGCAAAAGAACAAAAAACATCTCGTTTCAGGACCATTGCGGTTTTTCAGCGGTTCGTTTTTAAAAGAAATCTTGATGGTCTTATCATAGGGTGGACCATCCGTTCTATTCCTGCCTGAATATTGTTAAACACATTTACAACAGTTATTTGCAAGCACAGAGCTGAATTAACAAGTTATTGTGCAAAAACTATTTTATCGATTGGGATTGGACAGAGAGGGATTCATTTGTGGAAAAATAAAATTTTACTTTTCTAAAGGCCAAAAACATTAGCTGAATTTAAAAGTTTTTCTCGTTCAAAAGGTCATTTGTTTCAACGTTTTTTTGTGCGTTTCTCCGTATTGCAATGTAATTTTGCATATTTCGAAAATTGGAATACATACATAATTATTAGGCGAACAAATTTTGTTCCATCCAATTCTTCTCTACGATTGATATTTACGGAGATATGAGGGAAAAAAGGTAAAAATACGTGAACATTTTGCAATAAACAATGTTTGCTGCTTCGCGCTCACATTTTCAAACTGATTTAATGGTGAATTATCGTTGTTAATATCATTCCGGAGTAATTTATTTAGAAATTAAAGTTACTCTATTAATAGAGTTGCGCCACCGATCGCATAAGTCGTACCACGCCCCTCAAAAAGAACACCAAACATTTTTTCCGCCCAAAAAACGCTTTGACAGCGCCGACTAACCCATAGAGCTTACGTAGTATAGAGAAGTGTTTGTATTGATATCAAGATTTGCACGCTAAAGCAGGACGAGCTGTTAAGTTCACGAAGCAAATTTCTTTTTATGTCTTTAATGGTCTTAAGACAATATTCTCGCTTCAGGAATTAAAATAAAATTTTTATAAAAAAATAAAACCGACTTCTAAAAGTGGGCTAAAAAGTGAAAAATAACTATAAATTTTTATATGAAATTGAAATTTTTGAAGTCGGCGCCAAACTAATACCTGACAAAACGTGATTCGCATAAATAGATTAAAAATACTTTATCTGTAATTGGTTTCTTACCATAATTGGTATATATTAGTAGTTATTTATTTAATTCAGAAATAATTTGACACCGATTTCAAAAATTTCAATTTCATAAAAAAATTTATAGTTATTTGTCACTTTTAACTGCACTTTTAGAAGTCGGTTCAATTTTTTTATAAAAATTTTATTTTTCGATTTTTAGTTTTGAATTCATCATGATATTCATAAATTGTTTGAACTAAGTATTAATCGAGATTAGTGTACCTCGCAATGACTCCAAGGTCGCAGAAAAGTAATCATTTTATCCACAGTTGTAAGTTACCCTAAAATGAAATATTAAAAATTCTTTGATTCTCAGAGTTCTCCAAATACCAGTCAAATTGTGCCAAACAAAAGTCTGTCTTAGTAAATCTACTATCTTAAATTTCAAATTAATTTTAGAGTGGTAATATAAACCCCAAAACCTTCCAATATCGATATTTAAAAAACTTAAGACGCAAATTTCTTAGCCGAATATAACTTATATTGCATATTGAGTTTGTATACGCCCCAAGAACCTCGCAATATCAACTTTAGACAAAATAGAAAAATGCAGAAATTTCTATTCCTCATATTGTATCTTATCAACCTAATTAAGTTCATATTCGTAATACACGACCTCGGAAACCCTCTAATACCAAATCTGAAAAACTGCGAATAAGGTAAAATTTTCAACCCACCTAGAGTGTCAATTGGATCTGACATATTAGATTTTCTTAAAATAATTTTATATTCGCTACTTACATCCTCAAAAACGATTCAGTCCTACCTTTGAACAAAATCAAAAAAAAAATTTAGTACGCTATATTAGATTCTTGAAAAAATACTCTTAAATTCATAATTTACACCCTCAAGAGCCCCCTATATCAGTTTTAGAGAAAATCGAAAAATGTAAAATTTTCAGGACGCTATATTGCATCCGTCACATTCAATTTTTCAAAACATATTTTAAATTCGCAATTAACACTAGCAAAAATCCCCCAATACTGATTTTAGACAAAATCGAAGGCATCTTTAATCTGCCATCTTGGATCCGCCATATTTATTTTTTTAAAATAATTTCAGACTCGTAATGTGCGATCTCAAAAACTCCCTCATATCGATTCTGAAAAAAATCGGATAAAATTAATTTTTTATCCGCTATATTGGATACGCTATATTGATTTCTTTAAAATAATTTCAGATTAGTTATGTGTAACCCTGAAAACTCCCCCATACAAATTTAGGAGAAGATCGGACAAACTAATTTTTTGGCCGCCATGTTGTCAGCGCCATCTTGGATTTTACTGCATCAATTGCATCCAAAAAAAATGGATCTATCGCAACAAGTTCCTGAACATAACGTAAAAAATTTCATTCCAATCGGTGACGTTGTTCCGGAGTAATCGGTGTACACACATAAAAAAAATACATAGTCGAAGAATTGAGAACCTCCTTCTTTTAGAAGTCTCGCGATGGCAAATCAGTCGAATATTATACTTGTGGAATTATAATAGTTGAGTTTTTAATCATAATCTCGCAAACCAAGAGTGAAGTGTTAGCTGGGGCATGCTACATTTCTGTTTTTTTTACTTATGGCCTCACGTAAAAGACACACAAGGGCTAAATAATATTTCTTATTCATCGCTTGCCCCCTGGGAGCTCCTTTTCTGATTATTGTTGAGATGTTTCCATGTTAAACTCATATATCCATGCATCATTGTTGGTAATGATTCAAGAAGTTTGGGTCGCTGACTGTGATAGAGATATTTTCAGAAACGACCGACACTCGATGTTGTTTTCGGAGAGACCTTAGTATTTTTGGCACCAGACAAGAAGTGACATGTTAGATGCCCAATGTTAGAACCAAAATCACATGGAATTCAGTGTTTGAGATTTGTAACCCGAGTGCTAACTCTCCAGCTATCCATCTGTTTATCTAATGAGCCTCAATCATCTATCTTTAGACATGAGTTTACTCCATTGTTCTCTATCTTGAGCGGTTTGTACCCATCTTTGTCCGGCTTGCTTTTTTAAGTCGTCTTTCCATCTTGTTTGTAGTCTTCCTCTGCTTCGTTTGTGTTGCCAGAGTCTCAATTTTAGGGTTATTTTGTTCCATCTATTGTCTTTCTGTCTTAAAGTATGATCGGCGAATTTTCATTGAAGCTTTGCTACTTGTGTCGAAACATCGCTTATTTTTGTCTCTTTAGCTAAGATACGACAATTTTGCGTATTATGTTTTTTGTCTGAGTGACTTGGTTCCTTGGTTGTCGTCAGTTGAAGTTGAACGCTGCTCAGAAGGCAGATCATATCTGATGTCCTCAAAAACTTTTGTACACCACTTACAATTTTCGGATTAACCTTATTGTACAAATCAAACATTTACGTTAATTTTGAATTAAAATGTATAGTCTATTAATATGTGTAATGTCTTCAAATTTGACATTTGTCATCTAGAGTTTAACAAACTTAAAAATACTAAATATGCAATTCTACATGAGCTTTTGGTTTAAATTCAAAAGTTTTTTTTAATTCCGGGGAAAAAGCTATATCTTAATCTCCATGATAATATTTTCACCTCATATGTGCTTTTTGGTTTTCTAGTGACATCCGTCATTTACATTTACCCCATAATATATACTCGTATATCTTCAAATGTTCTATTGTGCGAGTGTCTTTAAATTTATAGCACATTTTCATACGGGAGCAGTAAACAAAAAAACATCGCATTGGGAGCTTAAATACTTTCTGAAAGTAATGGCACATAGCTTTAGGAAATTTATGTACAGATTTAGGGCGTTTTAAGTTTAAAATGCCCCATAAAACGGTAAGGTTCTGGATAAATTTTCCATAAACATAAAATTATATCTCTCGATTTCCCTCATGCACAGTCATAATTTTTATTGCCCGAATGGAGAAATATTTTATTATTTTGAGAATTATTGTTAAAATAATGCCCGCGTGTTATGTAAAATGTAATAAAATGAAGTAACATATTGCTTATTTAATAATGTTGAGTAAGCTCTTTAAATCCTGAAATGGCTTATTAAAATTATATTGCTTAGCTGAACCTAAAAAATATCTACACAGGAAAAAGCGATGTGAATTTTTATGACGTGTACTTAATTAGGAACATGCGGAAAAATACGCCTTCCGTAACATATACTCGTATTTAATGATTTTTGAAATTCTGCGGGCAATTCATGTACGCTTATTTACTTACTTAACGCCGAAATTTTTCTACTGTTACATGTAAGGCTGAAGGAGCTGAGTTTTTTCTGTCCTGTGCTCTCTTATTTCACTTCACGTTAGACCCTTCCTCTTGATCTACCTATCCCGTATCTTCTAGGCACTTGAGTTTCAAACATTATTCTAGTAAATTTATCATTTGGCATTCGGCATACATGACCAAATTATCTCAACTGTCTCAATATGATTTTTTCGTTAATGGGTTCTAATTGCAGATTTCGTCCGTATGTCTCATTTCTGATTCTATTTATTTTGCTTTTGTTTTATATTCTTCTCAAAATCTCGTTCCCGTTGCATTTATGCGTGATTTTTGTTTTTTTGATAAGGTTCATACTTCCTTACTGTACATAAGTGTTGTTTCACCACTCTTTTCACAATTTCAATTTTTTTTCCCGTGTATCTCTTTCCTTAGAATTGTTATTATTATTGCATTAAATATGCTTCCAATTCTTCCTGTTCTTTAATTTATTTTCTTTTTCCCATTCTCTTCTATATATACACACAGGTACCTGAAGACGTCTACTTGCTTAACTTGCTTCCCATTCAGCTTTATTTCATGTGTTTCCTTTCTCCTCGAAATTATTCGTTCTAAATAAATATATATATATATATATATATATATATATATATATATATATAAATATATATATATATATATATATATATATATATATATATATATATGTATATATATATATATATATATATATATATATATATATATATATATATATATATATATATATATATATATATATATATATATATATCATTCGCCACTGTGTCTTACCCACTATTTTTCAACCGTAAAATATGTTTATAGGACACAGATGCGAGATGATGGTTTGTATCGAATTCAATGACTTGATGAGTTCCACAATAGGACGAAACAGTGCTGTCGTCATTTTTCGGACCAGGAGTTTAGCCGTGATCTTGGAATTCTCCGTACTTATTAACTTGAGAGTAATATCTATCAACAGTCTTTGTCCGCCGAGAATTTTCTATTTTATTATATATATATATATATATATATATATATATATATATATATATATATATATATATATATATATATATATATATATATATATATATATATATATATATATCGTCATTTTTCGGACCAGGAGTTTAGCCATGATCTTGGAATTCTCCGCACCTATTAACTTGAGAGTAATATCTATCAACAGTCTTTGTCCGCCGAGAATTTTCTATTTTATTATATATATATATATATATATATATATATATATATATATATATATATATATATATATATATATATATATATAAATATATATATATATATATATATATATATATATATATATATATATATATATATATATATATATTATAACAAATAGTGTTATAATCGGTCTGTCTCATCGTGCTCCCTAACGTCTCCAGAATTCCGACTAAAAATATTGCAAAAAGTAAAAAGACACTAATATATAATCATTTCAATGAAAAGACTATTAATAACAAGAAACATAGAACATAAAGAGCAAAAATATGTAGCATTACCTTACATTAGTGAACTGTCAGAAAAAATAAAATACATTTTAAAAAAGCATGATGTTATCGTATGCCACAGGTCACATAATAAATTAAATATACTGTTTACAAATTTAAAAAGTAAAACTCTCTCATGAATAAATCAAATGTAATATATTCGATACCTTGCACAAATTGTCCTAAAAAATGTATAGGCATGACGAGGCAATTGCTAAAGAACAAATTGAATGGCCATAAATATACGAAAAAAGCTTTAACAGCGTTAAACAAACACAGACAGGACGAAAAACATACTTTTGATTATAACAGTAGCATAATAAAAAACAAAGATTTGAATTACCAAAAATTACAGATAAATGAAATGATTGAAATTAAAAAAGATAAAAACATTGTTAACGACAGAACAGATATAGGAAATTTGAGCCACATTTAACAAGCCTAATTTATACAAAAATATTAAGTATTCGATCCTGTCAAATAAGAATCAAAAATTGAATATTCTCTTAAACATAAAAGTAAACGTATACCATATTTTGTTTTTTTTATGCATTGTAAAATATAAAAATAGACGAAGTAAAGATTGAATTAAATTATTAATAAAATAACAAAATGTCAAGGTATGTACCGGTAAAATTAAATATTTTTTAAAAATTATAAATACTGTTTTAAAGTGTTTTGTTTTGTTTTTTAAAATTGTAGATATGTTTCTTGTGTGTATGTTTTAATTATATAATAATATTTTAAGGAAAGAAAATAAAACAAAAATTTTGAAAATGCCTTAAATAAAGGGCGAAACCTAAACCCAAGAAAAGCCAATATATGTATATATATATATATATATATATATATATATATATATATATATATATATATATATATATATATATATATATATATATATATATATAGAAATACTGCCCCTAGGGGAGCTCTGGGTATTCCTTGTACCATGGCCAGTTTTAGACTCATCTGTAAACAAAACCAGGTTTTCTGGCTAACTTAGTGTTTAACCAGAGATCATGCAATCCAGTTACTCTGGATAGTATAGGACCTCTCAAAGTTATCAGCTCTTGGTATGGTATCACTGCTCATCTTCAACAATGAGTTCGCGACCATGCTTTTGTGTGTCCGAGGGCAGGTCAAATCCACAAGACCTTGTCTTCTTTCAGCCTATGTGCCCCTACTCTCGGCTTAGCATTGATAATTATATCAAGTTAGGAGGATTATTAGGGTTTCCATGGGTTGCTTTCTCTGGCTCCCATGATGCACACGCAGAGTAGTTTCTGGAGTTCAGAAAATTCCAAATTGATCCGCATTTGAGTGGCGTTTGTTCACCAAACAAATGAGTCAAATGTTATTATGGGTCTTACTACTGCTCTGTACATGCAGGGTACAATGTGTTCTTTAATTTAATTTTGTACGTTATACTTTATACTGCCATGATGGCCATTTTACCTTTGGTTATAATTTTCTGCAAGTATGAGTTCCAGGTAAGCTTTGCGTCCAATATTAAACCCAGGTACCTAACCTGGCTCAATTGCAGTATGTTAAAGAAAGTTGATAGTTTTAACTCGTCAAGCTTCGTTTTTTAGTGAAGAATATGAGTGTTTTCCATTACTTTCCCTAAGGAGTTCTTTAATGCATCATTCCTCCACTATTGTCAAAGCATCCCGCATGAGTTCCGTTAGTGTTTAACTGTGCTTCCCTACAATGATTTCTACTAAATCGTCATCATACCCCTGGTATAATAAACAAATATTTTTTAAATGAAAACATTACATATATTTAAAGACAAAACTTGTCTTAAATATAAATCGACCATTGTCTCGCGTCTACCAGGCAAATTGAAATAAAAAATGTGTTTTTTAATTGAAGAACTAGCCAAGCAAATATTTGAATTATGGGTAAATGTCGAAATTAGGGAAACTAGCTAAACCTCGTGTGAAATTCTATTGTTAGATCTATCGAAAATATTTCCTTAATATTACATGCTAAATTTAAGAATAATTTGTGTTTTTCTATTTCTTTTAACAAATAAATATGTCCCCTTGAATCCGTTTTTTACGTATAGTGTAACATCAAAGTTATACCAGCGTTTTTACTTACTTCAATTTTGTCGAAAACGCTTTTGAAAATCCGCTAGACCAATACAAATCTACAAAGAATTCAAAAAAGCAAACTTTTTCGTTATCCCATATCTTTTTCACCTCAAACAGATCTGTTTATCACGTAATATTTCTTTCTGGTTCCCCTTTCTGGTCTTTCCTTTGAAGTCGATTTTCAACTTTATGTCTTTCAGGCATATTCTTCACATACGTCGTTATATTTTGGAGTTTTAGCGCACATAATTTTGTTGAAACTAACTGCATGGTTTATAATATAATAATGAATTTTTGTCGTTTTGCATATATACGATGTTACGAATGTTTCCTTGAAAATTATATTTTTGATAATTATGACTCCTATAGTGACTTTTAAACGATCGCTTCACTAAAAAAATTAGCTTCAGATCAGTCGTATTTAAAGAATTTTTTAAAGTAGGATATTAAGTATGCACCTTACAGCCAAAATGTGTGATATTTTTGGCAAATATTAGTGTTATATCTGCTTCAAAGTTTATAATGCCAAATTGAAAAATAAAAAGACAATAACACCAACTCTTGGAATGTTCTGGAAACACGTCCCTTCGCGTATGAAACTAGAAGCTTTAAGTTTTCTCAGAAAGTCGGTTGCTTTGGAGATGATTTTCAACATAGCCAGGTTTATTTAAACGTATCATTCATTACTGGCGATGGGAAGTAGTTATACGAGTTTTACATATAGATATCACAACAATCAATGGAAAAAGCTCGTAAGCAAGACAATAATCATAGTACTCCTAATAATTACTGTTCTTTTTGATTATTAATGCGTGGTTCATCTAGATTTTTTCCTGGAGGGCTAATGATTAATAGGGGTTATTTAATTAGTGCTTTCGCGATGAACCACCAGCTCACATTTCTCTCGAAGTGTGTTCAACAGCTTTTTGTTGGAGCTTATATTTAAGCTTATGATCTCTACTTTTTCTTTAAGAATAATTTTTTGTGAGAAAACAATATGGTACCTAAAAGTAGGGACCTTCGAAAAAAATATATTTTTAGTTTTCGAGCTAATAATATATGCCAAAGAAATTCCTTTCAGGCCAAAATTGTAAACATTGGAACCTGTTCTCATTATACATAGAGACTGTTTTTAAAATTAAACATGGTGCGGTAATAAGTTGAAAATACTTTCGAACTAAAGTTTTGGTACAATCAAGATGTGCTCTCTTTTATACAGGGCGCCTCTAAAAGGTCTGTACGCTTACGTAAATTCTTGATTCTAAAGTATGATGTAGCCCTAGTTTTTTAGAGTGTCTTAGGATGAGAAATCAAGATTTACTAATAGTTTCGATGCACACTGCAGAGGGAGCCACCAGTAACTCAAATGTGAACTTAGCTAGAAAAGTCCCTTTTAGTGCTCAAGAAGTTAGATGATTTTGAGTTACGTAAGAGTGGTCTTGCGTAACTTAAACATCAAGTGTGAACTTAGCTAGAAAAATACCTCATAGTGCTCAAGAAGTTAGGTGATTTTGAGTTACGTGAGAATGGTCTCGCCTAACTTAAGCATCAAGAGTGGACTTAGCCAGAAAAGTCCCTCTTAGTGCTCAAGAAGTTAGATGATTTTGAGTTACGTAAGAGTGGTTTTGCTTATCTTAAGCATTAAATCAAACCAAATTAAATCAAATATCTCTTTATTCAATAAAAAGTTTTTTGGTTCTAATGAAAAACCAAAAACTTGAATGAATGACGTCAAAGTTAAAATACAATAAAATAGCTAAGTAAAAACACTAAATCTAAACATTTATATACATATTAAATGAAGTAACATTCACATAACATCCTATTGTCAGATATGACACTTAAAATTCATTTAAAAAAATACAAAGAACTCATTCTGCCTATATGGTTCAATATAAACCAATAAATCAAAAACCGTTTTCTTAAAACGTTTAAAATCCTCATTCAACTTTACCCCGATTGGCAGAGCATTAAAAAAATTAATTGCTAAGAAACCAGGCCCTTTTTTTGCCACACTAAGTCGATACTGTGGGACATTATATCCTATATATCTCGTGGCAAACCAGTGTTTAACTTTATGCCTCTTAAACCTGTCCTTGTTTTTAAAGAGAAACAGTAGGCATTCGTAAATAAAAATTGCTGGTAAAGTTAAGATACCCAAGGTTTTTAATTTTCCCCTGCAGGAATCCAAGTAACCAATGCCAAAAAGTATACGAACTGCCCATGACTTTTAAAATCCCTTTCTGATGCACTGCTCCCACCCCAAAATATCACTTTTTAAGTTTTCCTTGGTCAAATATTTTTCCATTACTCGTAAGGAGCATGAAGCTGTGTTTACCTTATTGCATACCCCTGATACATGTTTTATCTAATCCAGAGTACGATTAATATGGATTCCAAGGAATTTTGTATCTTCCTCTAGTGTGATGCTCTCAGTCCCCAACTCAACTGACTCAAGAAGAGTCTGATTGTTTTGCTTTGTTGAAAAATAAATGTGATGAGTCTTTTCAGTGTTCAGTATTAATTTATTCTCTCTAAACTATTTTTTAGCCTTGATAATATGTTCATCAGTAATTTTCATGAGATCTGCCAATGAGATGCCGATGGTTAAGATCTTTGTATCATCAGCGGAGTTTACAAGATAACACCTTTCACCCATAACTGTAGATGCCAGATCACTAAAATAAAAAATAAATAGTAGTGGACCCATAATGCTTTCCTGCGGGATGCCTATGGTTAAAAAGTCAACATCTAAAAAATACTGAGCCCCATCACACTCCACTACAACTTTCTGACTTCTATTTTCTAGATATGAACGAATCCAATCAAGAGCAGGTCCCCTTACACCATATTTCTCAAGTTAAAGAAGAATCTTATGGTTTAAACTGTTAAATGCTTTCGATAAGTCCAAAAATGTCCCAAACGATAAGTGCTTGCTCTTAAAGCTTTCCATAATTTTCTCAATAAAATCATATACCGCTGTGCTCACAGATCTACCATTGAAGTAACCATGTTGTGTTGGGTTTGGTAAGTTTTTTGAATTAAAAAATTTGAGTAGTCTGGAACACATAGCAGTTTCAAAAACTTTTGAGAAGGATGGTAATAGGCTTATGGGTCTATAATTATGGAAATCTCCCTTTTTAAATAGAGGTTTAACCAATGCCATTTTTAAATTGTCTGGAAAAATGCCATGTCTAAAAGAATTATTGATTATATAGCTCAAAGGTTCGACTACATTTTTTATTAAATTATTTGAAATCTCGTCAAATCCACAGCTTTTTTTATTTTTCAAAGATTTTATAATTTTAAAAACTTACCTTGTTGTTGTTGTTAAGTGTAGACTTAGTAACGTCCCTAAAGAAGTTAGTTTATTTTCAGTTACGTAAGAGTGGTCTCGCTAACTTAAGCTCAAGAAGTTAGGTTAGGGAAGTTAGGTTAGGGAGCAGTCTTTTTGTGTTCCAGTTTATTAGTGATTTGTTTGTTCTAAAGATACGATATAACTGCCTTTGAAGGTGTCAGAGCATTTTGCTCTCAGTTCAGATTAGTAATTGTTGCAGGTTAAAAGTCAGGAATTGGTAAATTACTTTTTCAGTCTTTCCTATCTTTTAAGATTATATAATAATTTGAAATTTATTAAAATTTTAATTTTTTCGATTACCTATATATTATAGAATTATGCGTCATCACATTTTATACCTGATTGTTCTTCATTCCTGCCTACCAGATCTTATTGATTTAAGAGTGTGTAAAAATATAAAAATCCTGTAGTGCGAAAACTACCTTTTATCGTCTTCTAAAAGCAATACATTCAACATCCTTATTTAGAAACTCTAATAAATGGTGAAAGGGCACTTGAAACAGGGCCTTCCTGAAAGTAATCGGACTCGACCGCACCGATTCACCCCATAGAAACCATCTTAATATCGTCCCTTTTACCTGGTAATGTTTTATATTATATCAGGTTTAAAAATCAAACGGGTTGAGCATGCTGAATATACTTCACATTCTATTCACCGAAAAATGCAGATTAAATGTTTGTAAACCCTATGACTGTGACAAAGTCAAAAATTCTTTGACCATTGTCCAACATGAAATCCATTCAGTATACACTTTGTAATCAGTGCTATAGTAACCTTTGATGTTGTTTTTGTCTGTATGCTATAAAGCTATCGTGTTGGTATTGTTCTTTTGTATTTAATCACGATACAGTAAATTTAGGTTGATTAAAAGATGCCTTTGAAAGTGGACTCATTATATGTTTTATTATGGATGATTCGATTACATATGATATTAAATTTCTAATTTATGGGAGCTTATTATAATTATCTTGCAAATTATATTTTATTATAAAGTTTTGGAAAAAAATGATGCAAATATAGTGATTTACAATATAAAAATAATTTAAATATAGATAATTGTGCATCATTCCTGCGAAATATATTTTTTAAAATAAAACTTTTATAAAAAAAATTGAACCGACATCTAAAAATGAGCTACAAAGTGAAAAATTTTTATATGAATTTCAAATTTTTGAAGTCGGCGCCAAACTAATACCTGACAAAATGTGATTCGCATAAACAGATTAAAAATGCTCTATTTGTAATTGCTTTCTTACCATAATTTGTATATATTAGTAGTTATTTATGTCATTTAGAAATAATTTGGAGCCGACTTCAAGAATTTCAATTTCATATAAAAATTTATAGTTATTTTTCATTTTTTAGCGCACTTTTAAAAGTCGGTTCAATTTTTTTTATAAAAATTTTATTTTTCCATAAATTATTTGAACTAAGTACTAATCGACATTAGTGCGCCTCGGAATGATTCCAAGGGGGCAAAAGTACCCATTTTATCCAAAGTTGTAAATCACCCTAAAATGAACAACTGAATATTCTTTGATTCTTAGAGTTTTCCAAATACCAGAGAAATTTGTGTTAAACAAATATTTAGTCTGTCATAGTAAATCCACTCTCCTAAATTTCAAATTAATTTTAGATTGGTAATATAGACCCCAAAACCTTCAAATATCGATATTTAAAAAACTTGAAACGTAGATTTCTTAGCCCGATATATATGTTATACTGCATATTGAGATTGGATACGCCCCAAGAATCCCGCAATATTAATTTTAGACAAAACTGCAAAATGTAAAATTTTCAGTTTCTCATATTGTATCTTATCAACCTAATCCTTGTAAAAAATTAACTTTATATTCATAAGACACGACCCCAAAACTTCATATTCGTAATACACCACTTCCAATCCCCTAATTCCAAATCTGAAAAAATGCGAATAAGGTGAAATTTTCAACCCAGCATATTGGATCTGCCACATTGAATTTCACAAAAATAATTTTAACGTCCTAATCTAATCTAAATCTAAATCTTTCAAAGCGCCCTGGTACAAGTGTTGGATGAAATTCGGAAATTTAAAATTTCTAGACAGTCGTATTGTATCTGAAATATTAGATTTTCTTAAAATAATTTTATATTCGCTATTTACATCTAAACAAACGATTCAGTCCCACTTTTAAATAAAATCGAAAATGTAAAATTTTTAGTTCGCTATATTGGATTCGTCATATGGAATCCTGAAAAAATACTTTTTAATTCATAATTTACACCCTCAAGAACCCCTCATATCAGTTTTGGAGAAAATCGAAAAATGTAAAATTTTTAGGACGCCATATTGAATTAAACACATTGTTTTTCAAAAAATATTTTAAATTCGTAATTAACACTAACAAAAATCCCCCATTAGAGAGATTTAGAATCTTTGATCCGCCATCTTGGATCCGCCATATTTTTTAAAAATAATTTCAGATTCGTAATATGCGATTCCAAAAACTTCCCCATATCAATTTTGAAAAAAATCGGATAAAATTAACTTTTTCGTCCGGCATGGATCCGCTATATTGAATTTTTTAAAAGTAATTTTAGATTCGTTATGTGCAACCCGAAAACTCTTCTGTACCAATTTTGAAGAAAATCGGACAAAATTGATTTTTTCGTCCGCCATATTGGATCCGCCATATTGAATTTTTTTAAAGTAATTTTAGATTCGTTATGTGTGACCCTGAATACTTCCCTTTACTAATTTTGGTAAAAATCGGACAAAATCGACTTTTTGGGCCGCCATATTGAATTTTTTAAAAATATTTTGGATTCGTTATGTGCGATCCCAAAAACTCCCCTACTTTGGAGAAAATCGGACAAAATTAAATTTTTTGGTCCGCCATATTGGATCCACCATATTGAATTTTGTAAAAATAATTTCAGATTCATTGTGTACGACCCTGAAAATTTCCCCATACCAATTTTGGAGAAAATCGTCACCTTGGATTTTACTGCATCAATTTTGTCAAAAAAATATTGGACCACCGCACTAACGAGCATTTGGCCTCAAAAACCGGACAAAATTTATAACGTCGTTATTTTTGACTCTAGACGTTTCAAAATCAGTATCCTGGGATTTTTGAGGGCGCTTAGTTGATTTCTGGCATTATTTTACTAATCGGGTAAAGGGGGGCTGACTTAGGGTGGGGAGGGGGAGGGGAGTAATATTAAAAAAACGTAATGGTTATCGTTTTATATGTTTTTAGGTGCTCCAATTTCATTTCTGGCATTACTTTACCAATCGGGTGAAGGAGCTCTGACTTAGGGTCGGGAGGGAGAGGGGCGTAATATTAAAAAAACGTAATGGGTATCGTTTTATATGCTGACTTAGGATAATTGCACGTTTTCCCATAAAAAATCTATCTCAAGATAAAAACAATGTCTCTTTACTGTGTGATCAAGTAGATCCTGAAGCACAACTTCAACACTCGTCTTCGTAATTCGGATTGACTCTGGTTTTGGATAACAGAGTTTCTTTGCTTCTCTAATTAGAGTATACTAAGGAAATATACCCTTATTGGAATCGTATAACAACTCCCACTGCCTCCTTGTAAAGTCATCTTCAACAAAGATTTGCAAAGCTTGTTCAGGTGTGTAATTTTTTACTTTCGGTTTCTAAGCAGTATTTATTACCTTCCTGTAAAGTTTGGCTCTTGTTGGTGTTGAAGTTGCATTTGTTATAAGTTTAGAGGCCGCGGCATTTCCAGACATTCGTTGACGTACGCTGGCTGCATAGGTAAGCTCCTCAATAGGTACCTGTTCGCGGAGTTCTTTAGTATTTCGTCGTTTACTACGATCATGTAATTCTTGGAAATGCTTCCTTGGGCGTCCCGTAGAATTCGTGGCCCAGGTATGTACTGGTATTGATGTATTAAGCCATTTCCCGTTTTTTTTTTCAAAAATCTTTCTTCAATATAGTTAGATGATATCCATCTTTTCTTCAAATCACTATTAAAATGTTTTAAATCGTGACTTAAGGTATGGTACTCGTTTTGGAGACATTTCATCATTTCGCAAAGCTTATGTTCCATAAATGATACCTTATCTTCAAGTGTGTTGGATGTGCTTTGTTTAAAAAGCATGTATATCGTGTTACGATATACCTTAATAATATTTGATGTAAAATTTGTACCTATAGGGAAAAAAAATATGTATGTAAGTAAAAAATAACCATTATTGCAAAAAAACCCGTGGAACTCAAAGCAATTTTTTGAAGAGGTGGAAACATGTGGAAAATGTTTTGACTGTTATGATATGGCTAATGTCTATAGTTTATTATAAAAAAATAATTATAGCCCGACCTAGCTCGGAACATTTTCAAAAACACTAATTAGTTAAAAAGAAAAACAAAAAATTAGAAAATTTTTTTGCATATTGTTTTAGGTCCATAAGAATACTAAACAGTCATTATATTTTTAAATAATATATATTAAAATTAAATACATACCTTGTTCTTCAGATTACATCACAACAATTTTTTTTTAATATTCCCTTTACAAAATACCAAACACCAAACACAAGTCTAAAAAAATCTGTCAAGAACGAATGCGTGCGTATTGAACGAAGCTTAGATTGCAATTAAATGACGGAGAGGGGTCACTTTATCATAATTTTATGATAGTACGGTTACTCAGGTATATATAAAAAATAATTTCGATGATTACTTGTATAGTTTGCGTATCTCCTTTTTGTCCGGTTTTTGAGGCCAAATGCTCGTTAGTGCACCGCAACAATTTCCTGAACATAACGTAAAAAAATTCTTTCAAATCGGAGCAGCCGTTCCGGAATAATCGGTGTACATACATAAAAAAAAATACATGGTCGATGAATTGAGAACCTCCTTCTTTTAGAAGTCGGTTAATAAACAAAATCCTGCAAATATTTTTTTAAATAAGCCTTTCAGTCGAAATTTAACGGTTTTTATTTGGTAAAAATCGTATTATTCGGCAGCATAAATCAGTAAACTAAAACAAAAGGGCATTATTTTTAATGCACAAAGAAAGCCCCGATTAAAAATAACTTTCCCCTTTTTTGTGACCCATATAACAGAGCTTTTAAAATATTTTTGTTTGCCGAATCGTAAATCCGCCGAAACTGGCTATGTTTTATATTTATTAAAAACTGTTTTCCATTTTTATCCAGGGGCGTTCCATGAGACTATGGTTAGATGTATGAAAACGGTCAAATATATAGAAAACCGTTAAACACATTTTATTGATTTATTTTTTGGATTTTTCTGATAGCGAAGTTTATTTTAAGAATTCGTAGTGATTATATGGCGGTCAGCATACGTCTCTAGTTGGGTAAGCTGTGGATATAAGGATGAAATTCTCGTCGCCTTCAACAGGGTCGTTTACCCCATCCAAGGGGATCAATAAACGGCATGTATGAGATTTGTTATATATGTAATTCTCCTTTCAGGCAGAGAATATGAAAAATATATGTACAAACAGTTTATTTCCTGCAAATATCGCTCTGGTCCTCTCTCCATACGCATTTCGATCACCTCATGATCTCGTCAGTGGAGCTGTATCAGACCGAGAGCAACATTAGCAGGAAATAACTGATATATGAACCATAAATTTCAAGGTATATCGGCAGGATATTACACCTGTCGTCTACCAACTTCGATGTCAGACTGAAAAATATAGCCAGGTGTAATATCCTGCCGACATACCTTGAAATTTATGGTTCATATATCAGTTATTTCCTGCTAATGTTGCTCTCGGTCCGATACAGCTCCACTGACGAGATCATGAGGTGATCGAAACGCGCATGGAGAGAGGACCAGAGCGATATTTGCAGGAAATAAACTGTTTGTACAGGGTGAGTCAACGATTGGATGAAGTAGGTTTATGCCTTTTCGGTGAAATTAACAAAGAAACTATATTTATTGTTTGATACAGTTTATTTTTACGCAGATTTTAAAAATATTTAGGACTCTACAGGGTGAGCCAAAAAACTAGGACAGCATAAAGTTGTATTTTTTTAAATAGAACACCCTATATACGAATCGTATTTTCGATTTAGCTTATAATTTTAAATCTTTTTTATTAAGGGTTTACTATAACAAAACTTTATAGTTTCTGAGATAATTAAGTTTAAAGAAAAAAGTCACATTTTCAAGCATCAATTCAATCCTAAATAAGGTTTTCAATTTTGTGACAAATATATTCAAATTTGGAATTTAGCAACGCCAAGGACAAGTTAACATAATTTTTACCTAATATTTGCAATAAAAGCTGAACACATCGGCTCAAATTTGAACAAGTTTAAATGAATAAATATCTTTTTTTTTAAATGGTACACCCTGTATATTTTCATGTTATTTAATAGAGTAATAAAAACCCTAAAAGTTTTGTTCAATATATCCTATACCTATTTATAATAGTTTTTGAGATACTTCAGTTTTTCTTATTTTCCATACTTTTTTACAGAAATAGTCTTCATTATCATAGTAGCCATGGCAAAAACAATGTAAAAGAACATTTTTCTGTGTGTCAAATTTATAACCGCAATCACTTCTTTTGCTTTTTATGTAGTGTAGTTTGGTTTTTTTTGCACTCATGTTATATTGTAAAATGAATTTTCCAAAAAATGAGTTAATAGATATGATTTAAACAATAGGAGAGGCTCAAAAAAATTGTCTTCTTGCTCAAAGAATTTACAAAATGAAGTATCCTGATCGACGCCAGCCTAATACCCATACTTTTCAAAACTTAATGCAAAGATTTGATTCTTCTGGTACTGTTGATTATCCAAAACGTAAATTGGTCAACAAACCAGTAACTAATGAAGAAAAAGAACTACAAGTATTGTTAAATGTTCAGGAAAATCCTTATATTGGTAGCCGTCAGTTAGCAGCATTATGTGAAACATCACAATCCACCGCTAATCGTACTACCAAGAAATATAGGTATCATCCATATCACATGGAATTACACCAAGAATTGCATGGACAGGATTTTGAAAGTCGTGTAAACTTTTGTCGTACAATAAATGCGGAGATTCAATTAAATCCAAATTTACTATGCAAGGTAATGTTTAGTGATGAAGCTACTTTTAGAAGTAACGGTGCCGTAAATAGACGCAACATGCATTATTATGCCACAGAAAACCCATTTTGGATTAGAGAGGTGCAACATCAAAACCACTGGTCATTAAATGTTTGGTGTGGTATTCATCATAATCGAATTATTGGACCCCACTTTTTTAATGAACCACTAAATGGCCATAGTTACCTGAACTTTCTACAAGAAGAACTACCCCAACTGCTTCAAGGTCTCGATAGGGATGAGCTCGACAGTATGTGGTTCCAGCACGATGGTGCGCCTCCGCATTACCATCGTGAAGTTCGTGCGTTTTTGGACCAACGATATCCGCAAAAATGGATTGGACGTGGGGGTTTCATTGAGTGGCCACCAAGGTCTTGCGACATCACCCCATTAGATTTCTTCCTATGGGGTTATATTAAAAATAAGGTGTACACCAACAACAGTGGAAGATATGCGAAACAGGATTAGGGATACCTGTAGAACAATAACGCCACTAATTTTGTCCAGGGTCCGAGAAAATCTGCAAAAAAGACTAAATTTGTGCATTGCACAAGATGGTCGTTTATTCGAACACTTATTAAAAAGAAATAATTAATCTCAGTATTTAATAGGTAATTTTTTTGTTTCAATTTAGTATAAAAGTAAATATGTATTTGCCTTGTCGTTATTGTTGTGTTAATTTTTTCACATTATGTTTAATTAAACTATTGCCGTTGTAATATAACGAATAATGTATTTCATCATATTTAACCGCATTCTGTTTGTTTCTGTAGTTTCTTTTTATTATTTTACATGACTACTATGATAATGAAGACTATTTCTGTAAAAAAGTATGGAAAATAAGAAAAACTGAAATATCTCAAAAACTATTATAAATAGGTATAGGATATATTGAACAAAACTTTTAGGGTTTTTATTACTCTATTAAATAACATGAAAATATACAGGGTGTACCATTTAAAAAAAAATATATTTATTCATTTAAACCTGTTCAAATTTGAGCCGATCTGTTCAACACCCTGTAGCTTTTATTGCAAATATTAGGTAAAAATTATGTTAACTTGTCCTTGGCCTTGCTAAATTCCAAATTTGAATATATTTGTCACAAAATTGAAAAAGTTATTTAGGATTGAATTGATGCTGGAAAATGTGACTTTTTTTCTTTAAACTTAATTATCTCAGAAACTATAAAGTTTTGTTATAGTAAATCCTTAATAAAAAAGATTTAAAATTATAAGCTAAATCGAAAATACGATTCGTATATAGGGTGTTCTATTTAAAAAAATACAACTTTATGCTGTCCTAGTTTTTTGGCTCACCCTGTAGAGTCCTAAATATTTTTAAAATCTGCGTAAAAATAAACTGTATCAAACAATAAATATAGTTTCATTGTTAATTTCACCGAAAAGGCACAAACCTACTTCATCCAATCGTTGACTCACCCTGTACATATATCTTTCATATTCTCTGCCTGAAAGGAGAATTACATATATAACAAACTATTTAAATACGGCAGAAAGATTCCTTTATTTCTTACTGAAATTTTGATTGTTTAAAAATGTATGAGATTGTTAGTATGACTAGAGAAAAAGATAACGCTCATTCAACTCCACTAGAAGGGATGATCGTAAAATGCCTTGAAAGCAGATACATTTTTGAAAACTCCAAATGTGTTAGCGTCAAGGAACTTGGAGGGGGTAAGGCTACACGAATAGACCAAAAGTCTAAAAAATTATACGGACATGTAAATATTAATATCATAAATGGTCTCGGAGAACACAGAAATTTCGTTATAAATTTCATATTAAGAGGCTTGACAAAGGGTATTTTTAAATATTCTTTTATGTTAAATATTTTTATACAATCTGGTAAAGTAAAAGTTGCTTTGAAGAATTTCGGAATGAAAAAATAGCTCAGTTATTCAAACTAGTTTAGACTCTGAATATTTAACGTCAGAGAATAGTTTGTGATACATACATTATCTTACAATTGACCCTAGCACACTGAGAAGTTAGATTTTCAGTGAGTATCTCTAGCTAAAGTGAGAGCCCAATAGGAGACTAAAGAGACCAGAAAATTGAAAAAATATTTCGTTTTCTGTTGCTGACGTGGATTTTTTTTCTATTGCGTTTTTCAAACTTGTGGACAAGATATTTCAAGATATACTTAATCGATTTTGATACAATTTAAACCACATATTTTTTATAATATTGTACAGAATGTTACTTAAGATTATTTTGATTACATGCCTGAATAGTTTTTTATAAATTTTTAAAATACAAAATTTCGAAAAAAATAAGATTTTTTTGAAATAGCTGTAATTTCTATAAAAATAAAACTCCAATGATACATTAAAGTTATTGCCTTTTTAAATAACAAAATTTCTTTTTTTTTTAATATTTCGGACGTTGCCTGAGAGAGAAAAAAATTTCACCATCACCAAGAACTCTCAAGATAACTAGGGTCTTATTTGATGACTCAATCTGCGTCATTTTAAAAATTTGGATTTGGATCCTGGTCAAATTCGTTGAAAATTCAGTATGTTATAGGTCTAGATGTCCTGATCAAAAGTTTCTATGGGCACAAAATCCAAAAGTTAATAGTTTTCGAGATACACAGGGATGAGTTGCGCCCGCACCAACCAAATGGAAATTGGATCCCGGTCAAATTCGTAAAAAATTCAGCATGTTGTAGGCCTAGATGTCCTGATCAAAAGTTTCTATGGGCACAAAGTTCAAAAGTTAATAGAGATACAGAGGGATGAGTTGCGCCCGATCCACCATTTACATAGGCAAGGCGTAAGGATCAATTTTCTCTATCTATCTTTTTCTCACTCTCTCTATCTTGTGAACTTGTTTGGCTAACGTAAGCGAATGTAAATGTACATATTCTATATATATATATATATACAGGGTGTCCAAGATAAGGATCCTAAGCATGGGGATCTCAGTACCTATTGGAGTTACAGCTTAGGTTAAATTAGAAAAAAGTTGCGTACTTTGAAGCGTATTTACATGCCGTTGAGAAACTTTAAAAATTTTCATGGCCAGCTGAGATATTGGGGAAAAACGAAAATTTGATGAAATAGATTTTATTTTTTTGTGACTTTATTTTAAAAGATATTAAAAAACTAATAAAATTTTTTCATTAGCAGTTTTTAGGTACTACGTGATGGAGTTTTTAAATTTTATATCCGACGTTTCGTTTTCGAGAAACCATCATCAACTTTATTTTTTTATAAGGGCCAAAAAAAAAGTATACCCTGTATCTGATTCCCTTTTTTATTACAAATTCAACGATGTATCACATGTCACATTTTTTTTGTTAGATAAAAGAATAAATGCGATTTTTCTATTTTTTTAAACATATTTTTAAGTAGGCTTTGCAAACAAATAATGCTTTGACACTTTGACGTAAATATCTGTTATGAGTTATTGATCTCACATATTAGTTAATATCTATTTACAGAGCAATGAAGCTGAATGGAGCATAGTACTACTTAGAAACAAGAAAATTTAATCTACCATAAATTTAACCATAAGATAATCATTATTTTAATGATATACAAAGAATGATAAATTATTTAAAAATAACTAAAACAACAAATAAATTAACAATTTTTTTTATTCAATTTAAAGCAGGTGTTCAAACAGATTTCCGTTATTTTCCAGACATAAATATGATCTTCTTATGGTAGAATTTAAAACATCACGCAACATGTCAGGTGTAATACTGTTGAATGCATTAGTTACACATTCTCGTAACTGCTGCTCAGTCTCAAAAGAATGATGGTATATTTGGCTTTTAAGAAACCCGCAAAGAAAGAAGTCCATAGGGGTTAAGTCCGGAGATCGCGCTGGCCAAGGCACTTCACTGGAGGTTCCAATCCACTTTCCAGGAAATCGCTGCGTAAGATACTCGCGAACCTGCCTAGAATTATGTGCAGGAGCACCGTCTTGTTGAAACCAACAGGTATTAACCTGTGCCAGAGGTAAATCCTCCAAGCAGTCTTCTAAATTATTTTGTAATAATTGAAGGTATCGTTCTCCAGTTAACGAACTATGGTAGATAAATGGACCTAGTATTTTGGTACCGAAAATTCCACACCACAAATTAAACCCAAAACGCTCCTGATGTCTTGAAATTTTTTGAACACGCGGATTCTGTTGCGCCCAGTAATGAGTATTCCGGCGGTTAAAGACACCATTATTAGTGACTAGACTTTCGTCAGACCATATTATTTTTGCAGGGAAATTGATATCATCTTCACATGCGCGTGTATACCACTCACAGAAATGCCGGCGTCGTTCAAGATCCCTTGGTTTAAGTGCTTGGCAAATCCTAAATTTATAGGGGTGATATCTATTTTTACGCAAAATAAATTGAGCAGTGGATTTGGCTACTCCTATATTTTTTTCAATTTGCCTGCAAGAGATGTCAGGGTTCTCAACAACTGCTTGTAATACGTTATTTTGGGTTTCTTCGGAAGAATCCTTTTTTCGGGATGAAACTGGCTTTTTAAATGATCCATATTGTTTTAAATTTCGCGCCAACTGTAAGAAAATGGACTTACATGGTTGCTTTCTATCTGGAAATTTATTTAGATACATTGCTGCAGTATTTATAGTATTCTTCTGGCACAAAATGTAGCAGGTCAGCATGTCAAACTTTTCTTCATGACTATAATGGCCACCCGGCATATTCGACGATAATAACACAATAATAATTATTCAACAATAAACAATAACAACAGTAACAACAACGACAAGAACTCTACAAACAACTTAATAACTCTAAATCAACTTAACAATTATTATTTTATCTTACTATAAACATTAAATTAAGTCATATGTGACAGAATAACAGGTATTTACGTCAAAGTGTCAAAGCATTATTTGTTTGCAAAGCCTACTTAAAAATATGTTTAAAAAAATAGAAAAATCGCATTTTTTTTTGTCTAACAAAAAAAATATGACATGTGATACATCGTTGAATTTGTAATAAAAAATGGAATCAGATACAGGGTATACTTTTTTTTGGGCCATATAAAAAAATAAAGTTGATGATGGTTTCTCGAAAACAAAACGTCGGATATAAAATTTAAAAACGCCATCACGTATTATCTAAAAAGTGCCAATGAAAAAGTTTTATTAGTTTTTTAATATCTTTTAAAATAAAGTCACAAAAAAATAAAATCTATTTCGTCAAATTTTCGTTTTTCCCCAATATCTCAGCTGGCCATGAAAATTTTAAAGGTTCTCAACGGCATGTAAATACGCTTCAAAGTACGCAACTTTTTTCTAATTTAACCTAAGCTGTAACTCCAACAGGTACTGAGATCCCCATGCTTAGGATCCTTATCTTGGACACCCTGTATATATATATATATATATATATATATATATATATATATATATATATATATATATATATATATATATATATTCTATATATATATATATATATATATATATATATATATATATATATATATATATATATATATATATATATATATGTCAAGATGACATTTTTTTATGGAATTTTTTTTAAGAAGTAGATTTAAAAGATAAAAATGTTTTTTTCTGAGATAATTTTCGATTTTCGAAATATTTGAAATGTATATGACTTTGAGGTCAATGATCAAGGTGAGGCTACAAGCCTCAACTTGCTCAAGTTTCAATGATTTTTTGAACGCAAAACTCCATTTTTAACCTCTTTTTTTGATAGTTTTACAAGCTCTTCGAAAACTATTAACGTTTAGATTTTGTGTGCACAGAAACTTTTGATCAGGAGATCTAGACCTACAACATACTGAATTTTCAATGAATTTGACCGGGGTCCAATTTCCATTTGGTTGGTCCGGGCGCAACTCATCCCTCTATATCTCGAAAACTATTAACTTTTGGACTTTGTGCCCATAAGAACTTTTCATCAGAATATTTAGACCTACAACATACTGAATTTTCAAGGAATTTGACCAGGATCCAATTTCCATTTGGTTGGTGCGGGCGCAATTCATCTCTCTATATCTCTAAAACTATTAACTTTTGGACTTTATGCCCATAGGAACTTTTGATCAGCACATCTAGACCTAAAACATACTGAATTTTTAACGAATATGACCGGGATCCAATTTCCATTTGATTGGTGCGGGGTCCTTTATTTATATATTTTATAGCTGCGTCAAAAAAGGAAAAATGTTATTCTTATGCCCATTTTTCCGAACTCCAAGGTAGTGGTACTCTTTAAATAATCAGCTGAATAATTTTTCCTCACAAAATGGGGACTTCCAGTCAAGTTAAATTGTCAAGAAGTTACAGTTTATTATATTGTGAAAAATATTATGTTTAAATTAAATTCTATCTAAAATATGCTTAGAACATTGAAAGTAACTTCAAACTAGTACTATCTGAGCATTTTTAGTTTTCAATCTTCATTCGAGCCACTTAGATGTTTTTAGCCAAAGCCACTTTTTGGTTTCCGCACGCCTATGGACTAAACCCTATGCGTACCAAATTACAAAAAAGCATTACCCAACAACAAAAGTGGTATTTATGATTTCCCACCCCTTTCGTGCCTTATATTTTTAAAAGCTTATAAATCAAAATACCGTGGACGATGGCTAGGATTAACTCCCCATTATTCAAAGTGCCGTCGCTTTCACGAAGCTCTTGCAATATTAAATGCTTTTACAAAAATCGCCTAAGTAATTAGTGGTCCGTGACGTAATCTACAGTGTAATATATCACGTGAAAAAACAGCTGTCGAAGTTACATATATTAATAATCATTTCACAGCGAAATTAAAAAAACAGTAAGTTAACTTGGCTAACAGCCGAAATTTTCGGCAACCTTGAAAAAGTTTAACCTCAATTGTATGCCGAAAACAGTTTAGTGTTGCATTACATTTTAAATAAAAAAAAGGAAGTCAGCAAAATTTTTTCATATAAAATGAAATTTATTTTAACAATATTTTATACCACCGAATATTAAAAATAAATTAAACATTGAATCGGTAAGTGATGAATCAACCAAAGACTTGTATAAAAAGAGACTTGCAGAAAAGATCAAAGACAACTCTATTAAAGATTCAGATGATGTTGAAGAAAGCTGGGGAAAAATCAGAGGAAATGTAGATAAATCGGCCGAGCAAACATTGGGATACAGAGAAGTCAACACAAATTCTAAGCCGTCAGCTAAGCACTGGTATATTCCATTGGCAGCAGAGCAACGACAGGCTTACCTCCGATACAGAAATAACAAGTCAGAAACAGAACACAATCGATACAAAGAAATAAGAAACAGAGTAAACGCCGACATAAGACAAATCAAAAACGAATATTGGCGAAGGTTCACAGTAGATGCGGAAAATGACTTGTACGGGGCACAAAAGAAGGTATGGAACATGATCAGAAGAAGGAAACAGGATATAAACGAACATACACAATCCCAAAAAATTTCTGAGCACGAATGGAAAGAACACTTTAAAACACTATATAGAAATACAGATCAATCACAACAGAACAACTACCCACCCGAAAATGCATCTGAATATGACGAATACACCAAGGAAGTAAGCCTCCAAACGACGAAAGACACGATAGCCAAATTAAAAACGAGAAAAGCCCCAGGATCCGATAATATTCCCAACGAACTAATTAAATATGGTGGAAATGCATTACACGAAGAACTAAAAAAACTCTTTAACAAAATAATTAAAGGCCAAGAGATACCCCGAGATTGGAAGAAAAGTATAACAGTATCTATTTTCAAGAAGGGTGATAAGAAAATCACGGAAAACTATAGAGGAATAACTTTATTAAATTCAATAATGAAATTATTCACAAAAATCCTTGGAGGTATAATAACTGACTATTGCAGAATATCAGAAGAACAGCAAGGTTTCCGCAAAAACAGATCTACAGTAGATGCCATATTCATCGTAAGACAGATAGCAGAGAAATCTATTGAATTTACTAAGCCGGCTTTTATGTTCTTTATAGATCTCACTAAAGCCTTTGATAGGGCGAGACTGGATGATATTCTGTAAATAATGCGAATTAAAGGCATCCCAAACAATTTAATTAACATAGTTGAACAGCTAAACTCCAACACCACAACACAAATCTCAGTAAGCGGCAACCTAACTAAGGATGTACCGATAGCGTCGGGCATACGACAGGGGGACTCTCTGAGTCCATTACTGTTTAACATAGTAATGGACCAAATAATTGAGAACGTCAAAAGAGCGGCACCAAGGTACAGAATGAATACCTGGGAAATAACAATAACATGTTACGCTGATGACGCCGTCATAGTCTCGGAAAATGAAGACGATCTCCAAAGACTTCTATTTGCATTCCACACCATAAGCAAGCAATTCAACATGAAAATATCCATCGATAAAACTAAGTCAATTGTAATAAGCAAAGTGCCCTTAAGATGCAAACTAGTAGTGGATGACAAACCAATAGAACAACTCATGACCTTTAATTACTGAGGAGTTGAGATATCCGCAAACCAAGACAGAACAAGAGAAGTAAGAAACCAAGTAAACAAGGCAAATAGAATCTCAGGAAGCCTGGCGGATATAATATGGCACAA
This sequence comes from Diaprepes abbreviatus, assembly GCA_034092305.1. Taxonomy (NCBI): domain Eukaryota; kingdom Metazoa; phylum Arthropoda; class Insecta; order Coleoptera; family Curculionidae; genus Diaprepes; species Diaprepes abbreviatus. Next base: position 14,468,103 of record JASJET010000018.1, read on the forward strand.
CACATACATGAGCAAGGACGCAAAAACAAAAATCTACAAGACCTGTATTCGACCGATAATGACGTACGCAATAGAGACGAGAGCTGACAACATAAAAACAAAATCAATTCTAAGAACTGCCGAAATGAAAGTACTAAGAAGAATATCGGGATACACATTAAGAGATCACATACGCAATTCAACAATACGCGAGGAACATGGAATGCAGGATATAGTAAGATGGGGACGGAAGCGCAGAAGAGCCTGGAATGAGCACGTAGGAAGAATGGCGCAAAATAGGATAGCGAGAATCGCCCGAGATGGAACACCGGAAAACAGAAGACCAATAGGTAGACCAGCTAAAAGATGTAGAGAGTCCTGGATTTCAACATCAAATGAGATGAATGATTGAGTTGGAAAAAACAGGCTGTAAGCCTATAACAAGAGGAAGAAGAAGAATAATATTTTATATGACACCAGAGTAACTGTTTGGAGCAGGTTGGTTGCAGAGATTTAAAAAATGCTAGATTAAGCCTTTCCAATGTCGGCCGTTCTCTCAGTACGAGAGAGGAAGAAGAGTGAAAACAGCATTCTCTTTTCTTTCTAACGGGCGGATCTATAGACATAAGAAAAATTAATATTACCTAATCTTGATTGGGGATGAAAGTTGGCTACCGCTTAAAAAAAAAGAGAGGGATTTCGTTGGGTAGTATCCTTCTAATTTCGGTCAGATGATTGGGGTATAAAATGACGTTTGGAGTATTGTTCTTAGCGCTGCCATTAGAAAGAGTGGTACTACTAATCGAAAACGTTCCGTCCCTTTGCAAGCGTGAGTCAACTTTCTTTTATAGGATGTCCGGTATAGTATCTTTATATTATGTTTATGGACGGAATACAGAACCAGATATGTTGTATTCGCACTTGGGGGCCATCTGGTTCTACGCTCTGCCTATTAGAAAGAAAAGAGTCTACTGCTTTAATTCTTCTTCCTCCCGCACTGTGGAAACGCCCGGTGTTGGGAATGTGCAATCTAGTATATTTTAAATCTGTGGTTAGTTGCTACACCATACCAAAAGTAAATTATCAATCCTTTCAGAATACATATATTTGAGGTCATAGGTTACGAAAATAGAATAGAAATTTCGCGGCATCGTTTAGTTTTTAAGATATTCATACTTTTAAGGTTAGGTTATCAATGCGTTATTTGCCATTTTACAATCTTTACTGTCACGTTTAGTAATCTAGGAGTTTGTAATATACAGGGTGGCTCATAAATTCTTAGGAAAAAAATAACTTTTTCTTTTCTTTTGAGATTTAAAAACAAGATATTTAAGAACATACTCTAGGAGAGGCTTACTATGAAAAATAATAAAATTATACAGCTTCTGTAGCATTCGTGAGTTTTTATTTTTCGTTTCTTTTTCTTTCACAAATTCATATAAAAATGTTATTTTCATTTTAAAGTGCACCCAATTGAGTTTAATGTAGTACTTCGTGATTATTTTGGAGATAGAAAGTTATTTACAAAATTTCACAGAACGTCATGATGGCGTAAATGTCAGTAATTTCCATTTAATGAGAACAACAGCAGAAGAAAATCAACTTTCATCGCTCGGTTTTTTTGGAATAAAGTGGAACAGTAGAATAAAATACGACAGTAGTGAGGAACGGCTTTGGGAGGCTAATAAGTTTGCTTTTTACGAATTACCGCTAATGAAGTTTGAACAAAATCTATACATTAATATTAGCAAATAGTGAAAATACATTTCAACCCTTTGTACTGAGTACTATGTACCTATCTTGTATCTCGACGCTTCATTGAACCCTTATTTATAAGACCTTTTCATACTATTTTTATATAATCTCCAACTATACTGTAACGGACTTCATAGCATTATATATTTTTAGTAGTAGTTTGTGTTTGTAAGATTTTGGGTCTATTTTCTACGAGTTCAGAATTTATTTAATTCATTTTACTTTTGTTAATCTTTTAAAAAAATTATATTTCCTTATTTTTGACATGGAGCCCCTATGGCAGAACTTATAGAAATGGTCAGATTATTACTTTTCCTTATTTTTATTATATTGTCTAGTATGAAGATCCTTTTCAAAGATTCGGGAATCGTTTGGTATCGGAAAAAAGGGTATATAAAGGGCCCAAATCGGCTTTCGTGGACAGTTTCATTTGAGAAATCGTTGAAGTAACTGGAATGGTGTGACAAGTGGCCAGAATTTTGAAAATAAAGGGTTATTAAAGAATACCATGTGTAAAACACAGGCCGTTCGGAACAAAATTAAACACATTTCTTTTGTAAAATTGATATTTAAAAATTGAAGAAGCAGAGTTTACCTAGAAATAATATTTTTGTTTTGGTGCTTAAGATAGATCAGTAAAAATTTATGACATTTCTTTTGTAAAATTGATATTTAAAAATTGAAGAAACAGAGTTTACCTAGAAATAATATTTTTGTTTTGGTGCTTAAGATAGATCAGTAAAAATTTATGACATTTCTTTTGTAAAATTGATATTTAAAAATTAAAGAAACAGAGTTTACCTAGAAATAATATTTTTGTTTTGGTGCTTAAGATAGATCAGTAAAAATTTATGACATTTTAAATCTAATATACTATCCTAATTTATAGAACTACATGCTAGCAAAACTTCAGCTTTTAAATCTTATGCGTTGACAGAATACTTTCCCCATCTAACTTTATTTCTTTTATTGGACAGCAAACTTTTGGATTAGAACCCTTAAAACCACACTGAGATTTTGTGAGAAAATTCAGTCTTTCTAGGGTCATTGGGGTTTTGAAATCGTTGGCCATATTATAAATGTATGGACAGTTTTCTAGCAGTATGCATTTTCCTGTCGTGTTGAGCGGAGTAAGACATTTTTCTAAAAAAACAAAAAAAAAATGTTTTACATGTAGAAATTTTATTTAGTAATAAGATGAGAATTAAATAATAAAAGAACTCACATCGTAATATTACAAATAATTACAAAATCTACATAAAAAATGTTAACATTATTTTCATCACTTACACCACATTTTTGATGTTAGCCTTATAAAAAAAACAACCAAATATACTAGCTGTAAGTTACTCTATAGTAGAAATGAGTAGATAGTCAAAAAATATTGTTTATTTTTAACTCAATTAATATTGTTTTATTCGGTATTTCTAACTGGACAGCTACCATAAATTTTACGATTAATATTTTGTAGTTTCTTTTTTATAAGTTTGTTAAATGGATTTATGGAATTTTTAAATTATACAGTGACCGGCAAAAATGTTGCACCATATTGAAAACATTTATATTAAATTTAAAAATAAATTAAAAGATTGCAGATGGTGGTTTCCCATCGTGAAACCTAGACATACATGGAAATAAAATTCAAGATCCTACCATACACACGATTGGGGCAAAAACTTATAGCTCAGTTGAAAAATATAAATAAGACACAGTGGCGACATCTCGATGGATCACTCGGTAACACAAGAGCAACATAAACCAACAATGTTGTATAAAACCGCCATGTGATGGTGCGACGGTAAATTAAAAAACGAATATTCAAAACGTGCTAATCCAAGGATAGAGGTAGCATTATTCCGCATCGGCAACCAAACCAACCACGAATTCGGCAGTTTAAGTAAAGTGTCACACCAACAATCTCTCTAAGAGAGTTGTTGCGTGTTTTTAAGTCAACAAATAAAAAATATTTGGGAATACAACCCAAATTATATAGAAAAGGTTTCCTTATACCAAAAATTTATAATTATTTTAGGTCTGCAAACGTCATTTTTGACATATAAAAACTTAAATATGTCACAAACGCTTAGATTTAGGTAGAGAACATGATACACAAAATATGTGTAGAATTTTGTGCAGAATCCAAAAATGCAATAATATACAGGTGTCGAAAATCCAAAACGGAATCTCTAAATAATGGAAAGGTAATAGAAAGACGGACAACCCGTTTAGCTCTGTTAAAGAAGCGAAATAAAGCACACTGTTGTATCGTAACTTGCTTCCTTGTTACCAGCAAAAATGGTGTCGGACAAGGACTTTCGCTGGTTTCAGATTTGATATTAAAAATAAAAATCGGATCCAACATAGCAGACTGAAACTTTAAAATCATTAAAATAAATTCGAAAAACGTATAACGTGGTTCAACGCTTTAAAAATAAAAGAAAAAGAATAATTGTATTTCCGTGAATAAAATATTGCGCTTGACTTCAAGGTACATTTTAAATATAATACTATAATAATAAATACATGGATATTGATAATCGTTAAAAAGGCGAAAGTACTTTTTCCTCTATGCTTAAGACTTTTTAATAAATACCAATGCAAATAATTTGTAAGTAATTCAATATTTATTGATTCGCATAAATGAATAAATAATACAAGTATAATAAAAATAATAAAAAAAACTTTTTAATCATTGTCTTCTTTGTTAACAGCTCTTTTCTCATTCTCCAGTACATATGAATTGTTATCCGAATCCTTACTATGTCAAAAACAATGTAAGGATCCATCGACGCGAAAAGTTTTGGAACACGTCCTCCATATTTTCTCTCGAGAAGATTTTCGGGCAAAGTCTAGGCGATAGTTTCTTATCAACTTGTCCGTTGATTTTTGTGCATCTTTCGATAGTTTACCTATCGATAATATTGCAAATGCTAAGATGTTTGGTTAATGGAGTAAGTAATTTGTGGATTCCTGTTGGAATGTTGTACTAAGAATATCCTTTGAAGAATGATCTTGCTGTTTGGAGTTTGTATTCTCAAATCTTCTCTATTGCAGTTTAATGTCCGCTTCCAATAGTTTGCAAAATGACGGGAAACCAGAGGATCAGTTTTCGCTTTACTCTTGCTATAATAGCTGGTTCATCACTGTTCTCGAAGAAACGTCGAGTTGTGTTGCCATCGTTAGTGCTTTCTAACCCTTTCTTTGGCATGACAACAAGAAGTCTTAATCTGTCTCCTTAAAGGCCTGTTGAATGGTAGCTTTTGTCTGTAGTTTCACCTCTTTGTCTTTCTGCTTACGGGCCTACCACTTCTGGGTATCACGTTGATACGACAAATACAAGCAGCATTCGGAGAATCGAATATATGCGTGTAGAGTTAACAGTTGTAGCTTGAAATACTCTGTATTTACTGGGACACAGTATCAATGTTGTTGAACTGAGATGTTATTTGGCAGAGATAACAACGTTGGACCGATTTCGCTCCAGCCAAAGCATTCACCTAGCCGTCTATCATCGTCATAGATAAATTGTACTGTACTGAAGCTCGGGTGGCAAAGAGAACTCTTTTATATGGTACAAGTTGTCTGGTTCGAGTTCATAATTTTCTATTTTCTTTAAAGGCTTTTGTTCGGTTTTCTTAATAAATTCAAATTTCAGAGGCCCGCAATTCATAGTAGAGGAGGGTTTGAAATTGTAAAACACAATCTGTTTTTGTTGAGTATGAGTGTTAATACCTGCTAATTGAAGTGGAATAAGAGAGGTTAGGAATAAGTTTTTATCAGAAATATTCGGATCAGTGAATTTTATTTTGTACTGGCTGACCTGACGTTCGATCGAAGCCCCATTTGCAAATGAAACTCATATCTAGAAATCTAATTTATCGATTTGTTTGAGGGCGTCTAATTGAAGCAATATAATTCGATCCACTGTATGATACAGTAAGCCTTTGAATTTAACCTCGGCTTTTGATTTAGTAAAAGTTAGATACTCGTCATGTGGATAACATGCTTTTTTTGTATTTTGCACACCAGAGTACGGCGAAAATATATTACTGCCTTTCTGTTTAGCTCAATTTTGTAATCGTTGATATTTGTTTCTCGACAATCTAATGCATATAGAAGAGCGGCGCACAAATGTAACTGGGCGCGACGCAACCACAACACTGTTGCCTTTGACCTGAGACGAAACTTTAGAAAGAAAAGATTGGCCGTTCATATTACCGAAGTTTAATAAAAATGTTACTATAGCCAACCTTCTATTTTAAATTTCTTAACGGTCAAAATAATTTCTAAATTATTTTGGCCGTTTTCTCAAATTTTGACCCACTAAGCCCGTCTAACTTCTTTCAGGTTAGTTCGAGACAGAAGATCGTAGGGAACGCCTACGCCCAATATTACCCCCGTTAACTTCCATGCAACACGAAGACGATCAGTACCTTCAAATGAATGAGAGGGTGTAGTTATTTTTCGTCTAAACTTATAACGTAATTGACGGAATTTGGAATATTTAATGACTATTTGATACATTGATCATTTTAAATACATCAAATAGTCGAAATACAAAAAAATTAGTTTTTGTTGGGCGTTGAACGTAAAGAAAATGGATATTTCTGTTACAAAATAAACATTTATTCTAAAAAAAATACTAGTGAAACGCAACGGTAATTTCTAAGTAAATAAGCTAATAGACCACTTTAAAATTAAAAATCATTCTCAAAAATAAACTTTTATTGTGGTAAAAAATAAAAGTAACACGTTCAGTAATTGTAAATAAATAAACAAATAATTAAATTCAATTTAAATCAACAAAAACACCTAAAAGTCTGCAAGAGGTGTTCAAACAGGCCTCTACTTTGAGCGAAACAATAACCCAGTCTATTGTAAAATACGGTTCGCGTATTTGCCAAAACTTCAGGGGTTATATCCCTATCAGTCCTTTCTATCATGTCCTCACAAAACACCATACGGGTTTCCTGGTCTTTCGGAAAAATTTCTTGAGTTATTCGCAATTTGTAACAGCGATATTTGCTCCGCTTTAAAATATTCCGAACTGTTCGAGCGTTCATATCAAGTTCTTCGGCAATTACGGTACTATTGCAAGGAAAATTAATTAATTCTGCTTAACTACAAACGTCAGTCTCCCGATTTGCTCGTTCTTCAGTAATTTGAGGAACCAGTTGCTCCTCATTATTATCAGTGCATTTTTTATAAATTTTTAGACAGCCGGTTGTTTCAAATTTTTTAATAATTTCCTATGGTCTAAATTTTCAAGGAACAGGATGATCTGCCGATTATCTCATCCATATCTTTACCAGAAAGTGCCACTTAATAATCTGTTCTTTTCGTCCCGTGAAATAAACTACCATTTCAAATACGAAAAAATTTTGCGTGAAACACGGAAATACCAATACTCGGTACTTACGCTTCGACGGCCTGAAGGAAAGCAAATAACTTGGAATCCTCTTATTGTGCTAGGACGTGGCGTATACTGCCGCCCGCTCTCACTGCGCTTGCATTGTATTACCCCTCACCCAAGGGCAAAACTGGTAATTTACACGTATGTCGATGCTTACGACTGTCTCATTCTGATTTGATGAATAATATAGTATTTTCTTTATCATACTTATAAAACGTCGAGGTTCCGGTTTGGATTTTCCAGACCTGTATAGAGAGCTCCATTTAAAATAAGCAAAATAATACATACTTCTGGTATAACTGGCAGTGCCTCCATCTTGAAAATATTTTAGCTTATCGTCATTAGTATACTGTCAAATTTTCCAAATTTTTCTATGTATATTTTTCCAAATATAAATCGAATTGGTTCCCAGTAGACAAACTGTATATATGGTCGTGCCCCAAAAAATTTTTTTGATCCGCCCTTGTCTGTGTATGTCACTAATTACAGTTAAAATGTTCACGTTATTATTTTGTGTGTATTATTTACGTTATAAAACTATAACGGGCCGTAGTTTAAAGACCTCTGATTTAAAATATGGTTAAAATATTACACAGATTTTCTAATCTAACAGTATTAATCCACTAAATATACACATTTACTTTACATCATTTTTGACCATACCGAAAACTAATATTTCTGGTTTTTGATATCGGTACTTTTGTATTGAATATATAATTATAAATTAGGCTGGCGTGATTTAAACATGGGAATCACCACTATCACTTATAATTTAACCTATACATAGACTTCCATGTAAATATTAATTTAGTTAAAAGAAAAAGAAATACTTAATTCAAAAGTAGGTTGACAATAATTTTAAATTGGCGGCACACATATGTAACCTTAATAATGTAATTTTAATGTTTTACTAACCTGAAATTGTTTTGCTTGCACCTAAATAAAAATTAGAATAGACCACAACACAGATCAAGGCGTATTTTAGAAAAAGCATTATTGAAATAAAATAGGATACAATTTACTGCTCTTACGGAAGTAAACTAAACATATATAAACGAAATCATCTGTCTTGACCATGCTTTCATCAATATGTATACGTATTATATCTTTTATTTTATTTATAGTTCATCTCACGTACCTTGACTTTAGGCTACCATATTTTAATTTCACGGTTAATTATAGCTTATAAAAGTGTATAAGTAACTTTAGTTCAATATAAATCTACATATGATAACGACCTTAAGAATAAATCTATATATACACACAATCTTAGTTTATATATGAAAAATATTTGATCAATTACTAATTTTTATGCGCATTTAAATTACTCCACTACGAGGGGCATTAGAATAGTTTTCTTCCTAACCAAAAAAAACGAAGGAATTTTTTGATATCATTTTTCTACAAAAACTCCTTTCCTATTTGAGGCATGTGTGTTGCAACGACTTTATTCCATCAGAAAAAAAATGATCAAAAAGCATCAATGGCCTCTTTATCGTTCGCAAAATGGCGTCATGAGAGGTTTTTTTTTGCGGGGGGTAGTATGGATCGAAGAAGTTACATTTGCGAAAAATGAGTTAAATTTAGTGGTGAAAACGTCGATACAGTGCCTGAACTGATAATGCACGATCATGTGATGTGCCGTAAGACTGAGGTTTTCCTGGGCATTAGTTACACCAAGGTTTAGAAAATATTGCAGGAATATTTGGTCGTGAAGCAACTATGTTCGCATTCGGTGCTGCATATTTTGACAATCGCCCAAAAAGAAGGCTCGTGTCGATTGGTGCAAAAAATGCTCAAAAAATACGATTTCGGTGTTTCAAAAACATTTATTAGCTAGTAATAGGTGACGAGTCTTGAATATTTGTCTGAAAAGAAACAGCGGCGACCATATGATGAGCCAAAACCAACGAAATTTGGTCGCGCACGAAACACTTCGAACCAAATGGGCGTTTGTTTTTTTCGGAAAAAACTGTTTATGTCGCAACTTTGCATTTAGAGAATCATAGAACAGTCATTTCTAAATGGTACACAATTATTTGTTTGCCGAAAGTCTTCGGTAAATTGAGGAAAACTAACCGGATACGACGGATCATTCTCCAACATGATAATGCGAGCTTTTTGAGTATTCAAATCACGGAACTGATGAATTATCCACCATACACCCTGGATTGGACATCCAATGATTTATTTTTCTCCCCATACATGAAGAACAAACTGCGTTGTCAACGATTTCTTACCTCAGAGAAGATGATTGATGCATGTTTTGGGGATACCATCTTCAGGTTCTTAAAAATGCTTTTTGAATTGGTTCAAACGCAGGCAAAAGTGTGTTTATGACAATTAAATAATGTTTGTTTTTGTTTGATATTCCCGAAATACAAATGGCTACCCTCATATATTTTTTTTTGTATTCTTTTTATGGCCACTGCAACTGTGGCAATTCGGCCAGCTTCTCGCAGAATTGTGACTTAATTAACCTTCCCGAAAGAACGCCTAAACCAAGAGGGTCTGGACAATACCATCATCCATCCATCTACAAAGCTACATACAGTTTTAGCAGCAAATTCCAAATTAAGGTGAAGAAGAATAGTGCTGATATGAAGGGGATCTTGGAAGGTACAATTTATGATAGCTTCATATAAGATTTATGACTTTTTCCAATGAAAAGCACCATCGACAATAATATGATTTATATGTCCTGACTTTCCACATTCGCTGTTCTGGGATGGCTTAGCGTTGACTCGGCACAAATGAGCCAGAGGACTACAATGATTACTTCTGAGTCTACAAACGCTGTAATTTCTTTTCTCCTAAGCTGAAGATTATTAAGCCGAGGTCGAATTCGTGGAGCATCAAAATGAGAACTATAATTAGGATCTCTGACAAGGCTAACCTCCTTCCATCCTCCAGGCATTTCTTATCTCCTACTGAGCAGTGACTGGGAAGCCAAGACAGAACAATGCCTCAATTTTGGAGTTTGTTTAAGGACGTCATCGTCTCTTTAACTTTTAGTTAGTATTAGCTCTAGCTTCTATGCCAACTAGATATATCCTTTAGATCACTTTTCGAATCAGAATAATTACTTTTTTATTAAAAATGACATATAAAGCGTACCCAATGACAAAAGTTTCGGCAGAAAAAATTGTTAAATCACCAGAAAACCCTTGTCCCATAAGAAAATAACTTTCCGGATAGTAAATACTACAACCTGCTCTAACTTCCTTATCCTTAAAAGCTTCTGTGAAGTTAGAATGGAATTCTGACGACTTTTTCTTCACTAGTTTAATTAGTACCAAGTAGTATACTGTCATTGAATGCGGAAGAGTACCTAGATCTACAAAGAACCATGGAAGGCACAGAGACCAAAATAATTTCTCTAATATTGGTTCATATTTTTCGAAGACTTCCACCATTACTCGCATGCCATTACATCAAAAAAGGGGTAATTAGTATTATACCTGATAAACAACATTTGAACTGCACTTAAGATTGGATTGTATTCAATGCCGGTTGCTTTTAAAAGGAATTTTGATGCTAGAAAATTCCTTCTGTATTCCAGATTCATTTCGAAAGCTTCGCCAAGGATTGTATTGGTAGGCGTAGATCTCACATATCCCAGTACTACTCTTAGGGCTTCATACTGAATCTTGTTTAACTGGGGCATTACTTTCTTTGAACATTTTCTAGAAAACAGACACCATAATCTAAATGGGATCTAACATATGCCTTGTTTAATGTTAAGAGGTTAGCAGGGTGCCCACTCCGCCATATTTTTCTAATATAAAGCATCATATTCATCCCGTTGGATGCTTTTTGTATAATAGATCCAATTTAAAGTGACTAAGTAAACTGAGAATCGAAGTGAAAAAGCAGGTTAGGAAGATCGTCGAACAAAAGCTTTTTCATTGAAAAATGAATTTCTGATGATTTATTGAAACTAATTTTTAGGTTAAAATCTACCGGCCAGTAATATTGTTGCTTCAATGCCAAGTTCAATTTATCCGAAATAATACTCTTATCGTTACCACACTTCAATACAGCAATGTAATCAGAATTTTTCATTGAGCTCTCGTGGATGTTAAAAGTAAAGAGGATAATGGGAATTCTTGCGGAACTCCCCTAGTTGTCTGTTTAGGTCTTGTCAAGATCTTCGTACAACGATTTTTTGATTTGAATAATCCGGTTAGTCATAATGTATTTTATCAATATATATATATATATATATATATATATATATATATATATATATATATATATATATATATATATATATGTATATATATATATAGATAGATAAGATCCCGTTCAGGTTTTGGGAGAGGACAATCACTGGCGTTTTCTACTCTTTCAGAATATTCATCCTTAAAATTTTATTAAATAGATCAGTGGGAACATTGGGCTCTTCAATAAGAAGACGCAAAAGTAAGATAAATCGAATATTGCTTGCTCCAGGACAAGAGTTTATTTTTCTCTTAATGGCAGCTATGAATTCAGTATTATTTAAATTCAAGGAGTCCATTTCGAATTAAACGATTGGAAGGTTTCCAGAGGCAAGTTAGGAAGGCAAACATGTTTTCTACGATAGAGAAATTTAACAGAAAATTAAAATTTTGAGGGTTAATTCCTTTTGCTTATCTTTTAAGGTCTTTCCACACGACCTTCGTACAAGAGAAAAGACAGATATTTGCTAAACAAAACAAAACCAGTGCTTCTAGATTGGGCTCGAATCCTTAATGCTTCAAGGAAATTATCTTAAGTAGTTAAATAGTTATAAGATCTGATTCTCACTCCTCTTACGATTAATGTTAATTTTTGATTATTTCGATCAGTCCTCGCGTAATGATGTTATTTATTTTTAAAATTTCTTTGTTGCAATAAATGTTAACCTAGAAATAATTTTAAGTAATCGTGCCGAATCAAAAATCGATTTACAGTGTGGTTTTGACCCAAGTGTCAAGCAACGTTTGTCATTTCTGCTTAGGAGTTTGTACAATAAAAAATACTAAAATAGATATTTTAGGCTATTCACGGATCGAGGCGTTAAAAAACGTTTAGATTTGTATCGACAAAAAAATACAGTTACTGCGTTTTTCAACCTTTTGTCATGTCGTGACACTGTCAAAAGCAAATTATAAAATGTATGAAATCTAATAACTAAACAACCTACCTTATGGCTAGCGATTCCACCACAAGCATTCCGATAAATGAACAGAGTGATAGTTCAATTTGGTCTTCAGATACCGAAAACCAAAAACATAGTAAACCCAAAACAGTTATTAGTAAGCTCCCACCTTCCATAGAACCAAAATCCCATAGTGCTAATGATAGTAAAGGTCCCAAGAAAAGGAAAAAAGTTATTTCTGTTTGTCTTACGCATTGTAGGTATGATGTTATTCGAAAAACTGCACAAAAGTTTGGATACAAAGAAGTTTCAGAAGGAGAGAACTGGAATTTGTATTTTACAGATCTGTCCATAACTGTTGAAAGATGTAAAGAAATGAAGAGGTTTCAGAAGATTAACCATTTTCCTGGAATGCTGGAAATATGTAGAAAAGATTTACTCGCACGGAATTTGAATAGAATGCAAAGGCTCTTTCCGAAGGATTATAATTTTTTTCCAAAAACTTGGTGTTTTCCTGCTGATCTTGGTGAGGCGATGACTTATGCTAAGCTTAGAAAGAATAAAACATTTATACTTAAACCTGATGCTGGCAGTCAGGGTCGGGGTATTATTATTACTAAGTCTCTTAAAGACGTTAGACCATGCGATAGAGGTATTTGTCAGGTATATATTGCAAAACCTTTTCTAATAGATGGTTATAAGTTTGATTTGCGCGTCTACACTTTGATAACAAGTTGCGATCCATTGAGAATCTACATATACAATGAAGGTTTGGTTCGTTTTGCAACAAGCCAATATAAAGAACCAAATGGAGTTAATATCACTAATGTATTTATGCATCTAACTAATTACGCTGTAAATAAACACAGTAGGACTTATAACCAAGATACTGATGGCGCTGGAAGCAAAAGAAGACTTACGTGGTTTAGTAGTTATCTTAAAAGTATTAAACAGGACGTAGATGCGATTTGGTACCGAATTGATGACGTAATTATAAAAACTATTATAAGTGCATATCCAGTGCTAAAGCATAGTTATGCAGCCTGTTTTCCAAATCACGATGTTATTCCCGCCTGTTGTGAACTCCTAGGAATTGACATAATGTTGGATAAAAGAATGAATCCATTAGTATTAGAAGTTAATCATTCTCCAAGTTTCCATACCGATACCCCACTGGATCTGGAAGTCAAAGAAGGGTTGTTAACAGACATGTTTGCAATGATGAATTTGGAAAAATGCGACAAAAGAAGAATTATGCGCGAAGATAGAAAAAGAATTAGGGAACGACTTCTTCATGGACATAAAGAAAGAGATTATCAACCCACAGACATGAAATGCTTTACCGAATACTTTCAAAACGAAGTCGCCAACAAGGGAGGATTTCGACTTGTTTATCCTGGAACAAACTCAGATCATATTTATGGGAAGTACTTTGATCAAGGTCAGAATACCCTTTATGGTGACACAGCAGCAAGTAGAGCACGAGAAGCTGCTCAGAACGCTCTTAGAGATGAGATGCAGCTCAGAGCGAAACTTGAAGCAGCAAAAAGAGTGTCTCCGATTATAAAAGGCGAGTCTCAAGCAACTAGCAGATCTGTATCAAAGACTAGAAAATTAACTTCAGTTTTAACTCTGGGAACACCTAGAGATAGTAAAAATTCTTTTGAACCTCAACAAATTATCGAATCCGAGGAGAAGGAAAGATTGAAAAGAATGGCTCAACGTGATTATCTTTTACGAAGTCATGGTATTTTAGAACATGTTTACTTTTCCCTTAAGAAAAATAAAGTTCTCAGGCCACATGATGATAGAAAATATGCAATATTAGAGAAGATACAAAATGCTAGCCAAATAATCAACAATCATCCACCACCAACTGGACCTGTTATATCTGATATGTTAGAGGGAATAAATGCTTTAAATGGTAGAGGAGAAGGTGAAATTGTTCACGTAAAAAAGGAAATTGCGAAAGAATGGGCTTTATTACAAAAAACTCATACCTTAAGTTCTGTATACACTGAAGTGGATAAAAATGGAAAAGCAAATATAAAATTTTCAAAGTTTGGATCAGCTGTAAAATTGTAACTTATTTTATATTGTTATTTTAGTATTTTTTATAAAATAAAAACTATTGTCTTTAAAAGATAAATGCGTTCTTCTGCTCTCGTAGTATATATATATATATATATATATATATATATATATATATATATATATATATATATATATATATTGTTGTGGAACATAACATCTCACCACCGCTTTCCGGCAAAACTGGACTTAAATAGAGGTCCAAGTTTGTGGAAAGTACAGGGATGTCTGGGAAAGATACCGGTGGATCCCACTGATGAGTCCACCACCGATATCGGGACGAAACATCCATACATTTATTACGGTGGTCGAAAATATACGCTAGCTACATGTTCTTACCACCAGGGGCATTGCTAATTACGACAATATATATATATATATATATATATATATATATATATATATATATATATATAGATATATATAGGGTGTCCCACGAACAACTGTCGCGATCGATTTTTCGGATAATAGACCTTGGAAATTTTAAAAATTTGACAGTTTGCCAAAGTCGTTGGGGACTTCTTCTTCTTCAAGTGCCATCTCCGCGACGGAGGTTGGCAATCATCATAGCTATTCGTACTTTAGAGGCGGCTGCTCTGAACAGTTCGTTCGATGTACACCCATACCATTCTCTCAAATTACGCAGCCATGATATTCTCCTTCTTCCCACGTTTCTCTTTCTCTGTATTTTTCCCTGTATAATCAGCTGAAGCAGGGCGTATCTCTCCCCACGTGTAATGTGCCCAAGTTATTGCAGTTTTCTAACCTTAATTGTATTCAGGACTTCCATCTCTTTATTCATTCTTCTCATAACTTCGTTATTTGTGACGTGGTCTACCCATGATATTTTTAGGATTCTTCTATATACCCACATTTCAAATGACTCCAATCTTTTAATCGATGTCGCATTCAGGGTCCAGGATTCTATTCCATAAAACAAAATCGAGAAAATGTAGCACCTCGCCAACCTAATCCTCAATTCCAACTTTAAGTCTCTTGTGCAGAGAACTCTTCTCATTTTATTGAAGCTTGTTCTTGCTTTTTCTATCCGTGTCTTGATTTCCTGGATATAATCGTTTGTGGAGTTAATCATTGTACCCAGATATGTGTATTTTTCTACTTGTTCAACGTTGGTTCCATTAATTGTCAGATTTTCGTTGTTTCTTTGTGTTCTTGATATTCTCATAAATTTCGTCTTTTTGACGTTCATTGTTAGTCCATACTCATGTCCACACTCCGCTATTCTGTTTGCCAGTCTCTGAAGGTCCTCCATATTTTCTGCAATTATGACCGTGTCGTCCGCATATCTAATGTTATTAATCGGTACTCCGTTTACTCTTATTCCAGCACTTTCTCCTTCCAGAGCTTTTTTCAGGATTTCTTCTGAGTATGCATTAAAGAGGTGTGGTGATAATACACATCCTTGCCTCACTCCGCGTTTGATTTCCATTTCCTCTGAGTGATGTTCTTCGATGCGTACCTTTGCTCTTTGTTTATAGTATAAATTTAATATGATTCTAAGGTCGTTATAGTCTAACTGTTTTGTCTTGAGAATATTAATTAACTGATCGTGGCGGACTCTATCGAATGCTTTGTTATAGTCGATGAAACATATGTACAAATCTTGGTTGACATCCAGGCACCTTTGAATCAGTACATTAAGTGTAAAGAGGGCTTCCCGCGTACCTAAGCCTTTACGGAAACCAAATTGTGTCTCATTCACGTCCATGTCTAATTTATGGTATATGCGTTTATGGATGACCTTCAGGAAAAGTTTTAGTGTGTGTGACATTAAGCTGATAGTGCGGTGATCGCTACACTCTCTGGCGTTCGTCCTCTTGGGAAGACAGATAAAGATCGAGGTCAACCATTCTTCTGGTAATATACCTGTCTTATAGATTTGGTTGAAAAGTGTCACTATGGTATCGAAGTTCTTCTCCTCTATGATTTTCAGTATGTCGATAGGAAGTTCATCAGGTCCGGGGCTCTTTCCATTCTTCATTGTTTTTAGTGCATACAATATTTCCTCTCTCATAATATCCGGTCCAATTTCTTCCGGGTTCAGTTCCACCTGGTCCAAGTCTTCCCTTTCATCATCAAACAATTCCTCAATGTATTCATTCCACCGTTGCACTTTTTTGTCTGTCTGTATTATAGTTTTTCCATGTTTGTCCAATAATGCATTAGTGGGATTTAGTCGTCTTATCCCTGCCATTTCTTTAACCTTCTTATGTAGGTTAAATAGGTCGTATCTATTTTGAAGGTCTTCGATCTCTTTGCATTTCTCCTCAAAGTGGCGTTCTTTGGCCTCTCTTATCTTTCCTCTGATCTCGAGATTAATTCTTCTGTATTTGTGAATGTCTTTGTTCTTATGTTGCCTTCATTGCTTCATCATATTCAGTATTTCTTCGTTCATCCATTCTTCTTTTTTCTTTAGAGAGGGCTTTAATATCTCTTTACTTGGATCCAGTAGGCAGTTTTTAAGTTGTTCCCATTGTTCTTCAATATCATTGTTGGTTGTGTTCAGTTTGTTAATGTTTTCATTAATCTGTTGTTGGAGGTTTTCTTTTATTTCAGGTTCTTTAAGTTTCCTTGTTTCTATTGTATGTCTTTTTTGATGGTTTTTAATGTTTTTGAGTGTAAGTGTAACCCTGGCGATCAGTGGATTATGATCTGAGGCGACATCCGCTCCGGGGTATGTTTTTACTGCTTTCATAGCGTTCCGGTATCTTTCATTAATCATAATATAGTCTATCTGGTTTCTGACTATTTTGTCTGGTTTATCCGCAGGTGATCGCCATGTGTATAACCGTCTATCTGGTAGTTTAAAAAAGGTGTTTGTGATTATCAGGTTTTCTTCTTGGCAGAATTGTAATAGACGGTCTCCTCTTTCATTACGTTCTCCCAGTCCATAGTTTCCTACATTTCGACCACTCTTTCCCTTTCCGATCTTTGCATTAAGATCCCCCATGACTATCGTGATTTCTCTGGTTTTCGTTATTTTTAACGCTTCTTTGATTTGTTGGTAAAACATTTCTATTTCCCCTTCGTCTGCATCCGTTGTGGGGGCATATACCTGGATCAAGTTTAGTTTGGCGTGGGTTGTCCTTAGTTTTAAGATTATTACTCTATCGGAGATCGGGAAAAAGCCCTCCACTGCTCCGGAAGACTTTTTGTTGATCATTATTGCCACCCCGTGTCTATATTGGTTATCATTGTTACCTGAGTAGTAAATTTTTCCTTTTTCTGTTGAGATGTAACCTGAGTTGGGCCATCTTGTTTCACTAATCCCCAGTATGTCCACATTCAACTCACTCATTTCCTGAATCACATTATGCATCTTACCAGGTTGGAACATGCTCCGGACATTCCATGTACCAATCTTCATGTTGTTCAATCTTACTCTGTCATCTCTGCTCATCTGACAAGGATTTCGCCGGCTAACGACCTGAGAGGCCTTGTCTCCTCCTCCCCTGCCGGATCTTGGGTTCCGAAAACCATGATCAGTAAACGTATCTTCGTTGGCTTTTATCACCATGATGATTTCACTAGGGATATCTAATGAGATGGTTTCCCCTTGCCTTTCTCATCGCATTGTGGAGACCAAACAAACTGTTACAGTCATGCCCTCCAGTATCCATAATTGAATCAGTCTAGGATCATTTCCGGTATGCTTCAACTTGGTATTGAGAATGATGCTGCCCATTCTCAAGCTAGTATTTGGTTCGCCCCGAATATTTGATTTCTTCGGTACCACTCATATCTGAGAGGTGTTCCCCTATCCACCACCTGGGGAGGCGCCCGATGGGGGATCTAGCAACCCCACACGGGGTTGGGGACAATTCGACTAAAATATTTTCGAGATAATGGCACTTTCGGTTATATCGGGGGTAGGTGTCAATTTACTTACTTAAAATACCTTCTTGCTTATTTTTAATCGAACACCCCATGTGTTATTTAATTTTTAGATTCTACTCAAAATTACCCACATATTTCAGGTATAATGTCTTATACTTAAGCCTAACAGTTTTTGAAATATTTTGAATTTCATATCAAAAATGGCGTTTGCAGGACTAAACATAATTATCAATTTCTCCTATATGAAAGCTTTTATTATTTAATTGAGGTTGGTTTCCTTCTAGAAGGAGGTCTACTTTAGTCTACTGTGTTGATATTTTGATAATAAATAAATAAAAGGTGATCAAAAACTAACATTAAATGTCAACTGGAAAAAATATTTAAAAATCAATTTTTTTAAAGGTAAACTCCCTGTTTTTAGATTGTTATCTTATTTAGCATTAAAAATAAGGGTGACTTTGAATAATGTCTATTCGAAAAATTTGTAGTTTCTGAAATATTGACAATTGAATATTTGAATATTTTTGTGTTATAAAAACGCTATACGGCTCTTAAATTTGTTATTAGTTGGCCATGACGGCAAAACGCGACGAAAAAAAAAAACAATAGAACACTACAGAATTGTCACCATTTCTTGCCGTCTGACAATTATTAATAATAATCATGTCGGAGTGATTAAAATATATGCACGAAGATTATTTAAATTTGCTATTTATTATTAATGAATTATCATTTAAGCTTTCTTCAAAAAAATGTAGTTGTACTGTTCCATCATTCCTTATAGCACAAAATACGTTAAATTGACAGGTTTGTTAAAAATTCCCCCATCATTCTGCATAAGGTTTAAACCACTCCAAAAATGGGAGTTATGTCTGTTAAAAAGTCCATTTATAGTAAATATTGCTTCATCAGTCCAAATTCTGTTGTTCACAAATCGAGAGACGTCTTGTATCATCCATAATGTAAATTTGCAAAATTTTAAAATCATGTCTTAGGTGTTGAACTAAAGATATTAAATAAGGGGGGAAGTTATGTTTTAACAGAATTCTATGTATTAAGCTTTTCGATATTCCTGTTTGTAGAACCACTTGTCTTAACGATGTCACAAAATATGCCGCAAGAATTGCAATTTCAAAATTTTCATTATTGAGAATAGGTTTCCTTTTATACACCTAATGGTGCCTACATTTTTGAAATTTTCCAATAATTGTTTAATACTGTTCCGTGACAGTTTCTGTTTATCTGGATATCTATCAGCAAACGCCTGGTACGCAATTTTGTTACATTTCCCATAGATAATAAACAAATTTAAATGATCTTCGTGTGTATAATGTAATCGCACCGGCAGGATTTTTATTAATCATTATCAATTTGCAAAAAATAGTTACATTTTTAAACACAACTTCCTAAAAAAATGCTATAGCAAACTAAAATCTGAAATACCAAAAAATACAAAAATACATGTCGTTTATAATATTCCAAGCAAAGATTGCAAATGGTGAATACATAGGACAAACAAGCCAACACGGGCATAAATATGAAAATAAAATTTTTATTAAGAAATTGAACCGATTTCTAAAAGTGCGCTAAAAAGTGAAAAATAGGTCGGCGCCAAACTAATACCTGACAAAATGTGATTCACATAAACAGATTAAAAATTCTTTATTTGTAATTGCTTTCTTAACATAATTTGTAATATTAGTAGTTATTAATTTCATTTAGAAATAATTTGGCGCCGACTTCAAAAATTTCAATTTCATATAAAAATTTATAGTTATTTCTCACTTTTTAGCGCACTTTTAGAAGTCGGTTCAATTTTTTTATAAAAATTTTATTTTTCGATTTTTAGTTTTGAATTCATTATGATATTCATAGATTATTTGAACTAAATACTAATCGAGTTTAGTGTACCTCGCAATGACTCCAAGGTGGCAAAAAAGTACCCATTTTATCCAGAATTGTAAATCACTCTTAAATAAACCACTAAAAATTCTTTGGTTCTTAGAATTCTCCAAATACCAATGAAATTGTGTGAAAGAAATATTTAGTCTGTCATAGTAAATCCACTATCTTAAATTTCAAATTAATGTTAGATTGGTAATATAGGCTCCAAAACCTTCCAATATCGATATTTAAAGAATTTGAAACGTAAATTTCTTAGCCCGATATATTTTATATTGTATATTGAGTTTGTATACGCCCCAAGATCCCCGCAAATCAATTTTAACCCCTCATATTATATCTTATCAACCTAATAGTTGTAAAAAATTAAATTCATATTCGTAATACACCACCCCCCAACCCCCTAATACCAAATTTGAAAAAATGCGAATAAGGTAAAATTTTCTTGCTACCATATTGGATCCGCCATATTGAATTTCAAAAAAATAATTTTAACGTCTTAATCTAATCTAAATCTAAACCCTTCAAAGCCCCTTAGTACCAATTTTAGATGAAATCCAGAAATTCGAAATTTCTAAACGGTCATATTGAATCTGACGTATTAGATTTTCTTAAATTAATTTAACAAAATCGAAAAATGTAAATTGTTAAGTCAGCTATATTGCATTCGCCATATTGAATCCTGAAAAATACTATTAAATTCATAATTTACTTCCTCTCTCTCTATATCAGTTTCGGAAAAAGTCGAAAAATTTAAAATTTTTAGGACACCATATTGATTCCGCCAGATCGAGTTTTTCAAAAATTATTTTAATTTCGTAATTAACACTAACAAAAATCCCCCAATAGTGACTTTAGACAAAATCGAGAGATGTAGAATATTTAATCCGCCATTTTAGATCCGTCATATTTAATTTTTTTTTTATAATATCAGATTCTTAATATGCTATCTCAAAAACCCCTATCAATTTAGAAAAAAATCGGACAAAATTAATTTTCTATCCACCAATTTTTAAAAATAATTTTGGATTCGTCATATGCGATCCCCAAAAACTCTCCCGTACCAATTTTGGAGAAAATCGAACAAAATTGATTTTCTGTCTACCATATTGGATCCGCCATACTGAATTTTTAAAAAAATATTTTGAATTTGTTATATGGGACCTCGAAAACTTCCTCATACCAATTTTGGAGAAAATCGAACAAAATTAAATTTTTTTGTCTGCCATATTGGATCCGCCATATTGACTTTTTTAAAAATATTTTGAATTTGTTATATGCGACCTCGAAAACTTCCTCATACCAATTTTGGAGAAAATCGAACAAAATTAAATTTTTTTGTCTGCCATATTGGATCCGCCATATTGAATTTTTTAAATATAATTTAAGATTTGTTATGTGAGACCTCGAAAACTCCCCCATACCAATTTTGGAGACAATTGGACAAAATTGATTTTTTCGTCCGCCATATTGGATCCACCGTGTTGAATTTTTTATATGTAATTTTGAATTTGTCATGTGCGACCCCGAAAATTCTCCCGTACCAATTTTGGAGAAAATCGAACTAAATTAAATTTTTTTGTCCGCCATATTGGATTCGCCACATTGAATTTTTTAAATACAATTTAAGATTTGTTACGTGAGACCTCGAAAACTCTCCCATACCAATTTTGGAGAGAATCGGACAAAATTGATTTTTTTTGTCCGCCATATTGGATCCGCCATTTTGAATTTTTTAAAAATAATTTCAGATTCCTTGATACAACCCCGAAAATTCCTTCATACCAATTTTGGAGGAAATCGGACAAAATTGTTGCCTAATTTGCTGAATTTCATTTTCAAAGATTTAAAAGCTGTAAAAGCGTCCATTCTGGTGACTGTTATAAGCAATTATAATAACTTGAAGAGTATATGCATTATATTCGTATATTTGGTTAGTTTTTCGATAATATTGATACGCGTTAACTATTAGGGGAAAAATTAAGACTAATTAACTTACTATACAAATAAAATCCCACATTGAATAAATAAGTGTCTTACAAGGTGTGAAAAATAATAATATTAATTTTTATTAGGGAAAAAGTAAAAAAAAAAGTGTTCCTTCGAGCCGGATTTGAACCAGCGACCTATGGATATCTACAAAGTGAATCCCACTACAGTCCACCGCTCTACCAACTGAGCTATCGAAGGTATGACTACTTTTTTTATTTTGTTTTATATGAATAGGAGTTACTGTTCGTTGAAGTTTGTTAATAAAGTAATATATCTTGAACCATGTGTTTATAGGTATCTGTTTGCTAAAATGGAAATACCCATTAATGTTGTCGACAATCGACTTTAGAAATTTACAACACATTAATACGTAAACATATTTTATATTATACAAGTTGTATAGGGTGATTATAATAAAGAATTAGTTAGTACCAAAGAAGTCCTAAAATAGCCTAATTTGAACACTTGACTTCTGTTATTTCTTTGACCTATGAATTTCAAAAAATAAAATGGAAGACAGATTGAAATTGAGTTGTGAGATCAAAGATGTCCATAGGAAGCTCGTCGCCATATTGGGAAAGTGACGTTTTGGCACGTCAAAGTAACCGTCAAAAGTCAAAGAAATAGTGTCATTGTTGTTGTTATTCTTGTGAAGTTGATTGTCATTAAAAGTTTTGTCCTTTCTCTAGATTAAATTTATTTTATATTACTTAACAACTAGGTAATATACACCAAACCAGCAGTCAAATATTTAGGTGTAAATATAGACAAAAAAATTATTTTAAATTGGTACTGCAGAACGGTTGAACAAAAACGCATACAAAGTGCCAATACTTTAGTAATGTAAATAATAAAGTTTCAAATATCTTACAAATTGTTATTTCTCAAATTTTTTATACGTTTTGTGGAGGAAAACAATTATGTTAGACTTATCTGTTTAAAAGTAAGATACTCGGATGTTATGGACATATGGGCACAAGTGTTTATGTTAAATTCATAGTCAGAACTAGTCGTAGAAAAACATTTTTAAATAGCACTCTCAAACTATTGAGATATGAACAGAATTTCGTGTAATAATTTTGTGTCTTCAACTTCAAATTTACTTGAAATTTGCGAGCACGTACTTGAGATATAAAACTGGACTGCTCATGAAAATAATTTTTGACCCACCCCCCTTATTGGTCGCCATTAGGTGCAATGATTTGTATGGCAACATTGAATTCCCTGCTAGTTTCTTACATTGGCGTGTACGAATGTCAGTTCTATTATGCTAACTAACAGGTTTAGACAATAACTATCTCTTTCTATACTATATCTAAAACAATAAATCGCTCTTCCTGGTTTTACTTGACAGGTTAATTGAGTATATTCAATAAAAAGGCCAGATAATTGTTTCTGTAAAACAATATTTAACTTGAATTTATACTTTTAGTTCCCTCAAAATTATAATTTTTCTGTTTAAAGCAACTCCAATAAAGCAATTTTTTTTAACTTCTTTGGAACAGCGTAAATATGTAACAATTTTATTATTTTTAGATAACAAGAATGAAATGTCAGGTCTTATAAATAAATGAAAATGCTTTTTCTATGACTGTTTACATATTTTATTTTTTACAATAAAACTGTTTTTTAGAAAAATAGCTAAAATGTGAAATATGCGCCAAAAACAAATCGAGACAATTTTTTTTAAATATGTTTTAGAAACATCCTTGTTCGGACGTAGAGTATAAGAAGTTAACGAAAAAAAGAATTAAGGCATTTATTTTTAAAAATTTTATATCATGAATTAATACAGTATATTGTTTAATGTAAGGTATCGAAATGTCCACATAATCTATTGCAAAGTAAGAGAGTTTCATCATTTAAAAATAGCTTCGATTAGGTCTTTGTTAAGATTATTTTCTCCTCGGTGCTTTTAGGGAACTGATATATTAGGTATTTATATAGGGTTAACAACATTCATAATAATGTTGACATTTCCTTCATAACAGAGCTTTAATTTAAAGGAAATAAAGTAATATTATGTACTAAACCATTTTTATAAAAAAATTAAACTCTAAAAGAGATAGTGTTAAAGCAGTTTATATTTAATTGTAAACAAAACAATATTTGTTAAGACACTTTAAATATAAAAAAGTTTGCAAATACATAAAGATTTACTAGCAACTTTAAATTTTTACACTAAGTTAAACTTTCCATTTACTTAACTGTTTAAGGATCTGGAATTGACCTTTCCTACAGTTGAATTTTTGAAATGGTAATCAATCGCAGCTTCTCACTACTTTGACAAAGGATTTTCATGACACAAATTTCCTTTTTTTTATTAATTAATAACATATTCAAACAAAAGTTTATTATTTTATTTTTGGACAAACAAATACATAAATTTAAATTTATTTAATTTCCAAACATGCTTAATAATATTGAAAAATTTCGTATTATATGCAAGCATTTATTTCTATTTTAATATGGCATATTGGTTTTTAAACGTATATAATCATTTTAAATTTTAACACCATACCAGTTTCGATGTTCAGCTTTATATGTCAGTAGAACATTAACTTTATGGTAAAACGATATTGTTGTTGGTTAATGCACAGCTAATTTAGGACTTTTTTTTGTAGAGCCAGTGTATGTTATTAAGTCCAAGTTTAGTTGCTTCAAGATGTTTACATCAAACAGTGCTTCGTAGTTTTTTTCAGGCAGTTTATTTGGAAGAAGCAGAGCACAAACTTTTTGCTCATCTTCTTGTATAAAACTATTTCCAGAAAAATGCTCTGAACAGAGTTACTCATCTGGTGTATAAAATAATTATGATCATGGCCAATTTGCTTCAGCCCTTGAATTTGAAGATTCTTTTCTTTTAGAAAACTAGAATATTGATAAAATAAGATTAAACTAGTTACCCTTAGATTTACAATTTGATTCTAAGGTAAAATTTTGTATAATTATTACTGAATGAATTATAACTTACCAATTAAATAAATTCCAATTTACCAGATGAGGTATTTGCACGTCTTACCATGAAGAATCACATTTTTTAAAATACCAAAAAAAAAACCTTAAAGTTCACGATCCTGTTTGAAATTTTCAGTAAAACGTTACCTAAAATGTAATAAAATTCATAAAACAGCAAAATCAAAAATAAATTTTTGTCAAAATGAAAAGTATTCAGCCAATATTTGCACGTAATGGCACGGAGCATGGTGGCGTCATTTTTGTTATAAGGGGGGGATTATGCATTATCCCGGTCTTTTTTATTGAATATATTCAATTAACCTGTCAAGTAGAACAAGAAAGAGCGATTTATCGTTTTAGATATACTATAGAAAGAGATGGTTATTGTCTAAACCTCTTAGTTAGAATAATAGAATTGACATTCATACACGACATATTCACGCCAATATAAGAAACTAGCAGGGAATTTAATGTTGCAATAAATATTATTGCACCTAATGGCGATCGATAAGGGGGGGGTCAAAAAATTATTTTCGTGTGCAGTCCAGTTTTATATGTCATGTTCGTGCAGTACAGTTACTTTACACGTGCGTGCTTTGACCTTATCAGACGCGTATAATTTTCGATTTGCGCATTCACCAAAAAACAAAACACAACAAGTTAATTTTCGTACCATAGTTATGTTTTATTATATAAAAATGTAAAATAAATTGAATTATGAGATCATTACTCTATCCTTACCATAAAATAACTGCAAAATTTACTAGACTTAAATCAAGTTATTATTTAGTAAATACTAACGAAAGTAAAAAATATCCCAGTAAGTTATTATTTATTGTATGTGGTGTGGTAACGCAGGAGAAAAATGTCAGGCTAAATAAAAAAGCATTATGCAAGGATATGCTGGATATTTCTTTTTCTATATTTTGAGAAATTGTTGCAGGTTCATTCGGAATCTCTTGCCCGAGGACATACGAATTTTTAGTAGTGTGAAATTTTCCCCACGCTCAAATTTATCAGTATATTATTTTAGACATAAATATTTATTGAGAACTTAAAAAAATGTAATAAAGATAACTAGTTAAGTTACAAGACTTACTATTAAAAAAAACTTCAAAAACTTGTGTCCTAGTACAAAAATTCACTAGTTAGCTTTAAAGTTTAAATAATATTTATGATGCTTATTGTTAATAGAGAAATATATTTATGAAGCGAATCTATTAAAATATCTGTTCTGAAAAAAAAAACAATTTTGATTAGAATGGTCTACAGGGTACAAATAACTAGTAATACAAAATATAAGTAAAAGTGGGAAGGTATTACAAAACAAAAGTGGAAATATTTGACAAAAATGTATCTAATAAAGTAGTAATACATATATATTACAGAACTTATTTTATATCTCAACCAACTGAACAATAATAATTATCCAACCAAATTATTTCGCTAAAAGCTGAATTGTTCACTAGAGTTTATGGAATTTTATACATGAGAGAAATTGTTTTTGTTTAGCTACAATTATAAACAAAATAGTTTTTTGGTATTTTTCAATTATTTCAATTGAAATAGTAGTGTAAATAGATTTAGATTTACAAGCCAAACCGTTTTGCATTCTCTCAAGGGATTATTGACTAAATACACACCAAAAATATGAAGCACTGCGGAGACCCTTTCCATGTTATCGGGTCTTAGGTGGCGTGGCTTTCTGTACTTCCTACAAAATTTCAGACGGTTCTAGCTGTTGCAAGGAGAACTGATTTCTGAATCGGTTTATACAGATGCTCACTAAGGCCCAGTCCCTTGATGTTTTGCAGGAGGTTTTTTGGTATCACTCCAGTTATTGATAGTATTATGGGAATCATGTGGACTCTGATCATTGCTTACTGTCTACGGATTTAAACCTCCAGGTCTCTGTATTGGGCGTACTTTTCATTGTATTTTGACCTAAGGTTGTTGTTGTTAGGTATAGCAATGTCAATCAATGTAGTTCGTCTAGAAATTTTATTTGTTAGTATAATGTCTGGCCTATTATGAGCAACTGTTTGATCTGCTAGAACCGCACGGTCCCAATATAACTTGAACTCGTTGTTTTCAAGAATAGGCTCTGGACGGTATTTGTAGTAAGGCACTTTTCCTACCTGCAATAGTTTTAACCTATCTGCTAACTCTTGGTGGAGTATCTTAGCGGCTGAATCGTATCTTTCCTTATACTCGGTTGTGACAAACGCTTGGCATTCTCCAGTCATGTGCTGGATTGTCTCTGATGTTGGACAGCCATATTTACATTGATCGTTATCTATTGAGGGATCTCTGATGATGAACTTCCTATAGTTCTTCGTCGGAATAACCTGATCTTGGATAGCTAACAAGAAGGCCTCCGTCTCCGGAACCAATAGTTCGACGCTGAGTTGTCGACATTGTCCTGGTTGACTTTATTTGGATGATGTCCATGAAGTGGTTTTTCTAGTCAGACTTGTAACTTCTCTTGATCTGTTCAGTAGTGATAAGCAATATCCCGTTCTCTCAGCCGTAGCGGTGTTGAATCGTCTGCCTCGCATATTGCTCGATGTAGTGTGGAAGAGTCCGCTAACCTGTGGAATTAAGAACGTAAGTTTAGTTAATATTTGTTGATCGAGCTGCTCACCAATATCGACCAATTCTCTTCCTCCTTGGTGCCTTGGAAGCATTGTACGTTCAATAGCATTCCGAGGGTGGTGTTTGTGTGCTGTTGTTAAGAGTGTTCTTATTTCCTTTGCAGGTTTTCGATGTCCGTCCTGCTCCATTTTACAATTCCAGAAGAGTAGCTAAGCACAGAGCATGAGTACGTGTTGAGCACCTTAAACAAATTTTTACTATTTAGACTAGTTCGTAACACCCGTCTTACCCTCCTGACAAATTCGGTTATCAATTCGGTCTTCATAGTGCGATGGTCAATTCGTTTAGCTTGTTTAATACCTAGTTATTGTATGTTTTTTCTGCTTCCATTGTAACTATAGTTTCACCATTCTGCATCTCAAATGCTCCCGGTTGTATTTTTCCTTTAACGATCTTCAAAATATGGCACTTGTCAAGTCCAAACTGTATCCCGATATCCCCGGAGAACTCCTCCATAATTCTGAGCATTTGCTCTATTTGGTTTTTGGTAGCAGCCATCAGTTTCAGATCATCCATGTATAGGAGATGATTCAATCTTACTCAAACTTATTTAAAGATATTTATATTAATATAATTATCCTTATCTGAATCATTCAACTAAATTTTTGTGTTACCTAACCTGAACTTATCTGAATCATTCAATTCAATTTTTCTGTTTCTATAATAGTTTTAATCTTAGGAACAATTAACAGTAAGTAAATTTAAAACAATTTACGTGGAAAGTTTGTTCATTTTTTCTTTCTTGCTGTCAACCTGTTGATTCCTGTGAACTTGTAGAGCTGATAAATTAATGAAATGTTGGATAAGTGGTGTGCACAAGTGACTCTATTGTAGATATAGCCTGAAACTGATATATGTATGTAAGAATAGCATTCTATTATATATTTATTTTATGTTAAATAAAAGTTAATGAAGGATAAATATTCTCATAGCATTACTTTAACTTGTTTGGAATAAATGTTTCATCTTTGCTAATGAAAACCAAGGAAGTCTTAAGCTGTTGTGAATTTTTGGAAAATTCTAAAAATAATTAATTTGTTTCTATTTATGACACGCTTATCCTATTTATTTATAGTATAAGATTTTTATGATATGATGATAAACTCCTGATATTCAGGCTTCATTACCATTAATGTGAAACATAAATTTTGCATCACTCATAAGATCTTAATTATTATTAATTACAACAATTAAAAAATTATCAATTACAAAAAAAATGCTTTCACATATTATCAGAAAATTGTGTATAATAATAGCAATTATATATAATGACCGGCAGAAAGTGCTCAGTACATGAGAAAAATATTTGAATTTAATGAATTTATTTTATTTATAAAATGTTCTGCATGTCCCCAAAAAAGAATGAGACCTATCAAATCAAGTCTTATAGTATACGAGGGAGAGTAAAAAAATTGAAATTGCGTTAAGACAAAAGTATCCCTATTTTACCCCTTGAAAAATATTTTTATCAAGAAATGTTGTTTGTATTTAAAAGTTATATGCAGAAAATTTTATTTGTGACAAAAAATAAAATTTTGTTTGTGAATAACCTTGTATAAAAAGTAGATTGCAACATTCTCAAAGTTATCCATATAGATCTTCAGTGGTCGATTACTTCCTGTAAGGGGTCTATGTTAACGAGAAAAAAAATTGAGGATGTTTGAGATGTAAATGTAGGTTCACGAAAGTGGATCCCATTTCGGTAGATTATGACTAAAATTTAGACTAAAATGTGGTTGTCGGACTTGCATTGTCATTATTTTTATTTTTTATGACGTTTCAATTAGGTTCTATCTCTAATCGTTATCAAGTATAAACTGAATGTTTTGTCTTAAGACTACGAGCTTATATAGGAACTGCGTCCATTGAAGCGCAAAGTTTCGCTTCGTATACACGTCAACAATTTGATGTTACAAAGTAGTGGTTGCCAAAGATTAGGTATTTCAACACTCGGTTCACTGAAGATTCCATTATTGTTTTTAATGTAAGCTGCTTCTATAAATTTTCTTTTGTTCATTTATATTTTCGCAGCCTCAGATCATTTTATATGGGGGCATTTTCTATCAGAATGTCGACTCTGAATGGCTTGCTTGGCATCTGGTTTCGGTTTGTCAGCAGCTGATCTGCAAGCATCTTCCTATGAGAGATGTCTTCACCGATAGGCCTCCTGTTCGGTGGTTTAATGAGACAATAAGGAAAATGAGGGATGAGTTCTCTGTGGTAATGCTTTTGGGCGATGGGAGCACGGAATTCCGGGATTTGTATAAACTTATGAATAAAAAGTACAGACAGAAAGTTGCTTCTACAAAGAAGGATGCATTTGGGAGTTTTCTGGAAAGTTCGCAAAACAAAGAAAGGGATGTTTGAAGAGTTATTAACTATGAGAGAAATCGATCTTCACATAATATTTCTAGTTCATCGCTCAGCGCTGGGAACTTTGGTGAGTTCTTTAGTAAAATACTATCCGACACTATAAAGGATCTACAGATTGACACAGAAATACAAACTGCTATGGTTTCGTCGATCCCAAATTCGGTGCATTCTTTTGCCCTTTTACCAGTTACGTAGTGTGATGTTTGGAGTGCTATACAAGCTCTCAAAAGGTCGAACTCTTTTGACATATATGATATGAGTAGCGCTATTCTGAAGGAGATTAGTGTGTATTTGGTCAAACCTTTGAAGCATTTATTTAATTGTAGTCTGGCTCAGGGTAATTTTCCGGATTGTCTAAAGATAGTAAGGACTGTTCCTTTGTTTAAAAAAGAAAATGTCGATTCCATGAAAAACTATAGACCTATATCTTTGATTCCGTTATTGGGGAAAGTATTTGAGGTAATACTGAAAAACAGCTTGAGTCGTTATTTTGAACATCACAATTTTTTGCATCCTTCACAGTTTGATTTTCGCCGGAATTTATCGACTATTCAGGCAGTTGTGGTTGTGGAGGGCGCGGTTGAGGGAATAGAAGGTGGGGGAAGCGTGGGGCTCTCACTGTGTGACCTCAGTCGTGCCTTTGATTGTGTTTCTCATGAACTTTTGATTAGAAAGCTTCATAGATACGGTATAAGAGGCGTTCCCTTCGATTTGCTTTCATCTTTCCTATCAAATAGAAGGCAGGCAGTCGCATATGGTGGAGAGCTTTCTGAGCCTACGGCGGTACGATGTGGAGTGCCGCAGGGTTCGGTATTGGGACCTCTTCTTTTCATTATATATGTCAATGATCTCTTTAGGTATTTGTCACCAGGTCTGTGTATTTGTTACGCTGACGACACGGCGCTAATTTGTAAAAGTAGAGACTCAGAATGGTTAATGAATGAAATGTCTGTTATGGAAAAGCGTGCGAGATGTTGGTTTGCTAATAATTCCCTTAAATTGAATGAAAAAAAAACACGGAATTTGTTTTTCATGAATGGACGTGGAGTGGTTGATGGTTCTTCGGTGACATTGTTGGGTGTCAGTTTGCACGATGGTTTGAACTGAAATTCTCACATTGCATTATTGAGGAATAAGTTGGCATCCTCTATTTTTGTTCTCAGGCAGCTTCGTGGGTCTCTTCACTGTGACACCATTCTTTCTGTTTATTGTTCCTTATTGCATTATCATATTTCGTACGGTGTTCACCTTTGGGTTTGCTGTGTTGGCGCGATTCAAATCTTTAGAATGCAGAAGAAGGCTATTCGACTTGTCTCTGGTATCGGCTATAGGAACCACTGTAGGCCACACTTTATAAAATTGCGGGTACTAACGTTGCCTGGTTTATTTATCTTATACCAACTACTGGAGATTTATAGAAACCGTGGAAAATTTCACCAAAATTCCCACTTTCACTCTTATAGCACTAGATCAGCTAATTTAATTAGGCCTTCGAGGTATAGATTGGAGAGATCTAAGAAAAATACATTGAATGTGTCATTGTACAACACGAGCATGCATTCTATTCGGTGGATGAGTACATGGAGACTTCTTCTAGAGCTTATTGTTAGGACTTTTTTAATGTAATTTACAGATAGTTTTAACCTTATTTTTATTTTGTTTTGTGACATATTACAATTGTATTTTTTTGTACAAAATGTAATGAAATAAATTTATCTATCTATCTATCTATCTATGGTGTTGTTTATCCCAGGCGTGTTCTGTAATACCTGATCTCGACGTTTCCCCTTTTTGTGTATGAGTTTTATGTTCCTTAATTTTAACTTCTAGTGGTCGTTTGGTTTCTTCAATATATCCAGATTGAAATCACAATACCACGTAACAGAGCACGCCGTATTCTGGACAACGCTAGTAAAGCACTGCTAAGAACACAAATAAATTATCACCGATGGCGAAAAGCCCTTCTTCTGGATGAAGCTACACAACGCTACGAGGAAATCAAAGCCGAAACTTTGTCAGATGATTATGAAGCAATTTTCCGTAAAATAGATAATATATGGAACAAATTGAAAGAAAATATGACGAGGAAACACCGAAATAAACTAGAAAAACTAAAATCACATCAACAACCAACTCTACCTGAAACAACTTCAGGAAAAATCATCATAAACTTATCTTCAAGGATACTTTTAACGGCAGAAGAACAACTACTCAGCAAGGGGCTTAATTTCGCAGTAACACCAAAAAGCATGCCTATTCTAGATATCATAAGCTCTGTAGAATCCATACAAGTCGACGAAAACCATTCCGACGAGTTTAGGTGGAAAATAAAATCAACTTTGGAAGACAAGAAAAATCCAGTTCAAAATCTCTCCAAGCTTGAAGCATCAGCTTTAAAAGAACTTCGTAAAGATGAATCCATAAAGATTTTACCAGCGGACAAGAGAAATGCAACGATGATAATAGACATCGTTACCTACGACCAAAAAATCGGAGATATCCTGGGAAAAGGAAAATATAGACAATTATCGCGTGACTCCACTAAATCTATAGAGTCAAAAATCTACAGAACACTGAGGAAATACCAAGACCATATACCTGACAACCTACGATCTGCGCTCACACCACACTACAGTAAGCCACCACATCTTTACGAACTACCAAAAATTCATAAAACAAACATACCATTGAGACCAATAACCAGATCCAGAGGATCCCCAACAAATGCATTGGCCAAGTTTCTTTTAAAAATCATACAACCTTTAGAAGGTAAGACGAACACATATGTTAAAAATTCCACACATTTGGTGAACATTATTAGTAGCATCAGTCTAGAGCCAGACGACAGACTAATAAGCTCTTTTGAAGAGGAATAACCAAAGTATTTAAAAAATCGGTTTTCAGCTCTGTAAAATGACACCTGTCAAAAATTAGGCTCATTGGGTGATCTTTGATATTCTAAAACATGAGTCTTTATGGCCCATATAAAATATTAAAATTTCATTAATTTATATTAGTCGGTTCAAAACTTAGGGTCGATAATGTAAATCGCTGGGTACTCTTTTAGGGTTCTGTAGTATAATAACTACCTTTACTTTTGTAGCTGAGACAACACTGTCATTGGATAATCATTTTAATTTATAAGAATTGCCCCTAACAAATTATTAGATCATTAACGATAAAACAAGATCAGAAATAGGACTTCCCCTTTTTATATTAATAATAACATCTTATATCGGTTAAAAAGCCAGAGTTTATTTACAACTAGAGAAGAAGATTATCGTCAATGATTCTTAAAACAACTACAGGTTTTATTTCGAAATGGAAAATACCATCTCGGCAATTGTTCTTATGTGGTTATTTGTAGTCTCACTTCACTTCTTGTTGCTCATCATTCAAGTCATATTAGCTCTAATTAACCACGCATATAAATTATATCTACCGGAATTTACCATACTTCTCGTAAAACGTTACGTCACTCCTTAATAAATTAAGATTAATAAGTAAATAAAACTTTAAAATAATCTTTTTAAATGGTTTGTTTGTTTTGCCAACAGTAATTAATTAAAATGTGTCTGGGTAATTCTTGGATATGTGTAGTGATATTAATTATTTGTTGTAAGTATTAATTATATATTTTTTGTTTTAACATTGTAAATCTTATAGAAACTTCTTCTAAATCATTTTGGCTATGAAAATTTAACTGTAGAAAATAGTTAGGTCCTTCTTATTTTTCTTCCTTACTAACTTTATGTAGATAAATATTGCCACCATTTTTTAACCGTGTAAGCCCTTGAAAATGGCGTAATAACTTTTAAAGATTTTCTTGTTACACGCTGCAGTTCTATTTCTAAATTTTGCAAATCTTGAGAAAAAATAGTTAATTAAAAAACATATTATACTTCAACAGAATCATAGTAATGTCCAAAACATTTAATCACTTGCATTTACTCTATGTATGTATATTTAGATATTTTAGGATATTTAATAAACCAATCAAGACAACAAATTTATATTTTCAAACCACTTGCTTCATATTACTGATAGTTCAGAGCCTTTTAGAAATAGTTTTTGACAAAGATATTCAAGTTAGTTTAACAAAAAAACGATAAATGCTGCTCCATGTTTTAAAATCAGTTATTGACAGGAAAATATAAAATTAAAGAACACCACACAAAAAAAAAATATTTTCTAGGAGTTGTAAATATGTGTTCACATCAAAACATTTATTTTCAGAATCCAGTTAGCTATATTGAAACATCCCATTATTACAATCCTGATATCTTGTTTGTCTTTTAAAGCCTTGACCTTAAAGTTGATGCATTTTCTACTATTTTCTAGTTTGCGCACAGACGTGTGATAGTTACTTGAAATATGTACAGAGACGGAGATCAAAAGCAGTCCATATAAAATAGGATTATTTTATTCTAAAATATAGCACAGATTATTAATTTATAAAAATTTCTTTCATCTGTATTTTAGCTATTCTGCTTGATATATTACTGTAAAAAATAATTAGGTTATTCTTATTTTTCTTCCTTACGAACCTTATGTAGATAAATAGTCACCATTTTTTAACCCTGTAAGCCCTTGAAAATGGCGTAATAACTTTTAAAGATTTTCTTGTTACACGCTGCAATTCTATTTCTGAATTTTGCAAATCTTGAGAAAAAATAGTTAATTAAAAAACATATTATACTTCAACAGAATCATAGTAATGTCCGAAACATTTAATCACTTGCATTTACTATATGTATGTATATTAAGATATTTTAGGATATTTAATAAACCAATCAAGACAAAAAAATTCATATTTTTAAACCACTTGCTTCGTATTACTGATAGTTTAGAGCCTTTTAGAAATAGTTTTTGACAAAGATATTCAAGTTAGTTTAACAAAAA
This sequence comes from Diaprepes abbreviatus, assembly GCA_034092305.1. NCBI lineage: Eukaryota > Metazoa > Arthropoda > Insecta > Coleoptera > Curculionidae > Diaprepes > Diaprepes abbreviatus. The sequence goes on from JASJET010000018.1 coordinate 14,503,106, forward strand.
AATGGTAAATGCTGCTTCATGTTTTAAAATCAGTTATTGACAGGAAAATATAAAATTAAAGAACACCACACAAAAGAAAATATTTTCTAGGAGTTGTAAATATGTGTTCACATCAAAACATTTATTTTCAGAATCCAGTTAGCTATATTGAAAGATCTCATTATTACAATCCTGATAACTTGTTTGTCTTTTAAAGCCTTGACCTTAAAGTTGATGCATTTTCTAGTTTGCGTACAGACGTGTGATAGTTACTTGAAATATGTCCAGAGACGGAGACCAAAAGCAATCCATATAAAATAGAATTATTTTATTCTAAAATACAGGACAGATTATTAATTTATGAAAATTTCTTTCATCTGTATTTTAGCTATTCTGCTTGATAATTTAACTGTAGAAAATAGTTAGGTTATTCTTATTTTTCTTCCTTACTAACCTTATGTAGATAAATATTGTCACCATTTTTTAACCCCGTAAGCCCTTGAAAATGGCGTAATAATATTTAAAGATTTTCTTGTTACACGCTGCAGTTCTATTTCTGAATTTTGCAAATCTTGAGAAAAAATAGTTAATTGAAAAACATATTATACTTCAACAGAATCATAGTAATGTCCAAAACATTTAATCACTTGCATTTACTATATGTATATATATTTAGATATTTTAGGATATTTAATAAACCAATCAAGACAAAAAATTCATATTTTTAAACCACTTGCTTCGTATTACTGATAGTTCAGAGCCTTTTAGAAATAGTTTTTGACAAACAACGATAAATGCTGCTCCATGTTTTAAAATCAGTTATTGACAGGAAAATATAAAATTAAAGAAGAGCACACAAAAAAAATTATTTTCTAGGAGTTGTAAATATGTGTTCACATCAAAGCATTTATTTTCAGAATCCAGTTAGCTATATTGAAAGATCTCGTTATTACAATCCTGATATCGTGTTTGTCTTTTAAAGCCTTGACCTTAAAGTTGATGCATTATCTACCATTTTCTAGTTTGCGCACAGACGTGTGATAGTTACTTGAAATATGTACAGAGACGGAGACAAAAAGCAGTCCATATAAAATAGGATTATTTTATTCTAAAATACAGGACAGATTATTAATTTATAAAAATTTCTTTCATTTGTATTTTAGCTATTCTGCTTGATAATTTTTTTTATTCTTTACTAAAATACTAAGGGTGGTAGGTACATGATTGTGTTCAGAACTTTTTGTTGCTTCTAAAAAATGAAATTCAAATGACAGGTCCTATTAAGAAGTACTGCTGGTCGCCGCGGGGCATAAGTTCTGCTCAAAACGTTGAGATTATCTTGAAGAAGAGAAAAGTATTAATAAGAATGTTCAATTTTACGTTATTTTCGTAAATATATCTAAAAAAAATTTAGATACCATAAAGTCGAATTTCGAATATATTTGAAAGTCACTGAGGATTTTCCAAATTTCTAAATGACATGGTAGTTTTCGTTCATAAACTATGCTATTTTATCTGTACTGAAATGCCATTTTTTGTAAATAGTACCGGAAATGTGACGCTATTTATTTTAGAGTTGAAAGAGATTATGCACTAGAGACTTTTTACTTTGCCTCTGTTGACTCATAGTATTATTTTATAAATATTTCGAACGTAAAAGGAGCCATGTTTTTGGTCACCTAATTAATTTTACATCTTGTAGCATTTACAGTATAATTTGAAGTAAAGTTACTTGAACTTAAACATCCCTTGATATTTTGATATGCTAGTTAAAAGCTCCGACTTGTTCACAACCAGATGTTATAAATATTTAGTTAAGACTAGAAGCGCTACCGGGAAAAGTGGATTTCGTAACTAAACATTCGAAAAAGTGGAGATAAGCTGGGGACAATTTCGATGTTTATATTTTAGTTAATAGAAATACCAATTAAAAAAAATTGTCGGAATAAGTTTTTTATTTCAAGAATAAAATTAAGACCTACATGTCTAAATATTTTTAATTTTTTAATTCTTAACTAATTAATATTAGTTTTATGTATCTTCATAAGGAACTTCCATACAGATCAGTGCCTGAGTGTGTAATAACTTTTTTTTAATTTCAATTGCCTTAAGTGATTTAATCTTTTGATATCTTATTTCCAGAATTTGTAACATTTCTGATTAGAAGTATTTTCTCTTTCTTTTTATTTAGTATAATACTAATTTCTTCTAACTTTTTATCTAGTTTATTTTTTTCTCGTGCTTCAAAATTTCTTTTCTAACGGTCCCAGTTCTTTTTCGTTTTTCCCCTTTCTTTCCTATTTTATGTTGCTGGTATATCTGGATTTTTAACATAATTCTAGCGATCGTCTTAGTATACTGATTTGATGTATTTCTCGAAGATTTTTTAATCTATATTTTACAATATTTATAGTAAAAGTCTTTATATGTCAAGATTATCTATCGAACAGAATATCTTTGTTTATATCAGTACTAAATCTCAATGGGACTCCTTGCTAAATCTCAATTGGGCCTCCTTTTTAATTTAGCAATATAATTTATTTCACATACTAAATAAACTGTAATACAGGTTGTTTTTGAGATTCATTAATCTTAATATCGACATTTTGGATGTCAAGCTTCCAATCGCACATACCCATGCGTGACGAGATTGACGTTCGTTACACAGCAGACAGGCAAGCGGAGCAAGTTTTAGAAGTGTATAGCCAAAACTTAAGCTACCAAATCCTCATATTCCTTGAGCAGCAAGATCGATAATCATTACACAGCCGACAAGCGAATGGAGCAAGATTTTAAGCTAAAATCTGAGCTCCCAAACCCACATACTCCACGCGCTGCGAGATCAATAATTGTTACATAGCAGACAGGTGAGCTAAGTAAGATTTTAAGCCAAAACCCAAGCTCTCAACACCACATACTCTACACGCAGCTAGATCGATACCCGTTACACAGCAGACAGACGAGCAAAGCAAGATCTTAAACTGAAACCCAAGCTCCGAAACCCACATACACCACGCGCTGTGCCTGGGGTGTGTTCTGGACAACTTAAGTTTTAATAAAGGTGATACGTCAACTTTCTAAAGGCACATACACAAATAATGTTATTTGATAAAAAAAAACACTTCTACATTGATTTGAATGAAAGTAATTTTATCCATACACATCAAAACAAGCATCAAATACATCATAAAATATTCAGTTTTATCATCGTTTGTTTGAAGGTTGTAGACAATGTTGAAGATTGACTAAAATGTGGTTGTCGGACTTGTATTGTCTTTATTTTTATGTATTTTTACGACGAAAAATAAAGACAATGCAAGTCCGACAACCACATTTTAGTCATTCAGTTTTATGTTTTATTACGAAATCGTTCCAAACGTTAGTCCTTTTTATTTGCAAACTCTTCTATGAGTAGACTTATATAAAGTTTTTTAGTTCTTTCGCATTCTATTGATAATCTTGCTAAAGCTGCTAATTCTTACTTGCATCATTGTGCCGCTTTCTCCATTTAAAAAGCATTGTAATGCAAGGACTAGCAACTATTCTAACTTCAATCGCCTTTAGAATGCCAAGTTTTAGAGCTTTTTAGACGTTCAAAAAAAAAAAAAAAGAAAAAAAGAAATTGCACGTCTTTTGAAGACCCTTCTTTTGATTTTTTAAAAAACTCTAAATCTCGAAATTCGATAAATATTTAAATTTGAAATTAACTCAATTTTTCAAAGTTATTGGTAACTTTATACGCCTGTTGAAAACCGAGTTTTGGAGCTTTCTGAATGGTTGAAAAGCAGAAATAGCGTCTTCAAAAGACGCGTTATTCCTTTTTTAGGCATCCAAAAGACTCCAAAACTCGTAGTCCTACAACAATTGAATTGTTAGTAATCGCTTTGTTTCATTTACAATGTTTTTTAAATGGGAAAAATTTTACTTTTCTTTTTTTAATGGAGAAAATTTCAAATAAATGTATCTCGGGTAAACGATAAGCTACGAATTCAATCAAGAAAGTTTTGTGCACTACAAGTCTCTGTTGAGATTGATTTTGTCGACATTGTACTTTGAATTAAAGTTGCTTCCTGTACGCTGTGAGTATAGATATTAATACAGACTGTCCCAGAGGCCTTGCATTCAATGGGTTTAATTAGTAAGTCTTAAAGTGATTTCGTAATATATGTACATTTAATATAAATCTAAACGCTCTGCATTGCATATGTGGCCATTTATAATTAAAATAATTACTGACACCTTGCATTAAATGGATTGTAAAATAGCAAGTTTTTTGGGATTGATTAAATTGACTTTTTTGGATGAGTAGGGCTCGTCCAAACCCGAACCCCCCCCCCCTCCGCCGCGGACTTTGCGGAGGCTTAGCTACGGCACTGGTCATGGCATTTATTGTTGTGGGTCTTCATAATATTTATTCAGGGCAATAATTATGTTACAAGAAAGGGAAAAAGAGACGTGTGTGGACCTAGAGTTCTTGATTCCTATCACCCCTTTTTCGTAAGGCTCAAGCAGCGCGCCCACTGGTTCAGCTCGGTTCAGACCGCTCGACTCCGCGCAATCGGCCCGTTTTGGTTTACACGTAAATAAATGAGAGCCCGCTCACTGGTTCCGACCGGCCAGAACGCTTCCGCGCTTTCAGCATCGGCGTCTTCGACTATTCTCCAGAGGGCAAAAATTGCCGAAAGGTCTGAAATCGTTCGACTATTTTAAGAATAGAAAGAGGTAGTATAATCTGTGGTATAGACGTAGTGTTTGTATTATTACTATGTCGGACGAAGAATTGATAGAAAATGTGAGAGCATACAGAATATATAATAATAATAATATTCTCTATACATAGTTGTTGCCTAATAAACTTGAGGTAAATTGTCTAGGCGTTCACGTCACAGTCAAAAAATAGTTATGTCACAAAAATCTGTGATGTAAACGTCAAATTTATTTAATTCGACTATATAATACACTTACTTTAAAGTAACCGCTAAACGTCCTCAGGTGGAATCGATTTTCGAAGGTTAGTGTTTTGTTTCCTGAGCGGCAACATATTTAAAATTTCATACAATTTTATACTAGACATTCTAAAATATTTGAAAACTTTTCATTGTCGGTCATCAACTCTGGAAATAAATGATAAAATTCCCCGTGAACTTTTCTTTTAAGGTAAATATCATGAAGCCAATATCTTCTTCTCCGCTTTTCCTCAACTTCCGCTTCAACACAGGCTAGAGCAGCCACAACAATATCCTCAGAGTTGGAAAAAGTACTTATTTTATTCACTTTTCATCAAAACTAACATCTCTAGAAACTCTAATGGTTAAAGCAGTTTTAATCACTGTTTAGTCTGAATTGTGCGGAGCCAGTGAGCGGGGGCCATCGGCATTCTGACTGAAGCGGACGGAACGGACGGAGCCGAGCCGATTCAGTGGGCGCGCTTCTTTTATTTGTTTGTTTTATATGCATGTTTAGAGCATAAGAAATATATAAGGAAACTGGCTTTATTAACTACATATAACACACCTTTGTCATTTCTTTCCAAGTTAGTTAGAAAAACATTAATATGTGATAGTAAGAAAATTTTCAAACATTTTCCCCTAGATTAAGATGTTATCATCTTCCCCTCAGAAGGCAAACAAAAAAGTTCTTGACTGAAAAGGGTGTTTGGATTGAACTTGATAATATATTTGTTACTTTGTGGGATTAGTATATGGGATTTTTTTTAATTGGTGTTAAAAATTTAGCTTAATTTATTATCAAGTCCCTTATATAATTCTAAATGGCTTTATTTTTTTTTCTAAGAATTGCGTCATGTTGTTTGTTGATATCTATCCCATTGACGCTTACGCTTTCCCCCCTGGGAAATATTCACTGATCCCAGATATATCCAGATACCGTAAGGATGAAGCTCTGGGGAGCCCTTTCCATGCTGTTGGGACATAGCTGATTTTATGGTCCTCTGCATTTCCCATAAGCTTCAGGACAGTTTGAGCGGTTATAAGTAACCCTGCCTTAGCCTTATATAGGTGTACGCTAAGGTTGAATACACTGATGTTAAGCTGAAGATTCTTCGGTAATACGACGAATGTTGATAGAGTTATGGGTATCTTCACTATGCTACTTATTTCTCAATTCAATATATTATTATTTTTTTCATAGTAAATTTTTTGGTATCTATAAGGATTGGTTACTTCTAAGACATGCAGTTGTTCATTGAGCTTTATTAATATGAATATCTTTCGTTAGACAACAAACAATTTTTTTATTTGAGTTAGAATATGGCGAATATATCAGTTTTCGATTATGTTAGTTTAATCAGTTTTCGTAAAGGTCTTAGGCAACCACAGATTAGATCATTCTATATTAGAATACTGTCATTACTAAGATAATTTAAATACTTCATATCCATTAATTTAGTAGAAAATTATGATTATACAAATTTTTTGAAAAATGGTATTTTTAGCTGCATTTTCCGTATTTTTGGATAAAAGATAGAGGGCAGATTATTATAAAAACTAGAGCAAGAATGTGCCAAATTGCAAAATATATAATTTCTCGGAAGCTACAATAACGCTAACAATAATAAATATTGACATAGAATTCTGATAAATGTGTTTAGAATTTTAGAAACATAAATAGAAAAAAAAACTAAAGGTATGATTTGCGTTAACGTCCGGTATATTCAGAAATGTTAGAAATGTCCAATAGAATTTAATTACATAACCTTTTAATTTGTTAAAATTTTAAATATTATGTGATTACTTTCAGATTTTTTAAATAGTGAAGTATATTCAATCAAAATAAATTGTGTTCCGCTCGACACTTGTCCCTTCGCAATAAACGTATTATCAAAAAGATATGTACCAATGTCATCAGAAATTTGGAACTTATTTAAAATGAGCAGATGTGGATATGAAGAAACGACAAAGAAAGTCAAATTTTGGTGTCCTGAATTTATTAATTGCATGACACCAGATAAAAAATTGGGTAAGTCTAGCCTCTTTTTTAAAGCTGCATGATTGGAATTTTCATAATTATTATCGCAAGCTAGTAGGTAGTATTAGATTTACATTCCATTGCTAGATATGTAGAATAATATTGTATATTCAATTCAAAATTCATCAGTTTGTTATGTTTATTGTTGTCTAGATATAACTGACCAAATCTTGGAGTGCAATTTGTTTAATTCAAAAATTGATTATTTTGAACTCTGGTATACAATTTTCCAGTGTTAATTAACTATAAAGTCAAGCTTCTGGAGATGATTTCTGTTTAACTTTAAAATAAAAAGTAACAAATACTAAATTTGAAAAAAGAATTGTAGTAAATAAAGTTGTGCGCGTTATTCTTGAAAATATAAAAAAGTAAAATTTACACTTTTTCTATTGTAATGAAGGATTAGGGGAAATCGGCAGCGTCCTTATAGAAAAATTGTAAGAAGAACTGTTTGAGGGTGTGTCCTTATAGAAATATTATATCGACTAGTCATCATTGTTGCTCATGTTTTTAGTGGAATTCGAATGTATTCTGCTGGGGTACATAATTAGGTAAATAGGATTTAAGTTAGTTAGGTTTATTTTAATAGAGGAACTGAAAACAAATAAAGTATTGAAAGTAATTGGAGAAAAATGATATGTTTATTCGGATCCACTGAGCGAAAACAAAGAGAGAAAATCGTAACAATTGGTGTCAGAAGTGAGGATTATTACTGGATTCCCAGAAAATTCTATTTGTAAACCAGAAGAAATAGAGAAAAACGGACATCACTATTCGATTCATTATCAAGAAAACTAATTTCCGATGAGGTTCTAGAACGTTCTACTTTGATATCCAAAAAACATGGACTTCAGCCTAGAATTTGTCAATGAAAAGAACTGAATTTTTAACGAAGCTCTAGAGACAGTGAAAAACTTACTTTGCCACCGAATTTATCATCAAGAAAAAAGTTTAAAACTGAATTTCCGACAAAGATCTAGAACATACTATTTGGAAACTAGAAGAGATAGCGAAAAACCCAGTTCATCAAAAACCGACTTTTCAACAACATTCTAGAAGTTTATAGAAAAGGAAGAACGCCATCAAACAGATCACGTTAATCGTTACAAATGGATTAAAGTGGACAATGTAGAAGAACAGAAATAATTTGATTAAATTAAATGGGGACAAACTGCTAGAAATATTTTGTCGGGTTAACCAGCGCCAAGATGTAAAATCATGGTGTAGACAGTGCTGACAATGTGTAGTTAGTCAAGGTCCAAGTACAAGATCTAAGGAAAACATGAAGAATTATAATATTAGAAGATCTTTTTAACAGATTATTATTGACATAGCTGGACTATTCCTAAAAACAGATAAAGGCAACAAATTGCGGAAAGATTGAGGCAAATATTTCCTAATGGCTTACGTGTCCACAGTTCATGAAACCACCGGAGTGACATCAGCTAAGGTCTTATTTGGAAGGAAACTTACATTGCCTGGCGACATAATGTTCGGTTCCTCAACTGACGAAGGTATAGAGATTGAAAATTGGGTGGATATCTTACAAGAGGGTTGCAAGAGGTTCACGGAAGAGTTAGAGAACGCATGGATCTAACCACGAACAGAATAAAGATAAGATACGGCCTCAAAAGTAAACTTGGCAGGGTTCCAGCAAGATGATTGAGTTTAGTTATGGAATCCACAGAGGAAGAAGGACAAATCACCTAAGTTGATTCCCGCTTAATATACTTTTCAGCTTAAAACACGTTATTTGCTAGGTCTCTTCAGAATCTTCTTAAGCAGGTTTTACTGTATATATAAATACTATTTGGTATTTTAACAACGAATAAAATAAACCATTAAGAGGTTACACCACCTTGGTGCCCGGAAAAATGGGTATGAAAATAACAATTTTTCTGGCGCAGCTATTAAGTACATAAAGAATTTTTTAGTTTACTTATACATACACACACATTATATATATATATATATATATATATATATATATATATATATATATATATATATATATATATATAAGGACTTTTCGCTGGTTTCGGGTAGACAAAACACAGTGGGTCGAAAGCACGGATTTGATATTAAAAATAAAAATCACAGACTGAAACTTTAAAATCATGAAAATAAATTCGAAAAACGTCTAATGTGGTTCAACGCTTTAAAAATAAAATAACAAGAATAATTGTATTTCCATGAATAAAATATTGCGCTTGACTTCAAAGTACATTTTAAATATAAAACTATAATAATAAATACATGGATACTCTATGCTTAAGACTTCTCAATAAATACCAATGCAAATAATTTGTAAGTAGTATAATATTTATTGATTCACATAAATGAATAAATAATACGAATGTAATAAAAATAATAAAAAGAACTTTTTAATCACTGCCCTCTTTGTTAACAGCTCTTTTCTCATTCTCCAATACGTATGAGTTGTTATTCGAATCCTTACTATGTCAAAAACAGTGTAAGGATCCTTCGACGCCAAAAGTTTTGGAACACATCCTCCATATTTTTTTTTCGAGAAGATTTTCGGGCAAAGTCTAGACGATAGTTTCTTATCAACTTGTCCGTTGATTTTTGTGCATCTTTCGATAGTTTACCTATCGGTAATATTGCAAATGATGTCCGGTCAATGAAGTAAGTCATTTGTGGATTCCTGTTGGAATGTTGTACCAAGAATATCCTTTGAAGAATAATCTTGCTGTTTAAAGTTTGTATTCCCAAAACTTCTCTATTGCAGTTTAATGTCCACTTCCAATAGTTTGCAAAATGACGGGCTTGAAATACTTTGTATTTACTGAGATATAGTATCAATGTTGTTGAACTGAGATGTTGTTTGGCAGACGTAACAACGTTGGACCGATTTCGCTCCAGCTAAAGCCTTTACCTAGCCATCTATCATCGTTATAGATAAGTTGTACTATACTGAAGCTCGGGTGGCAAAGAAAACTCTATTATATGGTGCAAGTTATCTGGTTCGAGTTCATAATTTTCTATTTTCGTTAAAGACTTTTGTTCGGATTTCTTAATAAATTCAAAATTCAGAGGCCTGCAATTCATAGTAGACGAGGGTTTGGAATTGTACAACACAATCTGTTCTTGTTGAGTTTGCCTGTTAATACCTGCTAATTGAAGTGGAATAAGAGAGGTTAGGAATAAGTTTGTATCAGAAATAGTCGGATCAGTGAATTTCATTTTGTACTGGCTCTGACCTGACGTTCCATCGAAGCCCCATTTGAAAATGAAACTCATATCTACAAATCTAATTTATCGATTTGTTCAAGGGCGTCTAATTGAAGCGATATAATTATATCCACTGCATGATTCAGTAAGCCTTGAAATTTAACCTCGGCTTTTGATTTAGTAAAAGTTCGATACTCGTCATGTGGATAACATGCTTTTTTTGTATGTTATACACCAGAGTACGGCGAAAATATATTACTGTCTATCTGTTTAGCCCAATTTTGTAATTGTTGATATTTGTTTCTCGACAATCCAATGTCAAATAGAAGAGCGGCGCACAAATATAACTGGGCGCGATGCAAGCACAACGCTGTTGCCTTTAACCTGAGACGAAACTTTAGAAAGAAAAGACTGGCCGTTCATATTACCGAGGTTTAATAGAAACGTTACTATAGCCAAACTTCTAATTTAAATTTCTTAACTAGAAATTATTTTTTTCCGTTTCTCAAATTCTAACCCACTAAACCCGTCTAACTTCTTTCAGATAGTTCGACAGAAGATCGTAGGGAACGCCTACCGCAATATTACCCCCGCTAAATTCTGGGCGACACGAAAACCAGCAGTACTTTGAAACGAATGGGAGGGGTGTATCTACTTTTCGTCTAAACTTATAACGTAATCGACGGAATTTGGAATATTTAATGACTATTTGATACATTGATTGTTTTAAATACATCAAATAGTCGACATACGAAAAAATTAGTTTTTGTTGGGCGTTGAGCGTAAAGAAAATTGATATTTCTGTTACAAAATAAAAATTTATTCTAATAAAATAACTAGTGAAACGCAACGGTAATTTCTAAGTAAATAAGCTAATAGACCACTTTAAAATTAAAAATCATTCTCAAAAATAAACTTTTATTCTGGTAAAAAATAGAAGTGACACGTTCAGTAATTGTAAATAAATGAACAAATAATTAAATTCAATTTAAATCAACAAAAACACCTAAAAGTCTACAAGAGGTGTTCAAACAGGCCTCCACTTTGAGCGAGACAATAACCCAGTCGATTGTAAAATATGGTTCGCGTATTTGCCTAAACTTCAGGGGTTATATCCCTATTAGCTTTAAAATATTCCGAACTGTTCGAGCGTTCATATCAAGTTCTTAGGCAATTACGGTACTATTGCAAGGAAAATTAATTTCTGCTAAACTACAAACACCAGTCTCTCCGATTTGTTCGTTCTTCAGTAATTTGAGGAATCGGTTGCTCCTCATTATTATCAATGCATTTTTTACAAATTTTTAGACAACCGGTTGTCTCAAATTTTTTAATAATTTCCGAAACTCTAAATTTTCAAGGAACAGGATGATTTTCGCACATAAATATAAATCTGCCGATTATTTACCAGAAAAATGTACCATTTAATAATGTGCTCTTTTTGTTCCGTGGAATAAACTACCATTGTAACAAAAAAATTTGGCGTGAAACACGGTACTTACGTTTCGACGGCCTGATTGAAAACAAATAACGTGGAATCCTCCTGTGCTAGGGAGTGGCGTGTGCTGCCGCCCGCTCTCACCGCGCCAGCATTGGATTACCCCTCATCCGAGGGCCAAATGGTAATTTACACGTATGTCGATGCTTACGACGCTTATTCTTCTGTCTCATTTTGATTTGATGAATAATATAGTATTTTCTTTATTTTTTACTTAAGAAACGTCCAGTTTCTGGTGTGGATTTTCCAGACCTGTATATATATATATATATATATATATATATATATATATATATATATATATATATATATATATATATATATATATTTAAGCTATCTTTACGCTGTAATTCCTGGACCATACATGAAGTGTTCCATTGATGCCGCGATATCGTCCGATTCCTTTTGAGCATTTCTTTTTAATTTTTAGGACTCCTTAGTGTCTTATTTGGCTTTTATGTTAACTATAGATAATGGTTGAGAATCTTCTCAAATATTTGTAGGGTGTTTTTGGACCAATTGTAAGGTTTAATAATGTTTAACAAACGCGGAGATCTGCGTTACAAAGCAAACTGATTCTATGACGTTGAATTTTCAAAGAGTTTAAATTAGATCCAATTTTATTCACCAGAGCTATTTTCTCCTTCTGAAATTCATCAATGTAATTCTTGTTATAAAAATTTAATTCAAAATATGAAATTTCAAAGAATATTGAACAATACCCTTTGTCAAGTTTGTGATCGGTCCGTTCGCTATCTGAGTTTCGGGCTGATGTCCCGCCGCGTTTACTTCTAATTGGTGTAATTTTGGAAATAATTTCAATTTTGATATGATTAAAAGCTGAAAATATTCTTAAAAGATAAATAATTGATCTTGCCAAATGAAACTGATTTTCCGAAAATTTCAAGATGGTGTAACCCCTTAAGCACGTTTAGTATAAGAGCGATGGAGTGTACCCTGTTTGTATGAAGTATATCGAATATAAAAAGCATATGACTATATTAGTCGAAGCTCGAAGACAAAATAGAAAATTTGAGAGCAATATCTTATGGAGGAGAAACAATAGAAATGAGAATGTAAAATTAATTTTATATCATTTCTATTAACAACAAAAAAGATGTCGATGACCGGAATCGGAATTTTTTAAGTTTCACATTATTTAACACTATATTTAGCAACTTTGCTTTAATTTAACCTTCACTGTATATTTTACTATACATGGGATCATAAGGGTGGGCGTCGAATTTGGTCTACATAATGTGAACTTTTGGTCTTAAAATTAGATAAAAATTATTCTTCAAAGTTTGGCCAAGTTCATATTAAAATACTTTTTGAGTAACTATTTTACGTGAAATTTAACATATTCCTATATTCAATGGATTTTAGCAAGCGGGTTGTGATATTAACAGTTTGTTATATTTTTTTAGGAACATGTATTCCTGTAAAGGACTGTGCAGTTGTGACAGATCTACTAAAAAATAATATGACGCTAGAGCAAAAGAACAACCTTTCCGAGTATAAATGTAACATGCCCCAAGAACCAGATGTATTAATTTGTTGTCCTTTTCCAGCTAATTCTTCTCCGAACCAAATGTCATTTAAAATTGCCCCAAGCGACCAAGAAGACACTAGCCGAAAAAGACGGGATGTAAATCAGCCTTGGTTCGCTCTAAATAATAGAAACATTTTCGATCCTAGTCAAAATTTACCTTTTTATCAAAACAGGAATTTAGATTCTGGGCTAGAAAATAAAAATAATTTTGACTGGTCTAAGTTTGGTTCTCAATATGGAGGAAATATTTTTACTCAGCAAAGCACAAATTTTTTTGATAGTTTTAGAACTAGGCAAGCTGACGCTATAAAAAAGCTGCAAAATTCGTTGCAACAACAAAATAACTTATTACAGAGTCGGCTGCAAAATACTACTAAAGAACTTACCGAAGCAAACACAAATTTTAAGAATAAGTTATTAAATTTGTTTCCTGGTAAAAATCAATACGATCAATATAATTTAACTGAGGAAACATCTGATTCAGTGCAAGAAATTTGTTTAACACCAGATAATATTGAGGGTGAGTATTTCATGCCCGATAAATAATAAGTACTATTTGTTTGAATTAATTAAAAATTACAATAAATATTCCTATTTGAATAATTTAAATTTTTATTTATTTGTAATATTGTAATGCTAAACTTTAGTGTTATAAATAAATTTTACGTAAAATAAGCGCCAGAACATATGAACGCTGTCAAGCAAAAAACAACTTCTTCTGCTCTGGCCCAACACTGGTTAAGCACAGGACATAAGATAAATTTCTCGGGAACAAAAATGCTATCGAGATGTGAAAACCTGTCCACAAGAGTTATAAGGGAAACCATTGAAATTGCAAAAAGGCCCAACAACTTAAATAGCAGAGATGATAGCCAACGTGTGCCTAATACTTGGAAAAATCTGCTTACAAAACATCAACCAGTACCACTTAGTAACGAAACAGATTACAATTCGGCAACGCAAACTCAAACACTGGCAACAGCGCCGATGACGTGCAGCAGGTCTCGCAACCTGATGGGCCGGAACCATTCGGAAAACGAACGCGTCCGACGCGCACACGGTACCGACAGCACCGGAGTCGCAGGCGTCAGTTCGCTCGTAGACGCCATACAGTGAGCTTTGAAAATGGTAAATGAGATTTCACCGAAACGTCAGCTGCCTTACAGTCCTGAGAGGGACTCAGCACATACATGGGATGCCCGAAAACCTTCGATTGCACATCACACCCGTGAGAATATCCGACATAACATATATATATATATATATATATATATATATATATATATATATATATATATATATATATATATATATATATATATATATATATATATATATGAATTAAAATACATAGAGCTCCTCAAAGAAAACGACCTTGATATAAAACAAGTAACAGCACAAATAAACTATACCCTAAAAAATGCTCACGCAAAATCCGGAATCAAAACAACAAACAAGAACGACAAAATTACCCAAAATACAATAAATCTTATAAAAACAAGAAAAGAACTTAGGGGCAGAAACTCAACCAACTCTGAAGGATTAAGAAAATTAAATAAAGATATCTCTAAAGAAATTAGAAAGGATGTCAGGAAATACAATACAGAACATATTTTCCAGGTTATAGAAAATAATAAAAGCCTATAAGTCCTACGCAGAAAACTAGCAGAAGGTACAAATAATGTCTGTAAGCTAAGAAATAAAAGGGGTGCCATCGAAACAAATAGAGAGGAACTGCTGAAGATAGCAGATTTTTACTCCCAACTGTATAAAAGCAACGTGGACTGCAAAGATCGCCCACCAATACCAGAAATCCGAAATGTCGGATCCGAAGATATACCAGATATCACAGAAGATGAAATGGCAAATGCTATTGCTGGCATGAAGAAAAACAAGGCGCCTGGGGAAGATGAAGTGGTAATTGAAGCCATAAAAGAAGGGGGACCAACATTAACCCGCATTTTACAGAAGTTATTTAATGTGTGCCTGACAAAAGACATAACTCCCTCCACGTGGCATAAGGCTCTTATTGTAATAATGCATAAGAAAGGGGACATTTCAGATCTGAAAAACTATCGCCCAATCAGTTTGATCTCACACATGTATAAATTATTCCTACAGATAATAACAAATCGACTCACAAATAAATTAGATATTTATCAACCTTGCGAACAGGCTGGGTTTCGCTCTGATTATGGAACGAATGACCATCTACAAGTTCTTAAGTCCCTGATAGAAAAGTACATAGAATACAATAAGCCACTTATTCTTATATTTATTGATTATGAAAAAGCATTTGATACCATAGACCAATATAAAATGCTGAGGGCGCTTGTAGACAGTCGAATTGACCACCGCTACATTTCGTTAATCAAGAACATATACGATACAGCCACAGCCTGTGTCAGACTCCACAAAGACACAAATACCTTCAGAATAGAACGTGGAGTTCGGCAGGGAGATACAATCTCACCGAAATTGTTTACCACTGTCTTGGAATATATGTACAAGCAGATTTCTTTTGAAGGAAATATGGGAGTGAACATAAACGGGGAGGACCTTAATCACCTAAGATTCGCCGATGACATTGTCCTCATATCGGATAGCACAGATAAAGCAGCAAAAATGTTGGAAAAATTCTACAGACTGTCAAGTGATGTTGGTCTAAAAATAAATTGTGAGAAAACTAAATTTATGACCAACCTTGTACTAAACGACAATATCTCAGTAAGATCGAGCAAGTCACCACCTACAAATACCTAGGACATGAAATTCGTTTAGGCCGAGATAACCAAACATGCGAAATACTGAGAAAAATAGGGTTGACATGGACAGCTTTTGGAAAACTGAAAAATATGCTTAAATCGAACATCCCTGTTTGTTTGAAGAGAAAGGTGTTTGACCAGTGTGTCCTCCCCGTTTTGACATATGGAGCAGAGACGCTAAAACTAACAAAGAAAAGTTGAGAGTGACACAATTTGCCATGGAAAGATCTATGCTGGGAGTTAGAGATAGAATACCGAATACAGAAATACGACGAAGAACGGTGCTGCGGATGCAGTCAGGACAATTACAACGTTAAAGTGGAACTGGGCTGGACATGTCGCTAGGAACACGGACAATCGATGGACGAGAAAAATCTTGGAATGGAGACCAAGACAGGCGGCTTACCGAGGAAGAGGCCGCCCGCCTACCAGATGGACTGACGATATAAGGCGCATAGAATCAAACGGGATGCAAGCAGCACGGGGCAGAAATAAGTGGCAAAACTTACGAGAGGCCTATGTTCAGCAGTGGACAAGATTAGGCTGATTGATGATGATGATGATGATGATATATATATATATATATATATATATATATATATATATATATATATATATATATATATATATATATATATATATATATATATATATATATATATGTATATATATATATATATATATATATATATATATATATATATATATATATATATATATATATATATATATATGTATATATGTATATATATATATATATATATATATATATATATATATATATATATATATATATATATATATATATATATATATATATATATATAGTCGTGGACAAAAGTATGCAAATATTTATTTTCTGCATATATCCTTAATATTTGGTTATCAATGATCAATTATATATCAAAAATTAACATTCACTACTAAATTGACAACTTTTTATTCAACAAATGAAAATACAAAATAAAACAAAATTATCCTATGATAAAGTATGGAAAGAATATTGTTTCCACAAAAAATAATTAAGTCTGTATAAATTAAAGAAGCAAAGTTCTATATTTTGTTAAAAATCCTTTGCCTTAGTGACTTCCCTACATTTTCTTGGCTTTGAATGGACAAGACTTTGACATACATCAACTAGAATCTTTCGTCATTCATCTTGTAAAACTTCCCGTAGATGATTTTCATTACGAATTTTTCTTTCCCTAATTTTTTGCTCCAAGAATTCCCAAATCAACGCTTTTTTCTAAAAACCAATCCATTCCAGACCATAATACTATCACCCCATGCTTCACAGTAGGTTTTTGATACTTAATATCAATTTTTTTTGCAGGTCTTCGGACAAACAATCTTCCATTTGAACAAAATACTGTAAATTAACTTTCGTCACTCCAAATCACCATACCCCTGTTTTGAGTTGTTTGCCTCTGAGCAAACTAAAATCTAGCCTTTCGATTTTTTTTTTGGAGAGCAAAGGTTTGTGACAGCAACTTCACAAAGACGTCTTCTCACAGTTCGAGCCATTATGTCTGTGTTGAAATGTTAGCGAATTTCTGTACTAATTTGGACTCATGACTTAAGCAGCTTCAACATAGGTGGTAGTTTTTCTAGGACCACCTCTCTTTGGAAGATTATCAACATTCCCCAGTAACCGGAACTTCTTTACAATTTTTAAAACAATACCTTCACTTAAACCTAAATTTTTTGCTATACTGCATTGCTTTACACCTTGTCTTTTTAATCGAAGAACTCTAATTGTAAGTCGCTACTCTTTCGACAAATATTTATTTTTGCCCATTCTTAATACGGTGTTGGGGATAAGAGTGGCACAACAATACTAATTCAATGATTTTAAATTTTAAAAATGCACAGAAGAAATACTGCTTCCATACATATGTCCAAGGCAGATAAGACAGGAATGTGTCATTGAGTTAGAAAATGGAATATTATTGGAATCAGCAAAGTAAGAAGAAGAGTCAATAGAACTTAAATCAGGGAATATCGTCTATCACAAAGGAACAATAAATGGACAAATACGTGATGTAGCAAGTTAGAATAATCGATATAATAAACATCTCAGACAAGTAGCTAGATTAACTCTACGGCTATCAAAAATATACACCATTCAAACCATACAAGCATATTTATCAACAATGTCCAACTCAGAGAGGGACGTAGAAGAATTCTATATTGAAGCACTAGAAGTGCCAAACAACAACAGAAATCAGTTTAAGTATCTAATTGAGGAGTAGGGAAAATATCCTATCAGGAAAAATATGTGGGAAATTTCGGAATTGGGGAAATAAATGGAAGTGGAAAAAAAAACTGGTTCAGCATGCATATTACCAGAACTTATGAATCCCCTATACCTATTTGAAGAGAAACCTTAATAAAAAATGAACATGATAACCTCCAAATACAACTATCAAAAATGGAATAAATTTCATCTTAACAAACACAATAAAAATTGTTAAAGATATAAACGTTCTCAACATATTTCGGACAGGTAGCGATTGTAAGATAAGAGACAACATCCGAAATAAACATTACTAACCTAAGTAACAACTAGGGGTGCTGTCAAGAGCTAATCGAAGAAAGGTTACAAGATTCAACAGATAGCACACATTTGATGGAATCTTACATTGCGTGAAAGGAATTGGAGGACCACAACAACGCAACCATAATAGAAAACTTTCTGATGAAGCAAGAGCTCTTCTGAAATAACGCAGAAAAATGGACGCTAACTCCAATCTACATAGAATAAAATACACCGAACTGTGCAAAACAGTAAGAAAAAAGATTGCAAAAGATATAAAAATGAAAATCCTAACAAATTATAAAATTGATCAACAATGGTGAATAAACCACAAATTGAGATGAAATTATAGAACACAAAATTCTATGAGGATCTGTACAAAGCACTAGAAATACAAGAAGTAAGGAAAGAAGTTGTTCTTGTAGAAGTAAGGGAAGCTCTTAAGAGCATTAAGTATGGCAAACCAGCTGGGAATCAGAGTTTTACAGCCGAACTTCTAAACCACGCTGGGAAAACAATTTGGAAAATCTTACCAAAAATATATATAGAGTGCCTAAAAGCAAGACATATTTCGAAATAATGGAATAGTGCCAATATAATCCTCATTCAAAAGAAAGGCAGCAAGGAAGATAATAGAAATTAGAGACCAATAATATTTTATCTTTTAAATTTCAGGAACCTGTATAGAGTTGCGTCAATGCCCAGCTTTTGTAAAAGCGTTACGTAAAGCAAATACGAAGGATTCCATTCAGAGAGAATATTTAAGGAATTTTAATTGTACAAATATAGGAAGTGGTAATCCCAAAATATGTTGCCCAGAAAATCCTATAATTATTCCAGGTACCGTTACTCAACCAGTTCAATCTGAAACAAAGGCTAAAGAACGTACCGGTAATTCACTGGGTAAGAACATACAACTATTTAATTTTAGACATAATCAATTTCTCAGTTTGACTTTATTAAAATTACGATTAATCAACTTCCTTTTAAGATAAATATTTATTTATTTCTTAAGTCATTTCCGTGTAAGGACGTCACGCTTTGGTGGCAAAGTATGAAAAAAGTTTATTTACATTTTTTAAAATAAATGTTTTTTTTTTTAATTTGAAAACTTCTGTAATGTTTAAAGATCTTCACATTCGATAAAATTAAAAACACGAAAAAAATTATAATTTTAAAAGTAATTTGAAACGGCTATTAACGTGACCATCGTCAGTCATGTTATTGAAGGTCATAGACTTAAGGAAGCTGCGCGCATCACATATTTTTTCTTTGTTTTCAAGTCAAAAAGAACAAATAAACTCCATGCAGTTGTAACAAGTTATAATATTAAATTTACCTTCGAAACTAAGAAAGTTAGATAAAAGATTTATTTTTTTGTGGTCTTGGATAAATTTTTATTTTTTATAGCAAATCTCTCGTATTATTTTTTAATTAATTTCAAGTATTAGGACGTGTACAGGGTGAGTCAACGATTGGATGAAGTAGGTTTGTGCCTTTTCGGTGAAATTTACAAAGAAACTATATTTATTGTTTGATACAGTTTATTTTTACGCAGATTTTAAAAATATTTAGGACTCTACAGGGTGAGCCAAAAAACTAGGACAGCATAAAGTTGTATTTTTTTAAATAGAAGACCCTATATACGAATCGTATTTTCGATTTAACTTATAATTTTAAATCTTTTTTATTAAGGGTTTACCATAACAAAACTTTATAGTTTCTGAGATAATTAAGTTTAAAGAAAAAAAGTCAGATTTTCAAGCATCAATTCAATCCTAAATAACGTTTTCAATTTTGTGACAAATATATTCAAATTTGGAATTTAGCAAGGCCAAGGACAAGTTAACATAATTTTTACCTAATATTTGCAATAAAAGCTACAGGGTGTTGAACACATCGGCTCAAATTTGAACAAGTTTAAATGAATAAATATCTTTTTTTTTAAAGGGTACATCCTGTATATTTTCATGTTATTTAATAGAGTAATAAAAACCCTAAAAGTTTTGTTCAATATATCCTATACCTATTTATAATAGTTTTTGAGATATTTCAGTTTTTCTTATTTTCCATACTTTTTTACAGAAATAGTCTTCATTATCATAGTAGCCATGTAAAATAATAAAAAGAAACTACAAAAACAAACAGAATGTGGTTAAATATGATGAAATACATTGTTCGTTATATTACAACGGCAATAGTTTAATTAAACATAATGTGAAAAAATTAACACAACAATAACGACAAGGCAAATACATATTTACTTTTATACTAAATTGAAACAAAAAATTACCTATTAAATACTGAGATTAATTATTTCTTTTTAATAAGTGTTCGAATAAACGACCCTCTTGTGCAATGCACAAATTTAGTCTTTTTGTAGATTTTCTCGGACCCTGGACAAAATTAGTGGCGTTATTGTTCTACAGGTATCGCTAATCCTGTTTCGCATATCTTCCACTGTTGTTGGTGGATTAACATACACCTTATTTTTAATATAACTCCATAGGAAGAAATCTAATGGGGTGATGTCGCAAGACCTTGGTGGCCACTCAATGAAACCCCCATGTCCAATCCATTTTTGCGGATATCGTTGGTCCAAAAACGTACGAACTTCACGATGGTAATGCGGAGGCGCACCATCGTGCTGGAACCACATACTGTCGAGCTCATCCCTATCGAGACATTGAAGCAGTTGGGGTAGTTCTTCTTGTAGAAAGTTCAAGTAACTATGGTCATTTAGTGGTTCATTAAAAAAGTGGGGTCCAATAATTCGATTATGATGAATACCACACCAAACATTTAATGACCAGTGGTTTTGATGTTGCACCTCTCTAATCCAAAATGGGTTTTCGGTGGCATAATAATGCATGTTGCGTCTATTTACGGCACCGTTACTTCTAAAAGTAGCTTCATCACTAAACATTACCTTGCATAATAAATTTGGATTTAATTGAATCTCCGCATTTATTGTACGACAAAAGTTTACACGATTGATAGTACGATTAGCGGTGGATTGTGATGTTTCACATAATGCTGCTAACTGACGGCTACCAATATAAGGATTTTCCTGAACATTTAACAATACTTGTAGTTCTTTTTCTTTATTAGTTACTGGTTTGTTGACCACTTTACGTTTTGGATAATCTACAGTACCAGAAGAATCAAATCTTTGCATTAAGTTTTGAAAAGTATGGGTATTAGGCTGGCGTCGATCAGGATACTTCATTTTGTAAATTCTTTGAGCAAGAAGGCAATTTTTTTGAGCCTCTCCTATTGTATAAATCATATCTATTAACTCATTCTTTGGAAAATTCATTTTACAATATAAGATGAATGCAAAAAAAACTAAACTACACTACATAAAAACCAAAAGAAGCGATTGC